>JAQFVV010006578.1:263984-741423 GCA_028023455.1 Epiperipatus broadwayi
GTGTTCTTGCGTCTGGGGGATTACATAATGTTCTGTGAAGATAATTTCAAACACATATACATGTACGCTTTATTTATTTTATACATAAATTCGGATTGAATCCAAGTAGTAGGTGCCAGGAGAACTTTTATAAGAGTCCGCCATGTATGTGCATAAGCTCACTCAACTATATCACAAAACATGCCCGTGCATCACTCCAGTCGGAAGCAAGAAACGAACACAGCCAATATCACCTTTCAAATTACATCGTATATGTGATCTTTCAATCAGACTTATCATATGAGGGCCCGCCCTATATCCCACAGAATAAATTAATCAAAACTTAATATTAATCTAAGAGAGCATAATAAACATAAATATAATCAAATCCCAACACCAAAAATATCAAATGCATTTATTCATATACAAACAAATTTGATCGCTCCAGCACTCATTCCCTATTATATAAAATTATGTTGAAATTCCAAGCAATTAATAACAAAAAATATTAGTTAAATAAATGTTTTATTTTAATCTGTTTAATAACAATTCATGCAGGTATATGACCGGCAAGCCGAGATAATTTAAATATAGATGTCAAGGTGACTTTGCACATATTTTAAAGAATGTTAATCTGTAGGCAAACTTATTTGGTTAGGTTCTCGAATCGTTCATTAATGGTCATGAGTAACTTTATCATTTTAGCTTAATGTTCTTAATAGTTCTTGTTTTTAAAGTTATTTTACTTTGGTGCATAAGTGAATATGACAATTTAAAGATAGCTACCTGTGGAACGTAGAAAGACTGTAAGGGGGATCCTGAGCGATGATTTCTTCTTTAACGAAGCATTCCGGCAATTTGCAAGGTCTCAAAAGCGTGTGTGGTCCTTATGTGAAGTTTCTCCGGTGTTATGAGCATCCTATTGGCAATCAGCTGAGTTGGACACGAAGGTCCGGTGGTCAAGCCACGAATTTTATGTTCAGCAACGCATCTCCATTAGATTTCTACACAAAAGTTAGATTTTATTTCTTCTCTGGTTCTAATTTTTAATAATCCTTAAAAGCGCTGTCCGGCCTTTTTGATCTCTTCCTTACCGCCCTCACACCTTGAATTTTTTTCACCCAATCACTCTCATGCACCTGTGAGTCTTTTCATCTTATAAGTCCATCGAGTATTAACTCAATTCAGTGATTTCTGGGATCGTTTACACCACTTTGGAATTTAACTCAATTTGACCATTTTTTCAGGTATTGTTTCGCTGGAGACAGAAGTCTGAGTTGTACAATAGCAGTGTACACTTTTTCTCACCTCTGTTTCTAAATTCAGCTTATTTTTTCTAGGCATACCAACGCATATCCTGCCTATTGTTTCAATTTCTCTAATTTTACATTGACTAATTACCCCCATTTAAAATAATTTTAGATTGCTTGGAATTTCAGAACATATTGCAAATTAATTAATTCATTTTCCCCTTTTGTTCGAAATGATTCAAATGATTTAATAAAAATGTCCAACTTGCGTTCAATCATTCCTCTCTCTTTATTTAATTAAAAAAATGCAAAAAAAACCTACATCTAATGATTACAGATTTATTCTTAAAAAAAAATAATAATAATAAAAAAAAACTCTTTTACTTTTTTATTTCAATAAATTTGACAGGTACTCTTATATAGCTGCGATCATGCTTTAGAAACGGCTGTTTCTCGTTTATTATTAAAGCAAAACCGCTTTTTTAAAAGTTTTATTCCTGTCATTCATTTCGTCAGTTGAATATATGTTTAATATAACATCATATGCCTGGGTTCAAATTCCATGTAACGCTATTCCGTTACATATCTCCCCGCCCGGTGTAGAGTAAAATCCGAGGTTGCGGATTTTAGCTCTGAGAAGGAGCCAAGTTATTCGGCCCTCTTCAGTTCCCTTGCATTGAAAGTCCCCTTAATCATTTTTCCTCTGTGCAGTGTTCAATGAATCGACCCAACGTCCTCCTTTCTTTTGTGTGATACGGGTCCCATTATGGCGGCTTTTCCGGCTGTTTGTCTGCGGCTCCGCCTTCCCTTAAAATTTGGATCAGGTGCTCTGCGGTCAGACTTCTTTTTACAATGACTATTAACGGAAAAAAAACTATCTGGTAATCTAGGGTCTGCCACGATTGACGACAATGGCCAATGGGTTTCGTGCATCCCTGACAGGAGATATGGGGATGGACCTTTCCGAAGTCCCCTATACAGAATACGATCGATCTCTATCTAAGATTTTGGAAAGTCTGATCCGCCCAGCAATAACGAAGTTTATGGGAAGTGAGCTGGCAAGAACTCTAATGAAATGTGTTGCATGATTTTCCGCACTTAAGTTGGGCCAGCGTCATGTACCAGCCTTCTCCTGGTCTTGCAGGGTACTCCCAGGTCGATCCACCAACACATTGGCTCTACACACTACAGGCTGCTTTGCGAGCGGTTGACCTGTTGGTTTTATATGTTACACCCAAGGCTTGGTGTCAGTCATCCCCCCTTCCCTACCCCCTTTTTTTTCCTTTTTTTTTTATTAATTTCATTTCCAATATCATATGTCGATTCATGTCACAGGTCATTCCCAGTTCGTGGCATCTATTTCCCATGTGAGTTCCTTTAAACATTTGTCTTTGTGATATCCACGGTCGTCAATTCATTTTCCCTCCATCCTATGGGTTAGTATCATCCAGTGGTACTCGTTTTCTGGGTTGTTCATTACTAGACCTCTCTATCTGCCCTCCTATCCCCTCTTCTTGTTCAAATTTTGCTATCATTTCCCCCATCTCATGGATCCCTTTGCAATCCCTTCCCAGCATCATGTGTCTGAGGGTGGTTGGCATATTGTGCCTTATTATTGAGATGATCTGCATCTCCGTCATATGGTACGCAGGCAATTGTTGAAGGCTTGCCACGTGCCTATAATAAAACTGAGTGGCCGTCTCACTGGGCCTTCCCCCATATTTCTCCCTGGTGATTCTAAAATAAGTCCCTTCTTGACATGCTGTGTTCCAGAAGCACCGCAAAACTTCTTCCTTATATTCCTCGTATGACCGGGGTTTAAATTCCAGCATCCTCCACCAGTCTCTCGCTGGGCCCTGTAGGTATCTGCTTGCAATATTTATTCGGTCAGGTTCTCTCGCCATTGGTTCTCCAAACAGATTCCCGACGCTTTCGAGGTGGTCCATTGGGTTTTCGTTTTCTCCTGCCCTAAATATTTCTATCTTCATCTGTCTCTCCGCCCATACACGACTTGTGTCCCGTTGCGACATCTGCCTTTCCCACTCTTCTCCATCTCTTCCATCTTTCTACCCACATTCCCATGTCCCTAATCTGCTTCAATCCTTTGGATTCTCTGTCACCACTCTCCCAGTGCCTCTCGGACTTCGTCCTGGTGTTGTCTAATTTCATGACATGCCTCCTCCATCTGCCTGATAGCTTCCTTCATTGCATCTTGATGCCTATTTCCCTTTTCTACATCATCCGTTAGTATCTCTACCCTTTCCTTTAGATCATTCAGGTCTGTTTTCATTTTGTCCATCTCCATCCTATTCTGGCCTATTTTTTCCTCAACACTGGCTAAGCTACTATCTTCCTCTTTGTTCTCTTCTGACTTCACTTCCTTTCCCCTGAGTAATTGCCTTATCTCCTCTTTAAACTCTTCCCTATCTCATCTATGCTCTTCTCTATCTTCACTCATTTCGGCCATCATTTGCGTCATCATCTTTATTAATGTTTTAATATCCCCTTCATTCTCCATATCTTGTTTTTTAAATTGTATTGGACTCTCCCCCGCCTGCTCCCACATGCTTTCATCTGGGTTTTCTTCCATTGTTTAATATCTGATTTATAATTTATAGTAATCCACGGCTCGTTACCTACTACTCCGCGGGTCCCACTGACTGTCTTATCCTATCTTCAGATGCTCCTTGCCCTTCAAAATTCCCACAGCTCCTGTCATTCCTCCAATTTGGTTTCTATCGTTCGTACTATCCCAGGTCCCTGTTCCCTCCATTTCTATTCAGCAGCTATCGATTATATGTGCAGCTATATCTATTATAGGGTTATATGCGTCTTTATATATATGCAATGTTGACTTCTTTCTTTAGCCCTCTTTTCTTTTTAAGTAAAACACAAAACTCCTAACAAGATCCCAGTTACAGTACTTCCTTTGTGCAAGAATATAAATACGTCTTTTAACGATGTATATATATATATTTTTTTTTATTTGCGCTTAAATTATTTGCATTTTATTTTAACATAGAAATTAATCAATTTGCTTCCTTTTAATATACGATCTTTCTTCCACGGAATCCCGCTAGTCCACAGCCTTCTACAACTATTAAGTATATTTGGACTCTTGATTATTTTAGTGCTAATAAGAGAACTAAATTCCTTTCCCACTCCCTTAAGCAACGTTTAATGATTTTATTTTATGGTGATTCCGAAAATTTCCCCCCGCTTTAATAGATAATTTATTCTGTTATTTCAAGTGCCCTCTCTCTTTTAAATTTGCTTTCGTTGTTAGAAACGTGAGCTGTATCCTCGTTGGTTCCACCACTTGAAACAATAGTTTTACCCCATGTTGGGTGCCAAATGTAATGGCCCGATGCCGGGTTGCTTGCCAAAAGCCCTGTAAAGTCACGTCCTTTATATCTGGATGCTTTTGCCATATTGCTATGGTGACATTCTCATGTTTTGGTTGATGGTTCACTTTTATGAACCTGCTGTGTTCTTGCGTCTGGGGGATTACATAATGTTCTATGAAGATAATTTCAAACACATATACACATATGCTTTATTTATTTTATACATAAATTCGGATTGAATCCAAGTAGTAGGTGCCAGGAGAACTTTTATAAGAGTCCGCCACGTATGTGCATAAGCTCACTCAACTATATCACAAAACATGCCCGTGCATCACTCCAGTCGGAAGCAAGAAACGAACACAGCCAATATCACCTTTCAAATTACATCGTATATGTGATCTTTCACTCAGACTTATCATATGAGGGCCCGCCCTATATCCCACAGAATAAATTAATCAAAACTTAATATTAATCTAAGAGAGCATAATAAACATAAATATAATCAAATCCCAACACCAAAAATATCAAATGCATTCATTCATATACAAACAAATTTGATCGCTCCAGCACTCATTCCCTATTATATAAATTTATGTTGAAATTCCAAGCAATTAATAACAAAAAATACTAGTTAAATAAATGTTTTATTTTAATCTGTTTAATAACAATTCATGCAGGTATATGACTGGCAAGCCGAGATAATTTAAATATAGATGTCAAGGTGACTTCACACATATTTTAAAGAATGTTAATCTGTAGGCAAACTTATTTGGTTAGGTTCTCGAATCGTTCATTAATGGTCATGAGTAACTTTATCCTTTTAGCTTAATGTTCTTAATAGTTCTTGTTTTTAAAAGTTATTTTACTTTGGTGCATAAGTGAATATGACAATTTAAAGATAGCTACATGTGGAACGTAGAAAGACTGTAAGGGGGATCCTGAGCATTGATTTCTTCTTTAACGAAGCATTCCGGCAATTTGCAAGGTCTCAAAAGCGTGTGTGGTCCTTATGTGAATTTTCTCTGGTGTTACGAGCATCCTATTGGCAATCAGCTGAGCTGGATGCGGAGGTCTGGTGGTCAAGCTGCGAATTTTATGTTCAGCAACGCATCTCCGTTAGATTTCTACACAAAAGTTAGATTTTATTTCTTCTCTGGTTCTAATTTTTAATAATCCTTAAAAGCGCTGTCCGGCCTTTTTGATCTCTTCCTGCCCTCACACCTTGAATTTTTTTCACCCAATCACTCCTATGCACCTGTGAGTCCCCTTCATCTTATAAGTCCATCAAGTATTAACTCAATTCAGTGATTTCTGGGATCGTTTACACCACTTTGGAATTTAACTCAATTTGACCATTTTTTCAGGTATTGTTTTGCTGGAGACAGAAGTCTGAGTTGTACAATAGCAGTGTACACTTTTTCTCACCTCTGTTTCTAAATTTGGCTTATTTTATTTAGGCGTACCAATGCATATTCTGCCTATTGTTTCAATTTCTCTAATTTTACATTGACTAATTACCCCCATTTAAAATAATTTTAGATCGCTTGGAATTTCAGAACATATTGCAAATTAATTAATTCATTTTCCCCTTTTGTTCAAAATGATTCAAATGATTTAATAAAAATGTCCAACTTGCGTTCAATCATTCCTCTCTCTTTATTTAATTAAAAAAATGCAAAAAAAACCTACAACTAATGATTACAGATTTATTCTTAAAAAAAAACAAAATAATAAAAAAAAAACTCTTTTACTTTTTTATTTCAATAAATTTGACAGGTACTCTTATATAGCTGCGATCATGCTTTAGAAACGGCTGTTTCTCATTTATTATTAAAGCAAGACCGCTTTTTTAAAAGTTTTGTTCCTGTCATTCATTTCATCAGTTGAATATATGTTTAATATAACCTCATATGCCTGGGTTCAAATCCCATGTAACGCTATTCCGTTACAATATATTGTAACATTTTTCATATTACTAGGCCACTATATGCCTCAAATTTATATTTGAGCGTGAGTTGATCAAGCATTCAATATTTATGATTAAGACAAAATTATAATATTGGAAAAGATTGTGCATATGAATTCAATAATTTGATTCAAATATTGGAGTAATAATTATTTAGTCTTATTTTCCATAGTAACAGTTTGGTTCATTTCTCAGTTCGCAAATCTTCTGATCCAAGAAAAATTTATGGGATAACCTTTCCATTCAATTCACTATTCATAAAGCTTTATGTAAAAAAATTTATGGCCATTTACTTACCGGTAAGTTGACACTAAGTAGGTCATCGATCTTCCCGATGTACAATTCAGTTAGTGGGTAGTCCGCAGTAATTGTTCTCCTTTTAGTTTATTTCCGAATCTCCGATCAAATTTAGGTAGCCATATGACGATCTAGGTGACTTTTTCTGAGAGAAAGTGTCGGCAAACGATATTGTTCTACTCACTCATGGCGAGCGATTTCCGTTCGTATCTATGTGGACACATTTTATTAAAAAAAATGAGGCACTTCAAATTGCTCAGCACTATTGGAACAATAAGATAAAAAAGACCCCTTTTCAAATCTGTCGGCTCCTTTATACTCCTCGATTCTTTTTAGAAGCTCTGCGCATGCTCTTTTTTTTCTTTGTTCTACTTTATAAACTTCTACATTATTCTCCCTTTCTTATTACAAAGTCTGTTTTTCCACTAAGAATTTCTGCCATTTTTAATTACTATCAGAAAGTTGTTTCTGATAGCAATCTTTCGCCTTTTGAAATTTCCTTTCACTATTTGAATCAATGATTTAATATGCACTTTTCCAACATGGAATTTATTTTAGTTAACTTATTTCTAAAAAAAAAGAAAAATTAAACTTTCACTGTACGTTTTTTTTTTCTTTAAAACATTATGCTACAAAAAAAATAAAGATCGTGTTCGCTTTCTTTTTTTTTCTTTTTTTATAATACCTAATATCAAAAAGTAATTTGTACCGTATATATAAATAAGTGGTACAATACCACCGGGGCAGGGGAATGAGAATAAAATATAGGTTTAAACTAATTTTATTCTTAATAAGTCTTTATGCCCATATTCATGTGTTTTGTTTTATTAGCGCGCTGATATATTGTGTAGACTCATTTAACAAGCGACGTTCGGCGGGAATGTAAAATATTTCCACATTCATCTGTGTCCTCTCCGCTTAATCATAATAGTAATGCTAAGGATCCCAAGTTATAAGCACACACGAGCGTTGCTCATCGTTTTGAGTCTTACAGGCTCATGGCAACCTGGTCCGTCCTCCCCAATATCGGGATCTCTGCTAGAAATAGACTGATGAGCATTTAAAGATTGTCTTATGTTACATACTGCATACTAGGACTTGGGGTTATGCTTTTTTCCCTCTTCAGTAACCGCCTACCCAGTCAAATACTTGTGACTTACGTTTACACCAGCCGCGATCGTGTTTCTCTTTATATCTATATATTTTAATATTCTAGTTGTACATTTCCATATCATTATTTTTTTTTGTTTTTCCCGAGGCATATCCGAGATCTGCAGGGTGTCATCTGGCCCACTTTATCTCTCAATGTTATCTATCACTATAACTGGTTGATGGCAGAGGTGACAGGGATCGAACCCCCTCTCTGTATTGCTCACACCAGTCTCTCCATTTTATGTCAAGGTCTTCTCTCTTGTATTTATTTTCACTCCTAAACTTTTCGTCTAGTGCTGGAGGTCTTGCACGGATTCCCTTCCCTTTATTTTTAGTTGGGGACCCCTTATCTTTCCTTTGATTTCCAGCACTATTAGTCAACACTATAGTGTTCAGTTGTATTCGACCCTTCTGGTTCGGTAATTTGTTGAAGTGTTTAGGACTCGTCTCTTCTCCAGTGTTGTCATTCTCGAAAGCACTAAGCAATTCTGCCATTCTCTCTACTGTCTCACATCCGGTACTTATCAACAGATGCCCTACTGGATTGGGAAAATTTTTCCACGTAATCTTGATAATCTGCTTTTCTGTTAATTTGCACTCAGTCAGCGCTCGTAGTTGCGCCACTTGTTTCCAAAAAAATGGTACATAACGCCCTTCTGTTCTGCATTTCTCTTGCGCAACTCTATTCTTAATTCGTTCTTGGTGGTTCTCGTTCCAATAGCATTTGATTAATATTTGACCATACTGTGTAAAGTTATTCGGTTTTTTAAACAAGGATTCCCACCAAGCTTGCGCCATCCCTTGTAAATGATTAACTGCCAGCGTTAGTTTAACTTCTTCCGACATGGGGTTTATTGCGAATTACCCCTGCAGGCTATTTAAGTGTTCCATCGGTGATTCTTCATCTTGTCCATAGAAAATTTTTAATTTCAAAAAGGGGTTTACTGCACTCGGCACGTTTTCTCTATTTTCTATGAATTTTATCTCTTGGCTTTCTTGTTTATCGGATCTCAATTCTATCACTTCTGTGCTCTGTGACCCTTTAGCTATTTTCTCATCTACTACCTTTATTAACTCCTCTTTCATGTCTTTAATCTCTACCCTTATTTCTTCTTTCAATTCTCTGACCATCTCTGCCATTTCTTTTTCTATCTCTTCTTTGAATTCTGTCATGCATTCGTATAATAGTTTTTTTATTAAGGGTTCCAAGCTCTCTTTTAATTCTTCCGCACCTTCTGCCATATTTTGTGTATTTTTATTACTTCTCAATTTCATATATGGCCGTGTTGCTTATTTTTGCTACAGTAAACAAAATCTTAACGCTATCAATTTTTACAATATAAATATAATATTTTATTTTGCTTTGCTAATAAATTCATTCACCGACACCCCTCTCTTTTATCACCCTATAATCTCCCGTCCCCCTCTACCTTTACCGTCATTTCTTACCTTTGATCGGTTTTATTTATTATTTAATAATTTATAAGCTATTATTTTCTTTCAATATAGTCCTTATTTAAAATCCTACTCTAAAAAAAAACTTTTGTAATCGTACGCAATAACTTTTTAGACTTGCGCACTATTTGTGGTCATATTTATTTTCCGGCTACGGACATTAAATTCTCAATTTTATGCCGTTTTTAAATTTTCTCAGGTCGTGGTTTTTTTTTTTTCTTTTCGTAAGCCCGAGTTGGGTCGTCATTGTAACGTTTTTCGTATTACTAGGCCGAAGTTGATCAGGAAAATTAGCTGTGTTGAGAATAGAAATACAACTTTCTTTTTTCTTTTGATACAGCTTGATCAACTCACGCTCAAATATAAATTTGAGGCGTATAGTGGCCTAGTAATACGAAAAACGTTACAATATTTATTGACAATTTGAGATGTATTTTGAATAACATTATTGTTGGCAAATGCACACAGGCATTTAATTTATAAAGTAACATTTCTTTAGGCCATTTGAACAATAATAATGGATATGTTGGCAAATATGTTTATTTCTATTATTTAATGGTGAAGCAATGGATCTGAAGCCCGATCCATGCTTCACATCTTCCTATAAACTTAATTAGTATTGTAGACCTGAATTAAGTTTATAGTTCAATATCAGCAGGGTTTTGCATTAGAGTTAAAAATAATTATGCTTATCAAATGTGTTTTACATTTAAATATTTTGTTTTAAATAAATTTCATTCTATTAATAAAAATTGCTTAACCTATTAGTCAAACATATATATACATCTAGCGTATATATATATGAGTTAATGCAAAATTCTGCTGAAATAAAATGCTTATTCTACTATAAAAAAATAATAATATATTGTTGTTAAAATTTTGTTAAAATATTTAGTATGATTTGATTTTGAGATAAGCCCGCCAACATTTTCTAAAAGAATGTATAGTTTTGATTAGTGAGCCATTCAAGTCTAATTAAAGATGGCCTTCTCTTTCTTTCTTTTTAATTAATAGAATTCAAACTTTAAAGAAAGAAATCTAGAGTAAAAAAGTAAAAGTTAGTTTTAGAAAATGTTATTTTGAAACAAAGGAGCATGGGGAGGCTTATCAAGATCTCAGATCATACAAACAATAGAAGGTAGCTAAGAAAAAAAGTTATAAAAGGGAGAGAACAAAAGAGGAGATTCATTCAGATTTTGCTATTGGAAGAGTGATATCAGATTTTGCTATTGCAAGGTTGATTCAAGATTTTGCTATTGCAAGTTTCATTCAGATCTGCTATTGCAAGGTGCATTCAGATTTCTCTTAGAAGAACTCTGTCAGATTTTGTTTGTGATTTTATTCCAAAAAGTCTACAATTATCGTCTACAAATCATGAAGAAGTTTGAACCTGCTCAAGCTAAAAATCGTATAAATATGATGGATTCTAATATGCTCGGCTAGGCAAATAAATAGCTTTGCCTATCGCCGGGGTTCCTCAATACCAGAAAAATGCCATAGTATTTACTCAATCATTATCTGAACTCTGTGCCGTGTCTGGAGGACTTTTTGTGAAACCATGCTACTGATTTCCACTTTCCTTGTCCGGTCGAACACATCTCATCAGATGGATCAAGCTACGCCCATCGATGGAACATGACCAAGGAATAAGGACGGTAATCATATCTCTCCTCATGAACTATTCATTATGCTACCCTTTTTGTCCATACTTTTTATAATTGCTTTCTTGTATATTTATGAAATGTTTGTTAATGATATTTATAATGTAACTATTTTATTAGACTAGTTAGATATATGTATATGTGATCATCTACTTAGATATTTAACCCCTTTTCTTCGCTATTCTTCATTACTCCCATGTGTAAATATTTTAATTTCATTGCGGTTAAGTTTATTAGTTAATTGTTCATATAAAAATCCCTTTCCAGTTTTATTCATACTTGTAAAATTTAGTACGAGTAAGTTTCTTTTTTTTTCTGTTTTGTTGTGTGCCAATTTGATCTCGATAATGCTTGTTTTGTTCGCCATTAGCTTCTTACGTATGTCAGATTTAGTGATATACATCTTAAATGGTTTTAAACTCTGTTTTAGTGCAAAGCAATTAGAAACTGCTTTGCGGAAAATTTTTATTATTACACATTATCGAGCAGATTCGAGTTGACAATGTTTAATAAAACTGGGAAGGAAAGATTTAGACCGCAAGTATATTAATCGGGTTTTCATTGTCTCATTAGTTATTCAGAAATTTTGGGGAATAGCGAAGGCCATTAAATTATTAATAATATTTCAAATGTCATTTATTAAAGATATTTATTTCACTAAAAAGCTTGCGTTTGCTAGTTATCTTTTAATGCTTTGTTTTACTTTCAAATGATCCAGGCACGCAGAACACATATTTCTAAGTATTTTTGCAATTTAACTATTTAAGCTCCACAGGTGGTTTTGTCCATGTATCCCGCTGATGCTAAGCTCGTGGCTCGGGAAGAAAATATCTATGCGTGTCTCAGATAGTGTTGTTGGTTCGTGGGTTAGTCTCGAGAATATACGAAGAGGGCAGGGGTCATAGTATTTTTGATTTAATATCTCGCGTATGAGTGGCCCCGAGGTACCTTCGCCTAGTATTCGAACTGGGTTAAGCCAACATACATTATCTGACTGTCACAATGGAGCCAAATATCATGCTATACAACTAATCACTACATTCATTTATGAGATATGCTTTTTTTATAATCAGTTCGAGTGGCTATTATACATGAAATCAAACCAAGTCTGGAGTGAAGCTTAATAATACATCTGATTGTAATAAATTTTATATTTAATATGGGCATATAAAGCACCCCAGATAGCTTTAGATCGAACGGGTTTTCAAGAATGCTTCAGTTCAATGCCGAAGATTACATATTAGGGAGGCAGAGTTGACTATAATGATTTTACTAATATGCTAGGTACAAGTAAAATATAATAATAAAGTTGCTCTGTGGATGGAAGAATAGTTTTAGGGTTTTCGTGACAAACACTGGTTTACCCAATAACCGGTTATCATGCTGCTAAAAAGGGAACCTTTATTTGGTTCATTAGAAGCGGGGGACTTACATGCTAATCTGGCCCTTAGCTCAGTCTTAGCTACAGCACTACCCAAAAGAGGAAGATGGGCTGGACTTACCATGGCTCCATCTTATATATATCAAAACAGTACAATGAGAAAATATTAATAAATTTCCCATCCACCAAGCTGAAGTATATTATAACTTAAATATTATACATTAAAGAAACACTAGTTTATCAGATCAAAAGAGCCAACTCTTCTGTAGCATGAGAAATACGATATGCTACTGACGGGAATATATATATATACAAACTTTACTTTATCCCATTCAATCTCTTTAGTTATCTATAACTCTTAAACTTTTAAAAGGGGGAAAAGTATATTTAATAAGGGACTTACGAATACTTTACTAAAAAATATACTTATGATTACACTGCAGGCTAGTTTAATCTTTAGTAACATAATAATTAAAGGTTGAAAAGACACATTTTGTATTTATATTAATTAATTAATAAATGACTAAATAACAATGAGCACAAACATGTCACCGCTATTTAGAAATTAGGTTTTCGAAACAGCGCACGAAATGACACTATAATAACTAATAATTCGATGATTTTAAATTATATCTTTTTAAAAAAACAAATTTGGTAATTAAATGCATGCTGTTTCGAAACATAGGTATAACTAATAATTATTAAAATAATCAAAAGAAAAGTAAATATACTGCAGTGATTAAATTATATAACGAAAATATTGAATTAATAAAGAAAAATTTGCAAAAGTATTACATTTTATAGAATTCAAATACTATTTTAGAAAACAATTTAGAAAGAGTTTACAATATTGAATTAATAAAGAAATTAGCAAAAGTATTTCATTTTATAGAATTTAAATATTATTTTGAAAATAATTTAGAAAGAATTTACAATAATATGGTTAGCTAACCTGATTTTGAAGAAATAATGTTGTTTTGAAATTTACACAGAGCTCTGTGATTTTAATATTAAAACAGTTCTCCTGTAGTTGGACTGGAGATATTCGAACTGGAATGAAGGTGAGTTCTTTGCTGGCTTATGGCATCTTCAATTTAGTTGGGAGACGATTTTAAAATGGTGTTGGAACGAAGGCAAGTTCCTTTTAGCAGCTTATGGCATCTTTCATTTGGTATAAGCTTGTTGGTTGTTGCTTCAGCATTGGATGTATTGAACTTCGGCATTCCATCACGGGAAAACAGCAAAATTCTTTCCTGACTTTAGCCAGACATGGTAAAATTAAACAATTTATAACTTCTGATATTAACAACTCTTCAAAAGCAAGATGGAGTATATCTTCCTGCTTAAAATAAGGCCTATTTATATATTTTTACCAAGCCTTAACACCTTTTTGGAATTTTGTTTGCTCAGGACCAATTGACTTTTAATTAAACAAAATAATATAATATAATTTTTACTACTGATAACGTCTCCGAGGTGTTATATTTAATTTACTTAACATTATTAAAATATATAAATTATATAATTTGATTCAATTTCATTAATTAAATTACTTTTTAGGTGTTATGAAATGTTAAAGCTTAGCAGAAGGAATGGTATTCTGATTTAATGATAAAGTCTTTTGTTGTAAAAAAAAATCAATCAGTAAACTAGATTTTACTTTTTACCCGGGTGCGGTCACTAATTGATTTCTTGTTTACACAAAATTCTCATTTTTAATTATAAACGGATTTTTATTTTACTGAAATAAATAACTTTTAACATATTTGTTTTTACAATATTATTTGTTTAATAAAAAAAAAACAAATCTAAAGAAAATACTTTAGTTTCAATTATATATGTAAAACATTAAATCAGAAAAACGTTAAATATATTAAAGAAAACATTTTACATTATTTTTATTTAAACTTAAATATATATATATATAAATCATTTTGCCGTTATTCCAAGGTTTAAATTATCCATCTACATATGAATATAAATAGTGAATATAATTAAGATTTGACTGATAAATTAATAAAACATTTTATAATAATTTATGAGCATTTCTACACTATAATTTTATCAAAACTTGTCTAATTATAGTGTGTTTTCATATGTAAATGGATGATGCCATTCAAGCGGCCATGATAACGTTTTCCCACTCGACTTATATATAACATTTTTAGATTTAAAATAGGTTTGAAACTAGTTCAGATGAGTAGGTCATTGGGTTGATGATGAAACGGAAAGAGATTGGGAGGTTTCCGTTTCAATAACGTACATAAATAAGTTTTAATATGTTATTAAGATAATCCACAAACTACTCTTTGAGAATCTAGCTTGTGAATTATTTTAGTAATATTTTTGAACTTTGTTTATATTCTCAATGTTACTTATTTGATAAGCTCTAAAATTATTTATTTATGCTCATCAAAAGCATTAGAATTATATATATATAAATTTGTTAAAGGCAAAGCTCTTCCCAATTGTAGTGCAAATAACATTAAAATCTTACTAAAACTTATATGTTTAATGGTTAATGTAACAAAATTAAAATCTCTTTGGGAATACTAGAGTTTACATTAAAACCAAATGATAACAGTAAGAATAAAATAGTATTGTTTATAGATACTTGTGAATGATCAAAGTCTTCATAAATATAAAACAGAAATATTTGACATAAAATTTTAAGGAAATTTGTTGAAGGTGAATATCTCATAGAAGTTATATACCTAAAATGTCAGTCAAAATCAAATGAGTCACAATTTGTCTCAGTTGCCAAGAACTTCTATGGTGCTCAAGTTTATATACCTATCTGCAAAAGTGAAATTTTATTCATTGTAGATGTAAAGAAAAGTTTACTAAAAGTGGCTGATCTTAATATTGCCGAAGTTGAATCACTACGATTCATCTTTATTGAAACAGTAGGGTCTGCTTTGCAGATCTTCGTTTCACCTTTTCTCACCTATTTCCTACCTCATACCTTAGTTTGAACCCCAATCTATCGTAGTGTGTCTGCAATACACTTATATACTGAAAATCCCGCCTAATTTTAAACCACGAGTACAATGCTCGTATTATATGTATAAATCATTCCCAAATAAATAAAAGATTATAGATTATGTATATGTTCACATAATTTTGATTTATTAAAAAGTAGGTTATATAAGTCATAATTGTGCACACACTATGATATGCATTTTAAAACATATCAAAATTATAAATTGTTAAAGTTATTTTGTTTGAATCTATTTACAAATATATTACCATCGTAATATATTTTGATTTAAAATAAAATTCATTTAATAAATATTCGTTTAGTAAATAGATTCAAATATTGCAAGTTAAAAGTAAAATAATTTTCATTTAATTTAATAAAAGTCATTCCAAATATTTCTTTAAAATAAATGAGGGACAATAGTTTAATTAGTTAATATTATATAAGTTTACCTAAAAACAGCAGATGTCCACTTAAGGTTTTCTTTAATTAATAAAAGTAATTTTTAATTGAATCTAGTTTGTAATATGAATGTCGACAGGGAAATTAACAAAAGAAATTAATTAATGTTGAATTCCTTTAGACATTCGGATGATTTAATTACAGCTGATAAGTCCGATATATTTTTGTAATGCTCCAGGGCAGTTTTATTGTTAACGTCTACTATAAAAAGAAGGGTTTTCTTTTGTTCTCCAGTTTTTTTGTAATGTTTCTAAGAGAAATCATTCTGAGTTCTATTCTAGTAATTTGTAAATCTTGACATGACAGAGTAGAGTGCAAGAAGGCTATTTCTCTCCAGAATGGTCATCTGCTGCCGTAGACCATTGGAAGTTATAACACAGGGAACCCGGAACTGCTGCTGCTGCCAAAAATATGAACATTTCCAGATTTTGCTGTTAAATTATATAAAAACCTGCTGACCATCAATCTGCCTAAAATGCTTCTCCAGAGGTAACCCTAAATTAACCCAAGAGCTCTTGTGAATCCTAACTAATGTGCTATAGCTATTCTAAATTGTTTTTCTTTTATTTCACATAACTTTATTATGTACTTCTTTAAAGTGTTCAAATATAATCAACCGTTTTGCTCTATCCTTGGGTTAATATTTTCTATTTATAAAGCTTTCTTTTATTTTATTATGATAATGTGTCAGAATCATCTTTGACCGAGTGAACTATTCCCTTTATTGAAAATAAGACACGGCTATTAAGGCATATTTTAAATTTATAACTTTCCAATTTTATTATCTTGCAAATCACTCATTCGAGGGCGATTCTTTTCTTTAATATAATATAATCACATAGTTTAAAATCTACATGTTATTGATTTTAATCTAATATAAGAGTATGTGCGAGGTCAATGGTTAAATGTGTCCCTTAATGCATGATTGTGAATATAAATCTATACTTACGTTTTAAACCCACAAGCATGCATTTTCCTATTTTAATTACCGTGTTCTACTTTAATTACAAAGTTCATCATTGACGTCGAGAATGTGTGGACCCTTTTAAATGAATTTCTGGGAATTTGATTGGGCATTTCTCTTAATCCAAGTAAAACCCATTCAGTATGTTTTGTATACACTCATCTCGTATTGCTGGTAAATGAATTGGTTGTTGAGACCGCTTTGTTTTATTTTTCCAAGGATTCTTTACATGGCTAAAGCCGTTCTCTTCACCCTTTTTGTGATTTCCAAGCAGAGTGTGTTTCCAAATGACACACCTGGGAATTAAATGCAATCATCACAGTCGCTAAGTTTCGGCTGTTCATAAAATACTTTCCTACGGGTTAGCGGCGATATGCCCTCCGTAATCATTCCAAATATTCTATTATTGTTTTATTTTATATTTATTTTACAAAGCATCCGAGACTTAAATGTGTCACACCCTCCAACTTTAATAAATTCATTATCAGCAATACTGACCTCCCAATGCAACTCTATTAATATTATTATCAAATAAATGCTTTGATCACATTCCCACTTTGTTGCTTAGTATGCTTTAGTCCGTGCTATTCTCGAAATCAATAAATATTTTAGAACACTTAATTTTCAAATATTTTCTTAAACTTGTATAATTGCTCAAAGCACTTCGCACATTTTCCTATCTCGTCAAGCACATTCTCGTAATGCTATTAGCCCGAGGAATAGAATATATCACTTTGTTTTAAAACCTTTTTGTCATTTATTGAAATATAATGCCCACAATTATTTAATATGTGTCCCTGTCTCATATAAGCAGACAGTGGCATTATATATATATATATTTTATTTAAATAAATTTTGTGAAATTATTTAAAACTAAATTTGATCTCTTATTTTATTTGATTCCTATCACTGTCTCGGTCTATATATATATTTTCTGCATTTCTTTTGTAAATCCATAGACGTTAATTAGCCACCTAAACTTCTTTTAGTATAGAGTCTTTTGTTTCTCTCTGACCACCAGGCACCGGTCAAAGGTCATACTAGTAGTGGCATCAGATGCATTGTCATGTAGATGGCGCTGTGAAATTTGGGCTTTAGATTCGAACTTAGTATATCTAGAAGGCGACCCCTCCTAGAATGTTCAGTTTCGTGTCTGGGGTTTGAATTCTGCAGTGTGTTAGCGAGATAGACGATTCTGACTGTTACATTATTAACTTTGTAAATATTTGTAATCTTTGTAAATAGGACTACCATTTTGTTTGGGGCATCAGATAAAAGAACTAATTTCATTTGATTGACAGACATATGAATTTCTACAATATTTTATGTTGTTTACATGGCAGTTTGAGAGATCTTTATTTTCAATAAATTCACATAGTATTCCACACTGTATCTTTTTAAATAGTACTTATATATGAAGACCTTACTTATTTCAAGATTATTAAAAAAATATTTAATGATTTGTTCTTGGACAATAAAGACAGTATTGGGACATTGTCTTTTTTAGAGTCTTTAAATTGGCATATAATAATTGGCTCTTTAATTTTTTTCTTTATATAGTGTCTATTTTATACAAAAGTTTTATAGGATATGAATTGAAGGTTTAATTCAAATTGATTGAAGGTTTAATTCAAATTGTTTTTTGCTGACTATAAAAAATCTTGTAAGTTCATTAAATTACAAAAAAAAAACATAAAAAGAGAAAAACTAAAAAGGTAATTCTTACAAATCAAAGATTTTGTAGTACGTAGACAATAAGGCCATACTGAAATACAGAATTCCTGAAAAATCACATGATATCTGTTTCTAATCACATCACTTAATCATGATTGTGAATTCGCCTTTTATACTATTGTTATAATGTTAATAGAATTTTAATGGATAACATTAATATATATTATATTACGCACTTTAAGGATAATATATATATATATATTTTTTACCATTAAATTGTTTATTTATATATATAAGGAATAAAATGAGGAGAAAATATCTATGTAGACAAAAACTCCCACAAAAAAGTTATTGAAAGTTAATAAGAAAACTTGTTTAGCTTTAGGGATTGTTTATTAGTAGTATTTAATAGTTTCTTGGCAATATCAAAAATTAAAAGTTATTTCTGTTTACATTGCTATTGTCTTCTCATTATATTTTTTATTGTAATAAAAAATTCATAGAAATGTTTATATATATGTTAATTCTAATATTTTCATGGATAAAAGATGTCATATTATTATTACTATTTGCGGGATATTCCGTGTAGTGAAAAAGCTAAATGCTGACGTTTCAGTACAATATCAAGTACCTTCCTCAGAGCGTCCTCTTTCTCAAATCATAAGAATGCACATGAGATTTAAAATCGTTTTTATGTTTTCTTTCTCCTCATATTTAAATTCTATTGGTTGAGAAATTTATTTTCTCTTCCAATAGCTTCTTCCAAATGTTGTTAATCTTCTTTAATTCACACCTTTCATTTATATATATATATATATATATATATATATATATAAATGAATAGGTGTGAATATATATATATATATATATATATATATATATACACACACACAACAAATTGCATTCCAATTCCAAGTGATATGGATACTACCTTGAAAATGAATAAGAATTGACATATACATATTTTGATGTCACATGGATTAGACTTATTTCATTTTCTGGTTCATTTATTTCATTCTAGTATCATTCTCCAGTTGGACAACTACCAGATTTGAAATTAGACTTAAAAGTCAAAGCTAGGTTTGACTCTTTCTTTTCTTTAACTTATTTTCTTGAATCTTATATGATTTAATTTCATTATTGAATTCATTGGAAAAATACAAAATAATAGATAGAGAGGAAAGTATACAGATCTGCTCACATGATAATGGTGAATAACCCCATAAATAAATCTAATATGATTTTACATAATGTATGGAGATCACTAATCAACTTTGCTCTTAGAAAAAAGTGGAGATATCAAGAAGAATCTCATGAATAAGTATTGTTATCTTTGGTATGATGGTTCAATTGGTTAGAGCATTACCTTAAAATTCAATATTCAAGAATCTAAGACCATAGTTCAATTTCAATACTAGTACTGTCACTGGTTATGCCAGATGAGCAGAGACTAATAGTTCTTGAAACATTATGCATATACTAACTTGTATGCTATTACTAAGAGTTGAATATAATTGGAATATTTAAATAAAGTTATTTTTTTTAAATACATTCAATACATAATATTATATGATGGAAATAGTCCAGTATATAAAGACAACTAAAATACCATCATCATAAACTTTCAGGAAAACACTGTATTAGTCATTATTTAATTTATTACTGTTTAAAAAGTATGATAATCAACATATTAACTTTTAAGTTCAAATATATTAAAGGATCTCAGAAATTTGTTCAGGAAGTTCTCAATTGCTTAATTACAACACAACATCCTAATGTTTAAATTTTGGAGCTTTATAATATAAGTCACCTTCAAGGATCTACATGCTATTTATTTATCTGACTGAAATAATGGTTTATAATTACTCAAAATGACAACTTTCTAAAATCATGAAATGCATATAATGTAAAGATAAAAAGTAAATCCATGATCAATATTTCCATCTTTAGATTTCTATCTTAAAATTTAATATTCAATTTGAATTTTTTTTACTATATTATTACTAAAGTTTCATCTTAATTTTAAATATTGTCTTAAAAAAAATTTAGTTCCTTATAAAATCTTTCAATATTATGCTACACTTAATATACAAATATTAAACAATCATAATGACATAACCAGAATCTAGGTTTTTTTTTAAAAAAAAAAGGCTTTATTGGGTATAAAATGTTTTACAAGGTAAATATTGATTTATGATATAATATGGAGATTTGAAATGACACATTGAATTTTTTTGTCCATAGCATTTCCAGAAATTGATCAACCTGTGGAAACTCAAAGCATTAATCCATGAGAAGATTTACTATTAAAGACAAATGAATGTTTCAATTAAGAATTATTTGTAAAATCTAGAGTTTAAATATGAATAGCATTTTAGGAGTACAATATTGGGAAATCCAATTTGCGATAGATAAATTGAGAATAGGAAAACACTTGGGAGATAACACCATTGGAAATAATAAATTTAAATAGGGTGAATCACTTGCAATTAAAATCATTTGGCCAAACTGCAGCTTACTTTGCAATAATACTTGGATAAAATCGTTTAAAACAATAACACGAAAAAACTGCTATGAATAGAATTTTTTTCCTTCTTGTGAATGAGAAAAACAACATTGGTAATGATCCCCACAGCACTCTCATCCAAGCCCTCCCCCTCAAAAAAAACAGGATTTAGGCCTCTGTGGCACCTCCCAACAATCAGACTCTCTCATCCAATCAGCAAAGTTGGGTGTAATGAAAATTTTAATTAAAAGATACGATTAGGAATTTTTTGTAAAGTCTAGAGTTCAAATATGAATAGTGTTTTAGGAGTACAATATTGAGAAATCCAATTTGTAGTAGATAAGTTGAGAAATAAGGAAAACACTTAGAGATAATATAAAATATGAATTAAATAATCTACTGTTCAGTTCTTCCAAATGGCCTTGAATATCTTCACAAAAGAGCAATTCCAAATACTTTAGAAAAATTATAGAAAAACTATTAAGAACAAGGGAAAACAATCCAAGCTTCAAAATGTCTCTGCTGAAATTCATTCTAATCCATCATGAAAATCACATGAACAGCAAAAGTCCAGCCCTATCAATAACAACAACTGAAGTAATAAAATTAAATAAGATGAATCACTTGCAATTAGAATAATGAGGCCAAATTGCAACTTATTTTGCAATAATACACGAATAAAATCATTTACAATGATAACGTTAAAAAATCACCACAAATAATGCTATTTTTTCTATCTTGTGAACGATATGATGCTAACAATCACCACATCACTCTCACCCCAACCATCTCCCTAAAAAAAAACTAGGATTTAGGCACCTGAAGGCCTTTCCAACAACCGGACTCTCTCATTCATTCAACAAAATTAAATGAAATGAAAATTTTCATTAAAAGGTAAAATCTCTGTAGAAATCTTTTGTAATTTTAATGCCTGCCATATATTTACATAGCATTTTTTTAAAAGTTGAAATTATTTTTATTTGTGATTACATTGTTGATATAGCTTGTATATGAAAAGAGGGCTAAGAAACTCCCCTTTTTAATAGGGATAGTTTTATAGAAAATTAATTCCCTAAACTAGAAAAAAGAGAATGAAAGAGGGATCCAGAAACCGAGTTAACTGGAGTCCTTGGCTCTCTCTAGTCTAGTTTTTAAAAGTAATCATAAAAATCACTTATAATTTATGATTCGTTAGATCCATCTAAGTTTTGACTAACTTACTTTGATTTTTATCATTTAAATCGCATGCTGGATTTTATGAATTCTTAATCAAAATTGCACAATTTATACTATGGATTTATGTTTTTCTATTTGAAAAGATGAGAAATGGCTAAAGGGTGTCTGCAATATTTTGCAAACACTTGAATATTTACTTCAGACTTTTAAAATTTTATTAAGCTTTAGAATCTTCTATATAAACATCAGTTACCATGGAGATAATTTTCAAAGTATTTCATAAATGTAATTTCATTTAGATTGTTGACATTGTTTTAAACAAAATAATTTGTTTAATCTAGAATGTCTGTGCTTATGACTGAAAGATTGTTAAACAGATATTATTTAGTCATTTTCATTGTTGATTTGTAAATATAGTTTGACATGATATTACAGTTTAAAGTTTCAACTCAACACTTGAATATAAGTACTGAAATAATATTTGACATAAATTGATTTTTGACCCCATTGTATTTAATTGTTACAACAACATTCTTCAGTACAAGAAAAAGACACAAGAAGGAAACAAATTTTACAACAGTTTTTTATTTTTACCTCAAAGTTTTTTGTTTCTTAAACACTAAAAAAATCGACAATTTTCCACATTATTAACATTCTTAATTAATTACAACATATTTTTAATAAAGATTATATTGTTTTTCCACTAGAATTTATTATTGATATATTATTTAAAACTTTAAAACTTTGTTTATAGTTTTCTCTTAGTTTATTACATGTAAGTTAGCTTGGTCCTATTGATTTTAAAAACATTATCAAATTTATGAACTTTTAAAAAAAAAAATTTTTAAAACTGAATTTCCTTTTGTTATTTTTATGGAAGCTAAAAATGTGGTTTTATTTTATATAAAATTATAATAAATTTAACATAAATTTTTTCATGCACGCACACACTCATTCATATATTTGTTTGATATTTATATAAAGATGCGCCTAATTATGTATTACTAAGATTTTAATATTATTATTTCAAAACCCATTTAATTAATTAAAAAATGTTATGCTATCAAAACTGTTGTAGTCAATAATATTATCTGCCTATTTTGAAGCCCACGAAGTAGTTATTTTATTATTCTCTCCTATTAGTAATTATTCTATCAGGTTTTTCTATAGCAAAAAAAGTTTCAATTAAACAGTGATAGAAATGTCAAGCCTTTTTCTATCACTGCTAAGATATGAAAAATTCAGAACTACATTCAATACAAGCCCTGTTCATCACTGTTGGGAAAATTAAGTGAATTTATTATTTTCTGTATTTCATTTTCAGATTAATATTATGTAGTGATTTAATATATATTGAAGCTATATATATATATATGCTTTCATATATATATATTTCATATCCATAAATTAAAAATCATGATAAGGTTTTAAATTTAAAAGTTTTTGAATAATTTTAATAAATAAAAATTTATATGCACAGATAAATATAATATAGTAATTATAATTTTGTTAAAGCAAGTTAAATAAAATATTTTCTAAAAAGTTGTAAAATATAATTAATTTTAAATTTAGTTTAAAGTAAGTTAAAAGCAAAAAATATTTTCTAATAACAATTAAAAGTGGAAATGCCATTCTGGAAAAAGTAATTAAAATGCTAGTAGACAGATCAATAGATTAAATTGAGAAGATAAATCATGATTTAATTTGAAAGGTTGTTATTCCCAAAATAAAAACTTACAAATATAGTATTGGGAACATAAGCTCTGACTACAGTGGATTCTCTGAAGTTCTCTATAGCCAATAAATCAAAAGGATCCAAAAGACAAGTGGTGGATCCAAATTTTACTAATAAGCTACCTCTAGCAGATATAAATAGTGCTTATAATTTATGAAAGATTATTCTTGTCTGCTGCCAAGATTCTACTCTGTTTCCAATATTCTTCATATGCTGTTATTAGCAGGATTGTCATTATTTGGTTGTTTTATCAGATCTATGATGCAAAAGTAAAGAAGCTATTATCTGCTTTACTCTGTCAAGTTGGCAGAGGGCAAATTAAAAAACATTGTTGAGTCCTGGAAGGAAGCTGTCAACATCTGAAGAAACCACCAAAACCGTGTGGTTGCTATGCATTAACCTATATTAATGAATCTGATGCCCATTGCTAAAGATGGAAGCAGCTGCCAATCTAAGACTAAATTGAGGCTTAAGTACACTAAAAACATTCAAAATTGTGACTTAAACCTACCATGGACTATAGCTATGGTGTAATAAAACGAAACTCTGCAAAAATAAACTATAAGGAGTGAATGTGAACTTTTATGCTGTTATAAGAGGAATGAACATTAGTCTTAGTTAGTATTTATCTCTGATCTAGTAAAAAAATATGTCAATGAATAATTATTGTTTTAAATCTGTTTATGAGCATGTATAGTGAGAGAGTACTGTGTTGTTTTCTTTAGCAAAGTGTAATTTAATCCAAGTAATAATTTTATAACACACAATTAAAATAACTGGTCTATTAAAAAATGTATGCTAATTGAATCAGTTACTTTCATTTTGTTTAAAATATAAATAATATGTTAAAGTGGGAAATTTATAAATTATGAATGGAGTTCAATCATGCTGCATAGACAAGATACATTGAGATTTTATGCAATAGGTTTCAGATTGAATGAGCTGCACTTTTGTGTTTGAGCTAATATTATTGATAAAAAATGGGTAGCTGTATATTCTGGTTATGCTAGTTACATCTGTAACTCACCCTTATGTAATGTTTAGTGACATGATTGTAAAACCATTTGCAACAGCTGGTCACTTACTTTCATTATTTTTTAAGCACTGATGTGCAGTAGAGGAACAATTCCTATTATATATTATCAATTTTATTTTTATCCATATTATGTAGTGATACATTTGTGACTGCTTGTCACTCATGTCGTACCAATATTCTAAGGAGTAGTTCACAGTAGATGTTTAATTTTTACCATATGCATATAATTTATTCATGTATTATTTTCTCTTATGTATCGATTAATGTAGTATAGATGTTATTTCTGGTATTATACAATTATTTGAGTATTTTGTTGCTTGATTAACTGAGCACACAAACAATTAGTTAAGTCGTTCATTGATAATATCCTGACTTGGCAGTGTTGTTCAGTGATAAAACAGTGATGATGAGAGGTGTGAGTGGTAGATGTCTGTGCAGTAGAGTGGGATCCATGCAAAGCATTTAAGAATAATAATACATTAAATTAGAAATTATCAAATTTCAATTGTTTAAAAGACATTTAAATAATTCTATCCTGCATCTGTGCATAAATTAAAATAATACTAATACGATTATTTATAAAGCAATTAAGTAAAGTGCCAATGTGTGTTATTTTGTATATATGTAAATAAATTGTGTTTGTCTCAAACTTTTTGGCAGTTTGTCATGATTATTTGCCATCAATAACTTAAGTAAAATAGTTAAGTGTTTCTTGTTTCTTCCTGATTTTAATGGGGCTGTAAGAAAAAAAAAACTTTTATTCTGCTATGTAGAATGTGATGCACACGTGGATTGTCCTCAGGTGATTTTCATCTTGGTTCTGCAATTCTGTGAGTTGCAGTATATATATATTTAAAAAATAAATTTTATATTGTAGACAATATGTAATACATAAGCAATTTCCATATGAATATGTAGATAATAATTATGGCAACAAAATTATGTATAAAATGATATTTATTAATTGCTAAGCCAGGTTTTCAATATACAAATATGCACTTTTACAATAATTATATGACAGTCAATCAGATGTAATGATGACTGTATAGGTAGTTCTGAAGTCGCAATACAAGACAGAGATTTTATAAGAAAAAAGTGGTTTCATCTTTTTCTTTACTTAAATATATATATATATACCAGTCTGAAGATTTTGACTTAAAAGCATGAAACTTTTAAACATCACATTTAACTCACTGCACATTATTTCTAAATCAACAATGCAAAATCTTTCTGTTTACAATAATGTAATTTTTCAGAACTTATGAAATTGACAATAACGTATGTAAATATTATTTATTAAGCCAAGCAGTTCGTACGGTTGAAACCTTCTAAAAGCGCATGCGAGAAAATTTCAGCCTTTCACTTCAATTACGAACTGCTTGCACTCAATAAATAATATTTTATATACAAATATGCAAATTTATTAAATTATATGATCACTTTAAATCGGAATGTTAATACTCTCTTGCTAATCTTTGTCAGTTGTGCTTTGATAAAGATATTCTATCTTGAAAGTCTGGCTTAGCAGTTAATAGATTATTGTTTTATACTTAAATTTGTTGTAATTATTATCTACATACTCATGTGGAAATTCCTTATTATATATATATTACACTAGATGGCATTATAAAACAATTATGTTGTCTTTTTAATGTACTATTCTCTGAAATGAAATATAATCAATTTATAAGACAACTATATACTTAAACAATATATAAATAATAAATTTATTAACATCTAATCGATTTTCGTTCAAAAATGAACCTTGTCAAGATATTATAACAATTGAAAAAATTCACGTGATTTACATATTATTTTAACACACCATCTACTAGTCAAACTAAACAATAAAGATGTTTTTATATCAATTATAAAGAAAGAAAAGTATATGAAACATTGTATATACATGAAAATAAAGAGAAATGTATGAATTTAGTACAAGGATTGGTTAAGTTAGGAGGGAAATGGTCATTAAATAAAAATCGGAAAATATAAAAACATCTTTATTGTTTAGTTTGACTAGTAGATGGTGTGTTAAAATAATATGTAAATCATTTTTTCAATTGTTATAATATCTTGACAAGGTTCATTTTTGAATGAAAATCGATTAGATGTTAATAAATTTATTATTTATATATTGTTTAAGTATATAGTTGTCTTATAAATTGATTATATTTCATTTCAGAGAATAATATATATATATATATTGTAATAGATAGGTATTTATCATCAGAGGACACCATTAGATCTCTAGCCTAGAAACATTATGTTTATAGGTGAGGATACTTAGTATAAATGCCTACCATATCTCTACCATCACTTAGATATCTAAAATTGCCTCAGATTGTGAAGGGCAAAGATTTTTGATAAATAGCAATTGGAAGAACAGACAACAGTAAACAAATGCAGGACAAATCAAACAATGTTTATTAACAATTTAACAAAGCATAATATATAGTTCAGTTGTAGGGTTTAAACATCACAAAGTTTCAAAATAATATGGCTTCCATATACAATATAAATATGATAGTGTTTGAATATTACCTCTTTTCAAGTAAGCATATAGTGTATTTTATAGCTGGTAATATTAAATATTACACTTCTCCAAGAAATTTTACTTATAATACTATTAGATAATCCCTGAAGTTTGATAATGACTTAATAATTTATCCTGATGTGTGCACATATATTTTCACATTTGCATTAAACAACAATCAAAAATAAAATAGTCCTGCTCACATGTGCATTGAATCCAACCACTAAAACAATAGATGACAGTAAATAGGGTCTTTAATTACCTGTGATAAAAAGCATATATGTAAAATAATCCCAATGCATAACGCTATACTAAAATAAATATACAAATATTAAGCAATTAAATCACCCCACATGGTTAAGAAATACAGTATTGCCCTCTATGAACTAATATATAAATACATTAGAGTTCATATTTTAAAATAGCCAGGTCAAAATGATACCACTTTGACCTGTCTGCTATATGATGTTATATATTGAAATGGGAACCAACTCAAACAAAGAACTTGAAATTTTAGCAAACAACGATCTTAATTTTTGCTACAAACAAACATGTTTTACTATTATTATTGTGTTATGTGGTTTAAAGATTAAAATTACTAAAGTTTAGTTTATTATGTAAAGACAAACTAAACTTTAGTAATTTTAATCTTTAAACCACCTAACACAATAATAATAGTAAAACATGTTTGTTTGTAGCAAAAATTAAGATCGTTGTTTGCTAAAATTTCAAGTTCTTTGTTTAAGTTGGTTCGTATTTCAATATATAACATCATATAGCAGACAGGTTAAAGTGGTATCATTTTGACCTGGCTATTTTGAAATACGAACTCTAATGTATTTATATATTAGTTCACAGAGGGCAGTACTGGATTTCTTAACCACCTGGGGTGATTTAATTGATATATATATATATATATATATATATATAGTAACCAAAAGGTTAGTCATTAGCAAATTGGCTCCCATGAAAAGCCAAAAACTGTGACCAAAAAGTCCTACCCCAGACTGTAACAGGCTAAAATTGAATGATACAATATAAAACTATTACAATATAATCCACTTGTCGTCAGGGTATGCCACAAAGACCTATCACAGCATAATTTAAGGAGACATTAAGTTATCTAATGTAAATTATGTGAATCTTCAATTAAATATAATTCTCTAACAACTGGATCTTAAAACTACATCCTCAAATCTTAATTTACAATTTTATTTACTTGAGATTCTATGGCCAACCATGGACAAGCTGGCATAATATATAAAACTGCTAGTCATAACATGGTAAATATGGGCTATTTAATAAGATAGTAATAAATCTAATCAGCTTCATAACATAATTGGCTGTAGCTGAGATATTTTCATGCTCTAAGTACTGAAATGTTTTATAAGGTAATGTTTTGCAATGGAAGGTGAGTAATATGAACTTTAAATTCTTTCCTTGTTAACTCAAACATCACATCTAATCAATAGCAATGAAACTCTTAGTAGAATAAATAAAATACCTGTTATAGTATTAGAGAATAGGTTCAATTGTTATACTGCCTATCACATTTATTATTGATTTAAATATTAATGTCACAAATGTCAATAGAAGTAATAGATTCTGGATTATATTCCACAATTAGCAAAGCACAGTGGAAGTGATGTAGAAGGTAAATGGGATTTTATTGTATTTTATGCTTCATGAATTACCCCTGAACAAAGCATTAAAATATTCTCTGAATGTTTCAGTAGATCTTGCATACATCATCAGGGAAAATATGTTCTCTGATGTTTATTATCTATTTATTACATTGGATTTCTGTCTCTGTGTGTGACAAATAGCAGAAGCACAGATAATTTAAGTTATAAAATTAACATTTATGAATCAAACATTAAATAGTAATTGGTTAACAATATTCATAAATCAAATAAATGATAAATAATATAAAACATTATCACATGTAATTGTTCTACATGGGTAATGTACTTTAATTAAATAAACAAAATAAAATAAAATATTGCATGTACTTAATTCTGTACATGGATATGTGCACTAGTTTCAGATAATACAATCTAAGATTTTATTACAAATGTACTGATTTAGGCTCTTATAGGAATAAGAATAGATTGAAATACCCAATCAATGGCACCTCCAATATGTCAAAACCAGGATCTATGTGCCTATACTTCAAAATTATTATTATTATTATTATTATTATTATTATAATAATAATAATGATGACGATGATGATGATGATGATGATGATGATGCTAACCACAGCTATTAGTAATTTGTCAGATTATGAAAGTGAACAAAAGTTTTTTCAAAAATAAATTTCTGTTTATAATTATAAAATTATTTTATAGTAGAGAATTTAAAAAGAACGTTTGTAACCTATTACAAAATGTTGTTTGCATCATGGATTTCTCTCTCAATTTACGTTAGCATAAAAGTAAATAATTTTTTTACTAAAATCTTACTATTTTTTTTTAAATAACTATATTTTCAGCATATTTTACCAAAATAAATTACAATATGTAAATAAATGCCAGAAAAATAATGTAAATTATTAATTTTTGTTTGAAAATGAAATAAAGAGCTTGGGGTGATGAAAATTGTTGACAGGTCCCAAAGTTGTTGTTAGCGCTTGTTTTGTTTTCAATTTATGTTCATGTAAAACTATACAATTTTTTTACTAAAATCATACTATTTTTTTAAAATAACTATATTTTCAGTATATTTTATAAAAATAATTCATAATATGTAAGAAAAATAATAAAAAAACATTCTAAGACATTAATTTTCGTTTTCAAAGTCAAAACAGAAGTTGGTGTAGTGAAAATTATTTACAGATCGTCTTCTATTGTCCATAATGCAAATCAGCCAATCAAAATCTAGGAAATCCTGCCTTCTCCCTTTATTGCAGCTTCTAACATCAATATTATTGATTGTTTACTTGTAAAATAATTCTAGAGAGAGCAGCATCTTATAGTACATTTTAAGCTTTAAAATAAGTGTAAAAACATTATGGTAGCGCAAAAATTGACCGTGTTCAATTGACTTGAAGCCATGAACGTCGATCCATGGATAGAACTACATAAAGGTTAAATCAACTTATTTGTAAGGCTTGAATGATATATCTCAGGATAAAGAAAGCATTCATTTTTAACAATCTATGGTAATGAACCACATTAGTTTATTTATATATATATAATATTTACTTACATATGTAATTTAGTCTGAAGAAATCTATTCTACACATGCACTATTAATAGACAGTACTTCATATCAATAGATGGTTTAAAACAATGCACCCATTGTCAAAGCTTACTATTAAATAAACCAACATTCATTGGTAATGTTAGAAATAGAAGGCAAGCTTATTTAAAAGTCCTGAGATACACAATTCACTAATTACAAGTAATGAGTTGATTTAAGTATCTGGTTTTTAAATAAGATTTTGCTTTATTTTTAACCTGTCTATGAATGTTGGTTTATTTAATATTAGAGTTTAAGAATGAATGGATCACCTGTTCATTTAAAACATTTATTGATATGGAGTGCTGTTTATTTAGTGCACACGAAGAGTAATTATTTAAATCCTGTTTTTAATATTTACATTTATATAAATTTATGTGGTTTATTATCACAAATCAGAGATTATTTATCTATTCTGGGATATATAATTCAAATCTTTACTAGTAGTAAGGTCAAATTAAAATCTGATTTTTAAATAAAATTATAGCATTATTGTTGAATGTTTTTTTTAGTAGTAACCTTTAAAAATGAATGTCCAGTCATTTTTTCAAATATTTATTGATATAAAATGCTGTCTATTCCTAATGCATGGGTAGAAGGGTGGTTTTCTTCAGTTAAAATTATATATATCTTGACACTATGCTATTTAATAATTCCATTTATTTTAACTATTACAGATTATTATAAAATATGATGCTTTCCATGCCCTGGGATATATATAATTTGAACCTACAATGATACTAAGTTGATTTTACCAAACTGGTTTTTAAATTGGATCATGTTCTATTTCCATAACTGTCAATGGAATAATGGTATATTTGTTAGTAAGGTTTAATAATGGCTGGTCTTTTAAAACATTTACTAACATGAACAGGGGATAATACTAGATAGATATTTTGAATGCTTTCTCTTCCAGCATTTATTGGAAAAGTCTGTGTAGAGCTATTAGCATCCTCAATATATTACATTTGCAGTACAAGCTTAATAACTTAAGTCACGTGATGTATCACTTAATTTTCTTATTATTTATATGTATTTTATTTTAATTTTACAAATAAAAAAACATTAATATAAAAAATTTGCTTTGTGCAAACTTTATATTCAATTTAAACTATAAATTTTAATGTTCTTGAAGTCAATGCAAGTTATTTAGCAGTGATGAAATATTTTACTTCAAGATTAATCTTTTCTCTTTCTATACTTATCAAGAATTTTATGTGATTTTACAGATTATAATATGATCCAAAAACAATTAAAATACTGCAGATAATACCAGGGATATTTAAAAGAATTAGTAGTGAAACTGATTTGTATTAATACAGAAGGATAAAATAAAGATTGTAATTTTATTACGATAAGGCAGAATTTTTGGAAATTAGTGTTATCAATTTTTATTTATTTCCAAAAAAATAAAAACTAATAGTACTATATTGTGTATTAAATTAAATAAAATTAAGCTATCCATATTGAAAAATATTATATCACAATTTTCACAAATCACTTCTTAGTTGCCACAAAACCTGCATGTCAAGAGATGGGAAATTAATGAAAAGATAACATTATTTGTGAGATTCTAATTCTGGTGCCAGAAATACCAGACAAAATATGTTTGAAAGTGAAATTTGTGAAAATGATCAATTACATTTTAACTGCCTTGAAAGGTTAATGCTCTTGTATACTAACAAATAAACATTTGTGCAAAAATATGTTATGTATAAGGTTCAATTAATAATAGAATTAAATGAATGTCAAAAATTTTTATTAAACATTCTTCAAAGTTAATAAATCATATTCATACATATATATGTATATTATTTTGTTAGCAGTAATCTTAGATATATTATTTGTCTTTTTTCTCAGTACACACAGCGTTCCAGATAACTCAAAATTGAGGGAATCTTGGTCTTTGAAGAAGTTTGTGAGCCAGGTAACAGAACTTGTTTTTATAAAGCAACACTAATTTTCTGTAAGAGCTATCTATATATCAGTAACACCTTTTCTGATAGTAAAACAATTTCATACTAATAAACTAATAAGATCACTCCTGTTAGTAAAATCAATTAACCTTAATGAATGTGAGAGCAGAACTCTGTTGTTAATCTTTATCTCTCTTTTTATGAAACATTTATATTTCATTGTTTAGGTAATTTGTATTTATATGATAAAACTACTATTATTAAACCAAGAAATTGGCCCAATGATATTATTGGATTCATGCTAAAACTTCTTCAATAAATTTCCAAGTAAGCAAAAAATTAAACATTTTTATGTAGCAAGTTGCATAAAGATCAAGAACTACATTCATTTCTGATTCCTATGCATAGATTATGTATGATAAAGAAATCTTCCTTGAAATTCTTATGACTGCATAAAGAATTCTCTTCTTGCATGTGGGTTGTAAAATAGTTCTAACTTTATCATAATATATAATAATTATTAATTTATTGAAATACTTATTATCTTTATTTGAAAGACTTATTATCTCTGTTTGTCTAGTACTGTTATTAATTATTACTTAAAAAGATATGACATAGAGTCACTAAGAGTCATGAACTGAATTGAGTCAAGTTTTAAAAACTTAGATAAATGTCATATAGTGATATATAAAACATGTAATTTACCTTAATGTAGGATACTTAATTATCTTCCATAAAGTGTGAAATTTTTAATATCAATGGATAATAGAGTTTTTAATAGTATCAATAGGTAATGAAGTTTGTGCAAGAATTTTTATTATCTTATATATTTCATTTAGTTGATAGGATTTTTAATATCTTTAGGCAATATAGATGACGGTAGGATTTTAAATATCTTCTGATGTAATGATTGTATAATTCTTAATACTTTAAACATGTGATGTAGCTGATGATAGAGTTTTTAATATCTTCATATTTAAACTATTTGATGATACAATTTCAGTACCATATATTATACAGGTAATGATGGTTGAGTTCATTAAATTTAAATGTCTGCTGAAGGATGCTTTTCAATGACACACTAATTTGAATTCTAATTTATGTTTTGCTTCAAAACTTTTTATGTCAAGAAATTTAATTATGAAGACAGAGTGATCAGGGGTCATATGTTTAATAATATTCTTTCCAAATTTTATTATAATTCTAAAGTTTTTCATTCTAACTTGTTGAGAAGATATGGCTATTTGAAAAAGGTTTAATGCTTATTTCTGAAAAGAATCAATTAGTTGCAATAAGTGCCTTTCTTGTATGATATCTGCAAATCTAGCCAATGGATTTTCATTGGAGTTTTTAAATTTATTATCATGAAAAGTTAAAATAAAAAAAATTCAATGTTTTCAAATCTATATATTTAATGCCTGCATTATAAGGCAAGATGAAATGTTATGAAAACTTCTAACTATAAGAATAAGATGGTTGATGTTTAGTATTGATAGTGAAACAGTAAGATTTGAATTCAAATCTTAGTTCACCTTAGTTCTATCATCTCTCCACCTCTCACCCATTATTATTATCTTATATAGATTCTGACCTCGAATATAAAATATAAATACAGTTATTTAAAAACATCGTATATATGCGCACACTCCAAGTAATTTTGTGTAAGATTTAATAATTGCATTATTATTATTTAGATCAGATTTATGTAATATTTTAAATTATAAAATCTAAAATATTTCTTTTGACTTTTAAAAGTAAACGTATTTAAAAATAGATATTCCCCTGCTAATTAGAGTTTGCAATTCATAGTGGGAGGGGAAAAAGATAATAGAGCTGAAAAGTATTCCTAAACTCGTCATTTAAAAGTTTGTTAAAAGCATTTGTAATTAGGTCAAAAGTAATGTAAATTAAAAAGGTGGTCGGATTGAAATTGCAAGTACTTCTGATCTACCAAACCAAGGTAGAGAAAAATGTGGTCGGATTAAAATTGCAATCTCAACATGTGTCACTAATGCATCCAGTACCTGAAAGGATATATAGCACAGACCAGAGAGATCACTTGGATGGATGACACAATTGTTCGATGGATCCAAAAGAGAAAGGATAAAAGCAACAGGCTGGTTATCTTGTAAAGCTTATTGTCATTGGTAATTCGTTGTTGCTGTTAAATTTTAAAAGTTATGCTATTGCTGTTACTTTGTTTCGGATCCAGATGTGTGAGGGTAGGGCGACTGCTGTGCTTCTCTGGACTGTGGCTATGGAAATACAGAGCTTCCCATAATACAAATGAAACAAACCTGAACTCAAACTGCTGCATGTGTATATCTTCAAAATGTAAATGCTATTAAACAAGGAACCATTGACACTCCCATCAAGTGTGCAAATTTCAATAATTGAAGGTAAAGTGATGCCCTAGAGCAGGGATGCCCAACTGTTAACTTGATGTGAGCCAGTTGAGAATTTTAAAAAATTTGGGGAGCCACAATTATATATTGCATTTTTCATATTACATTTATAAACATAATTCACAAACTAAAAAAAAACTGGTGTAATATGTTAAAAAGAAAAAAAAATGTAAATACATTTTATTTATTTATTAAAAATTTGGTAACATACATATAAATTACAATTACAGGAACAGTATGTTTTAATTATTTTATTTAATGTGAAACCTGACACTGCATATCGTTATCGATGCGAGCCACATGTGACTCGCGAGCTACGGGTTGGGCATCCCTGCCCTAGAGTAAAAAGACTTTTTGAACTCTTAATTTAAATTCCTATTATGTGCTGTTTCTTTAAAGTTTGACTCTTAACTTAAATGTATTGTATTTTTAAAGCTAAACTCTCACCTCCATCTTGTAAATATGTGTTAAAATGTAATGTAATATTTTATAAATCTCATAAAGCTTATTCTTATTTTTCTACTTGGGTATCTATAATTTTGGTTATTGATTATATATTATAATTCATGTCTACATAATTTCCAAGCTGATGTTCCCTAACAAGTAAATTTGTAAAGAATTGCTATTCTTTTACACGACTTTTAGATTCACCTAAAATCCCCTTCTCTTTTTATAAATGATCAGCTCAGGAATTATAAATTTATTTTTATATGTTAATATAGAAGCGAGACCCTATAATCATTAGTATAACATATTAGCCACTTTAGCGATCATTTCATTTTTTTAATAGTATATTAAATTATATTTCATCAAGTCTTATCAATCTAGAGTAATACAATCATACAAAGTGGGGGGGGGGGTGTTAGTAGATAGATATTAATTCGTTTAATCATTGTGGGGATTGAAAATAAATTCTATTTTAAAAACATAGTAGTAAATAAAATGATTTGCCTTCATTTTGTGAAATGCATTGGCTTATGGATGCAGTTTAATTTAAACTGCAGAAATGAAATATTCAGATTCTTCAAATATTGTAGTTCCAATAATAATTGGGTATACAGAAATGTCCCCAATGCTAACTACCTTGTCAGATGGTTGGGAATGGAAAGGCTAAGACCTCATACTGATGCCACACCCGTGACTACTCCTAATGGCTCCATCCCAACATTTGGCCATCCTTCCCATCTCTAATGTTTCTCAGTGGCTGTACTCGAAGAAAAGCCAAATCTCTTTAAATTCGGCAGCATCCAAACCTATCGCATGTCACTTTGTTTATGAATATGAATATCTATGCTAGTTCTATTTACATTCCTTTACATCAGCTACTCTAGTAGTAATGTCATTAGTGTAGACTTATTTATTAATAATAAATAAATAAATAATGATTGCTGGATTGGCAAATATACTCCTACTTGGGATCTCATATCGTAATCTTGCAACATCTATAATTTAAATGTGAGGCATGAGATGTAATTGAAAAATGATACCCCAGTAGCATTTTAAATCAAATGTAACTTAATTTAACCATTATTAAATATTTGTATCTACTTATTTATGTGTTTGCATGTCTGCTTTATTTAATAGTAATGTTCAATATATCATTTCAATATTATAATCACATTAAAGTAAATAGCACTAACCCTTAATCTTAAAATAATTTAGTTAGAGTCTCTTGTATCTACCTGACCACCAGGCCTAGAAAGATATTTACTATTGTTATGGTATATGCATTGTCATGTGGGGTTTGTTGTGAAATAAAATGACTATGTTCGAACATGGTACCGCAGACCCTGAACCCACCTGCTGTGCTGCTCTTTGAACATGGTGGTGGAATTTTGCAACGTGTTAACAAGGCATACGAGTTCTTATCATTACAAGAGAAATTCACATTTTTAAATAAATGTTGTTTTTTTTGTCAATGATTTTTGTAAAAAAGGAAAATACCTATATATTATTACACTTGTATTTCTTTGCATATTGTTTGCTTTATAACAAATCTGATTATTGAAATCAATATATTAAAATTATTATATATGTTCAATACTTAAATAGAATCAGTCTTTGATTTATTATTCAGGCATTATATTATCAGGTACATATATATTAAAACATGATGTTTGTCTTTAAAACATTAATCCCATCAGTATGCAATGTATACTTCTGCTTAAAACTAATTTGAGTTTTTAGAGATGATGATCATCTTCAGATATCATGCTGTCTATGTTAGCATGCAAAATTAATATGGCACCATGACACTGTTTTGGAGCATCGGCAGATGTAAAATGAAATAAAGTGTTTGGCTGTATGTGTGCATTATTTAAAGCCAAATTTACTTCAGTTAGGATGTATATTTGTTGATTCTGTATTGTATATGCTTTTTCTCAGTGTAAGTGTGTAAATATGTGAAATTTTGATTATAAAGTAGATTGGACTATTTTAACTCAGAAATGTTTATCACAATTACTTTTAGTGTAAAACTTGTGAATATTTTATTTATATATATAAATTGCTTTTATCTTGAATTATTGAAAATAATTATATAACAGCATATTTTTATATAAGGGTATACTGTGCATTCAATATATATATATATATATATAGGCGATTTTGATTAATTTTTTTATATGTAGATTAGAATAAGGTTATTTGTCTAGAATTCACTCAATTTATCTTTTATTACGCAAAACCTTGTGGCTAATTTCTAAATATATTAAAAACAAAATTACCATTTAATTAAAAAAAAAAAATCAGTAATAATCAATGAAAATAGTAAATGGTACATCTATTTATGAAAGCCAAGATAAATTTTATTCTGTTACTATGATCAGTAAAACAGATGCAAGTGAAATAGCTTTTAATTATTTATAAATTTTAGCATCATTCATGAGTATTAGACTACAAATGCGAGGACAATAAAAAAAATTGTCAATTTGCAGGACAACCAGTGAATATGTCTTGGTGCCAAAGCTCAAGTTATATTGGTTCTAAAAAAAACAATATATTGTACAGTAAACAATTAGTTATTTATTTTAAGCTTTTTATTACCAAATATTAACCCAGTGTGAGTTTGGAATACCAGATAACAATATTCTGAGATAAATTGACTGCTTATGAAAAATAGAAAGCTTCCGTGACGCCAAATATTGAAATTAAATGTGACTAAATATTGGAGAAATTGCAAAAATGCACGCGGAAGTAAAATTAAATTTCAATCTCTAAATCAATTTTATTTAATAAATGTAGTATTAATCAGCATTTACCTACAATTATGATAACAAACATTTTGGAATCGAAAGATTTTTAGAAGGTAGTCATATCTACAGAATAGGTTTAGAATAGATGGTTTCTATCATCATCATCAACCATTATCAATCCACTGCAGGATGAAGGTCTCTCCAAGTTCAATCCATCTTTTCCTATCTTTAGCTTCTCTTCTCCACATCACCCATGCACACTTTCTTATTTCATCCATCCATCTCACATGTGGTCTCTTTCTGGGTCTTTTACAATCTCTTGGAATCCAGTTTAAAATTTCAATTGTCCATCTGTTATCATCTCTTCTAACTATATGTCCAGAACAACTCCACTTCAGTCTTTTAATTTTTTCAATGAGGTCAGTAACACCTGTTTGTTGTCTTACCCATACATTGTGTTTTTGATTCTTTCTTATTACTCCCAACATGCATCTCTCTATACTTCTTTGAGTGGTCTGAACTCTCTGTATTGCTCTTCTATTAAGTGTCCAAGTCTCAGATCCATAAGTAAGAACTGACAAAACACATTTATTAAAATCCTTCCTTTTCAAACACATAGGCATATTTCCTTTTAGTATCAATTTATTTTTACCAAAAGCACTCCAACCAAGTTTAATTCTATGATTAATTTCATCCATTGTATTTCCATCTGTATAATTAATCTGGACCCAGGTATTTGTAACTGTTAACTTCTTCTAACTCATCATAATCAATCTTTATTTTCATATTTTGAGAAAATCTATTAAACATTACTTTAGTCTTTTTAGCATTTATCTTTAGTCCTACTTTCATCTGATAACTCCTGCAACATTTCCTGTAGCTCTAAAGCATTATTTGCAATAACAACTACATCATCTGCAAAATCTAAATGATTTAAATAATCTCCATTTACTTTCTCTCCTTTAGCTTCCCATTTTAATCCACAAAACACTTCTTGCAGCAATGCTGTAAAAAGTTTTGGAGATATGGAGTCACCCTGTCTTACACCCTTATCAATGTTGATTTTCCTACTATCATTATGTAATCTAATTGTTGCTGTTGCATTTTTATAAATATTCTTTAAAATATGACAATATCATGGATCTGCACCTTGATGATCCAATGCTTTAATCACTGAAGAAATGTTTACAGAATCAAATGCCTTTTCATAGTCTACAAATCCAAAACATAATGACAACTCATATTCATTTGTCCTTTCTATAACTTCTCTCAATACCTGGATATGATCTACTGTACTAAAACCACTTTTAAATCCAGCTTGTTCTCTTGGTTGGTGAAAATCCAGTATTTTCTGTACACAAGTTGTAATTATCTTAGTAAAAATTTTGTATAAAACTGATAAAATACTGATAGGTCTGTAATTTCTAATATCTTCTTTATCACTTTTTTTAAATATTAATATTAATACTGCATTCTTCCAATCATCTGGTACATCTTTATCATTTAGACATTTGGTATATAACTTTGCTAAAAAAAATTCTATTTCTTCACCTGCTTCTTTTAATATATCAATTACAATTCCATCATTACCTGGAGCCTTTCTTTTCTTCATACTTTTAATTGCAGGTCTCACTTCTTCATTTAAAATTCTGGGCAATTTGGAAGAGATAATATGTATAGGATGCACTTGTTCTTTATTACTATATAATTCTTGATAGAAGTCTTCTACACATGTTATAATGCCATCTCTCTTTTTAGTAATAATGCCATCTTTTTTTCTTATTGCAGATATAAATTTCCTACCAATACCAAAATGTTGTTTTACACTCTTTAGACTTCTCTTTTCTTCTACAGCTTTCCTTGCTAGTTCACAATTATACTTTCTTATATCATTTTCAACTCTTTTCCGCACCATTTTACAAAATTTGAGATATTCAATCTTTTTTAATGCATCATTGTTGTATATCCTCATATTCCTTCTTTTCTTCATAAATTCTCTAATCTCAGTAGAAATTTTAATGGTCAATTGCTGCTTTTTTCTACCAGCTATCTTTGTTGCAGTTTTTAAAAGTGTATCGCTTATTTTCCTATTAAGGTCATTCAAATCTGAATCATGTTCAAAATCTACTAATACTTGAATCCGATTTGTAAGTTCTATTTAAATTCATTAGAATGTTTCTGAAGATTAGGAATATCAATGGTAAATATTGTTTTTCTTAATAATTTTTGTCTCTCTAGTTTTGCATTAACATGTATCTTACATCTTACTAATCGGTGATCGCTTCCTGTGTTAAATTTATTGAGAACATTACAATCTTGAAATATGTATTTTTGGTTAGTCAAAATATATAATCCAATTCTGCTGTACCTTCATTTGGATGCTTCCATGTCCATTTCCTTTTAACATTTTTTTTCAAAAAAAGAATTCATAATATCAAGTTTTTCTTTCTCTGCAATGTCCTCATATCTATGTCCTCTCTCATTTCTATTACCATAACCAAAACTACCTACAGCACTTTCATCGTTCATTTGTTTACCAATTATAGCATTAAAGTCTCCCATAACAATTTTAAAATGTTGTTTACTCAGATCAAAAGCCTTTTGTACATCCATATAAAAATCTTCTATAACTTCATCACTATGAGAACTTGTTGGGGCATAAACCTGAATTATCTGCATTTGGTATCTGCTATTAAATTGTAAAACTAATCTTGCCACTCTGTCTGATACACCATCAATCTCCACAATGCCATGTTTCCATTTTTTATTTATAATGAATCCTACTCTACTTGTATTTCCAATATTTGTGCCTTTATACTAGAGTATATGTCCACTTTTTAAATCAATTGTTTCTTCACTTTTTCTTCTAACTTCACAAAGTCCAATAAGGTCCCATTTAATATATGACAGTTATTCTTCTAACTCTTGCAATCTTCTTTCACTTGAAAGTGATCTGCAGTTGTAAGTACCTAAATAAAAAGTCATCATCAAATGGCAACCTGAGTCCGCAATCAGGGAATTCTTAGCACCTCCGCCTTTGGCCACCAACCACTGCTTTGGTTGGTGACTTTTCAGCCTCCTGGGAATAAGGGCCATGATTTATTTTTGTCTGTTATGATTGTATATATTGAAAAAATATTCTTAAACTTAGAGGTAAAAAGCCAATAAACTCACCATGCTGGCTAATGCATGTTGGTGAGCAGCCCATCCATGTTCATATAGTATATGAATAATCACATAGTAATAACAGCTGCAATGACAAGAATGTATGGAGTGGACATTAGGAATTTGCCCTGCTCAGTTCCTTTAAGGCCTCCAAGAGGAATCAAAGGGTCTCCTTTCAGTTAATAGCATACTCCTTTCTGCAGCCATGGTTTCTATAATGTTATAAAAGACCTTTGTAATAGATTTCATAGAAATGCACTATAGTTGGAAGTAATAAGCACAACTTTGAAGAGTTAATTTGTTAATGTATTTTCATGGGGGGAAAAAGTATTTTGGACAGATTACATTTAAAATAATTTTAGATACAAAATCAAATTGTATTGATGATTGACAGATAAGATAAAAAACCTGTTATATGACTTCAGTGGGTTTAACTTATCAATTAAGGTAGTGAATTATTATATTCTTCATTTGCAAACAAATAAATCTCCCAAGAATGACATTAATAAATTTGAAACTTCATAATGGAGTAGTCAGAAAAAATGATGTTATATTATTCAATATGATAATTAAGAAGTTGATTAGATAATGGATTATTTTAAATTGTGAAAGGGTGAGTAGAATGGCTTAAAATGCAGATAATACTGCCATAAATATAGAAAGAAAACATTTCCTTGTAGACAGCTGCTAAAATGCTGACTTATGCTGCAGAAAAAATAATGGATTGAAAGTTTAAATGGAATACCTTAAATAATAATTATGAGATTGTCAATAAAGGAAATGAGGTTCTGTAACTTACTCAAATGGTTTAATCAATAGATTCAAATAGATTATAAAGATATTTATACAAATAATGATTCTTGGGGATACCATTTCTAAGTTTAAATGAACCAAATATATATATATATATGAAAGCTGACAATTAAGTTTATGAACCCATCATAGAAAAGATGTTACATGTCTCATTTCTGAATATCATTACAGTCATTTTTAAATTACTGCCTTTGGGAAACTATGCACTGACATAACTGTCTAATTCACCATTCAATGCAGTTTTTGAATTCTTTTTCTATAATGGCCATCAGAATTGACATTGTATTATCTTTCATGTCCTGATATTTCCTTTCAATTCGGGTGAGAAAGAAGTGTGTTCCAATATAGTTATTTGTTCATTATAGTGCTCAATGAATTGATACAATTTTGTATATACATTTCTCAAGATAAGATTTCCAGCTAAATTTTTCTGTCTCTCTATCAATATTTATTGGGTATGCTGTACTTCTCACAATCAGCTGTGATTTTGAACATTAGATCATTTTTTTCCAAAGTTTGTATCAGTTCTTATTGTTATGGGAAACTCTGGCATCTCTTCATCAGCAATACTTTTTTCTCTTTCAAATAAATTGTTAATCCATTTGTACCCTGCCATTTTCTTTATGATATTATCCCCATAAACTTGGATTATTCTGCTTTTGATTTTACTTTTATTTTTGCCAACTTTAGCAAGAAATTTAATTTTTGTTATTTGCTCTAATCCAGGTACTGTCATTCTTGTGTTAATACATAAAAAGACACAGTAACAATAATCAGTGCCATCACATGTCAGCATAAACACAGCTGTGATGAAATCCTATCAAGTTGCTTGTACAGTGTTGCAGGAATTGTTATGCCTCACATGGTTCTTTAATCAAATGAATCAATTTTTAGAAAATTGTAATAGGAAATACAAAATATGTTTTTCGTAATAAGTGATAAATTTTCTTGTAACAAAGATCCCAGTTCTCAGACCAAAAATGGTTTTAAAGTTGTAAGTCTTTATATTGTAATGAATATGGATGCTGTGTTTACCAATAAATATTAATATGCATGATGAATTTATTGATTTTTTACCTTTGAATTTATATTCAAGAAGCACAAATCTTTTCCTCAATTGGTTGATGGATCTTAACTGAAATATCAATTATGAATCTATGTGAATAATCATTTATAGATATTGACAATTATAATAGACAGAACTAAATCATGGCTTCATTCCTAAGACTAGAATATCATCATCCAAAGCATTGGCTGGCAACTAAAGTAATAAAACAAATTAAAGAAACTACTCATATAATAATAGCAAAATTTCCATTGTCATCTTAATGTGATAATTCATGATGTTTAGAAATTATTCATTAATCTTGCTTCTAAGAAAAAAAGTCAAGGGAACCACATAGGTAAGAGTATAAAATCATCAACTGAGAGATGACTTTAGATGAAAAAATATGGAATATGAAAATATTTAAAAAATATATTAAGAAGAATTGAATATCTGAAGTTTTATAAATGGTATGAAAAAGATTTAATAATGATATAAAATAATTATAAATTGGTAAAAAAACTATAGAAGACAATTAAAAGTTTCAAAATAACATCTTTCTATTACAAGGAAAGTTATTTCACCAAATAGAACAAAAGATAGAATTATTATTAAAAAAGGGATGACATCTTGAAATAAAGAGTTTTAAAAAAATAATGTAGTGATAAAAACAAAAATGTACAATCTCTTCTATGATTGCATTTTCTGAATTGCCAAGTAATTTTAAATGAACAGATGAGACATGCAATTAAAACTGAAAAAGAAAAAGCTCCAGGAATTTATTGAATTATTATTCATGTCTCAATAAAAAACAACTGTAGATATAGAAAAATTGTTAGCAAAACTATATACCAAATATTCAAATAATAAAGTTTACCAATTTTTTGGGAAAATGCAGTACTAATATTAATATTGAAAAAAGGAGGTAAAAATATTAGAAGTTTCAGGCATATCAATCTTCTATTAGGTCCACATGAAACATTACCAAATATTAAAACCAACCCAAACAACAATCTGGCTTTAAAAATGGTTTTAGTATAATAAATCAGATATAAAAAGTGAAAGAAATTCTAGAAAAGACTATGAATGGAAATTGCAATTATGCTTTGGATTTATAGATAATGAAAAGTTATTGGATTCTATAAGCATTTATTTAGTGATTGAACTTTTGGACCATCAAGACATAGATCCCTGGATATTGTTATATTCTGAAGAATATTTAACAAATTCACAGCTGTAATTAGATTTCATGATGATACTAAGAGAACTAACATTGATAAAAATGAAAAATAGGATACTTCCATATCTCCCCCAAAAAAATTCAGTAGCTTTACATGAAGTTTTCTGTGGATTCAATGATTTTTTTCAAAAAAAGAAATTGATAGTTGATGATTATCAATTAGAAATGAACAACTATAAATATCTTAATCAGATTATGTCTTCAAATTGAAACATAATAGATGGAATTAATCAAAGAATTAAACTTTATTGTAAATGCTTTGGGTAGAAATGACAATATTAAAGAGAATTATGCTTGAAAATGATAATTTTTAATAGATATACTTCATCATTTTTTACTTATGGATATGAGACTAAATTACTTAATAGAAGAACAATATAGAGGTTCCAGGATTCTTAATATAGGATGAAAAGATTGTGTTGAGAGTAATCAGAAGTGCTCTTATTGCCATCATTGAAAGAATTAGTAGACTAAAATGGAGTTTGGGATATGTTAGAAAATATGATAATAGATGGACTGTCAATGTCATAAATTTGATGTTATGGAATTTTAATCAGACTAAAAGTTTGTTAGTGTAAAGTGGAAAAAATGAACTTTGGATATGGGAATCTATTTAACCTGAATAAACATTTATTCTGCAATAGATTGATGATAATTGAAAATGATGATGATGAAAGTATATGTATTTTTTATCAAAAAATAATCAACTACTACGGTAACAAAATGACATGGCAAATGGACTTCATTCACTTTTTAAAAATGATGTGTTCAAACGTTTTCCAATCTTTATTTTCCACTGTCATTGGTCTTAAATCATTCTTTTTTTAGGAAAACATAATGATTATTTTTTAAAAAAACACCTTTTTAAATAAAACTTGTTAAAACAATCATGTCAAGTTGGTTTCAATTAATTTTAAATCTTTGAGAATGATAAAATTGTAGAAGGATATAAGTTTGTAGATCATTGTAAGTTGAGTATAGTATTTTCTTTCAGATGATTATAGATAACTTGAAACTAGTTACAATGAGAAAAAATAACTCATTACAATGTTAGTGCATGTTTTTTTTAAATTAAGATAACTACATGAGATTGATATAATGAATAAAATATTTGCATAGCCATGCTAAACTTCAATCGAGCAGGTAGTTCAAATATTCTATTAGTAGTCTTTCTTCTATGGTCGATTTTATAGCCTGATTGATTTTTTCCGCTCAATAATATATATTTATCAATATAAGTAGCGATGTTAAATGTCACTTTTGCAGATGATATTTTAACAATATGGCTACTTTGAATAGTAGAATTTATGAATTAAGATTCCTTAGTGATTCAAAAATAACTGTAAACAGATCTTCTATATGTAAAGCTCTTTCTGTTAAATGTTTCTGTCATCATTTATATCTATGCTTAATAATTTCCAATCCAATGCTATTCTATCCAGTATCCCCAGATTTCTTTGAAGCCTATGGCTTTCATCAGTCAGAAGCTTTGGATTTGCCCTTTAGGACCAAATGCACCTTCTAGTTGTGGAGAAAAATTTCACAATGCTGCTAGAACAGCATTGTATAAGTTTGAATGGTTTGATAACTTATTTTTAGTAATTCCAACAAATATAAAACTTTCACAAATTCTCCAAACTATTAAGTTTTAGTTTATAGATTGTATGAAGGTTAATAACATCAACATTTCAGCACTCTTTGCTTTTTCTTGTTCCCAGATTATATTTTTCAATTAAAAATGGTCATTGATTAATATTAATGAAAATAAAGTGTAAAAGTTTAAGAAGTATTAATTTATTGCTCTTTACAAATAAAGTCCAATGGCCAATAATTAGTTTGTAGACTGTTCATACTTACTTAGAGGGCTTTGGAATAGAGTCAAGTACTTCTGTTAAGGCTCTTGTCAGTCATAAATTTAGATTTTTCTAACTCATTAATTAAGTAATTTAAGTAGCTTATCAATAATTACAATTACTCTTCATATTTTTGAAAATAATCTTGAATATTCAAGGGTCTACAAATAGACTAGTTTGTTTTTGAATTGAAAGAAACAATAATAATTTTTATTATGAAAAACAAGCTTTTTATTTTATTTAATCTCTTTTCTTTTTTGTTTATCATTTATAAATTTACAATAATCAAAAAAATAATATTTATTAAGGTTATGCACCTGAAAAAACAACAGTAGGGACCTCTGCAAATATTTAACACAAGATTTATTTAAAAGACAAGAGTGGCCACTGTTATCTTAACCTACTTTTTAAATAAATAGAAGAATCTAAAGCATTTTGATTCGAGAGCATAAGGCTATTAAACACCTCACTGATTAAATCCACAAATTTTATAACACATTAACATTTGCAAAATCTTTTGATTTACAACGAGTCAGTGTTGAGATCTTATTCTTAGTAATCTATTAAGATAATATAACATTGTAATAATTATACTTATAAATCACATACTTATTACCTTAAGTAATATTTATTAAGGTTATTAAACAATTCAAAACAAAGCAAAACTCTCCATATAGTAGTGCCATCCTGTGCTAACAAGAGCAATCAATTGATGCCAACCAGACCACCACACAACCCCTTTATTACCTCGGTTGTAACACTTTCCTGATGAGCATGTTGCAGGAAGGAACTATCAATTGGCATTCTCCAATGCAGATGTTATCCCCCCCTACAACAATATTTCCTGCTCATCAGAGGATGTAGCACCATAGAGACTGGAAGCATCTAGACATTTCTATGTTTGGTTTTCCAAATGGTGCCACTAGAGTTCCATTTCACTACAATCTGACTTACCTGGGTCTAGTTATGCCAGATGTAGCTCAGAAGGCATGAGATTCTCATGAACAAGTGTACTGAATGATGAGTGATGCAATAACAACAAAATAGAATTGAACAACTGGATAACTAAAATTGATTTTAAGTAACAATAATTTTATTTAATAACAGGTTTAAATAAATGTCCATCAAGCAAAATATTTCATTGACAATCCCTGTATCTTTTAGGCCTACTTCCAATAACATTTTATATGGCTTAGAGAATGTAATCTGTTGAGAGTATAATAAAGTCCTTCTCTCAAAAGTTCTTCAACAGTTTACATCTTTAATCATTCAATTAGTTCACAGAGAGGAGTGTGATATATTAAGACAACAGAGAGAATAATAAAGACAACTAATAGCATTTAATTCAGAGTTTCACTTAATTGTGATTTGTAGTATTTTAGGTAGTAGTCACATATAATGTGGTTTAATTATTCTTATATGAAGATATCCTTTACAGATATAATAATGAAGATAACTGCTAGCATTGTATTTAATTCAGAGTTTCACTTAATTCACAAATAGTTTATTTGCAGTCCATTGGGCAATATGAATTAAAGAATGCAAGTTCTTTACCATTTACATTTTATGTCTAATTCAAGAGTTCCAGTTAACTTTAAGTTAGTTAAAGCATAATACATATATTTATATTCATGGTTATCCAAATCCAGGTTTGAATCCATGCTACATGCACATCCTAGGTTCATTGGTTTGGTATTCTTATTTCTCAATTTGTATATATAACATGTTTTAATTCTGTGTTTATATTACTTTTTTCAGAGTTTTCAAATAGTAAATAAAATCTATTAACTTTTATTGATGTACTAATTCATATTTAAATGTTTGAATTTGTTCATAATATAGTATAAATTTACTAAATACATTTGTTTTGTATGTATATTTTCATTTTGATATTTTCTAATTTTATATAAATTATAAATACGTTATTATAATTTAATTAATTATAGTTATGCATAATATTCTTATATAATTAATAGGCAGGTGAGCATTTGTAATTTTATTTGGTTACTCTAATACCTAGCATAAATATTGCTGTTTGGTCTGGCACAGATGTATGTTTCCAGATATACGTTTATCAGCATTTTCATTTATACTTTATCAATAATAAACAATTTTCATAATTTTAGTTTCATTTATAATTTTCCAGTAACAAATGTATTTTCACGCAGCTACATTTATTCATAATTTTAATTTCATTTATAATTTTCCAATAATGAACGTATTTTCAGGCAGCTACATTTATTCATAATTTTTATTTTATTTATAATAAAGACGTTTTGTTTATCTTTTAAAAACACATATAATTTTAGCTTAAGAAAGACGTTTTGTTTTGTCTTTTAAAAACACATATAATTTTAGCTTAAGAAAGATGTTTTGTCTTGTCTTTTATAAACACACATAGTATCAAATATTTTTATAAAATCATTACCTTCATTTATCTAGTTTGTTTCTTCATATCCATGATGTGACTGCCTTCAAAAGGGGCATTGCATTTCAGCTGAATGGCATTATTTCCTTTCTATAATGTCTATCCAGACAAATCTTGGAGGACCATGGATTAGAATGAAGAGAAAAGCTGTTACCATTTACCCTTCCATCATTATGTTTTCCTTAATAATGTTTTCTTTTTCCATCATTAATAGAGGTTCTTTAACTGCTCTTAATATCTTTTTTAAAATTGAAATTTTTTTTTTCAAAATTCTTCTTTAACAGCTACTTGAAAAATATCTCTTTGAAAAAAAATGACTATTTGATCTCCTTAAAATCTCTTTGAAAAAACTTTTTAAAAATCTGCTCTGAACTTGCAACTTGACTATATATATCTGATTCTTGGATTGATTAAGCAGCTCATCCCACTGCTTTCATTTACGTCCGATTGCCTTTCTCTTTATAATGATTGGATAATCTACTTTTTTAGCAGGATAGACAAGAAAGCATAAAGATTAAGCCATGTTTTTCAATTTATTAAGACTGCCTCAAGCTGTTATCACACTTTATTTGAAAACATTGTTCCCAAAATTAAAAATGTAATCTTTTTATAAATGCCAGCTTTTATTTACATCGTAATTTGAAACTATAAAATCAATAATGATTTTCTTTCAATTATAAACTTTTTGCTTTATTTCTTTTTTTAATTTGATCAAATCATGCTAGTTTTTTTTAATGGGGGGGGGATCTTTTGAATATATATACATGAAACAGTATATATGTTTCATTACCCCCCACCAAATTTTGGGATGAAATCACCTGGAAGTACGATTTTATTCCATATGATATACGCATCATTTCTCATTACTGCATTTCCATTGGTTTTAGGGTTGCTGATGAAATGGGTAAGATGAGCTGGAAAAGTGAATACATGAACCGTAGCCTCCAATGATAGAGTAAGTAGATGGTCAAGCACAACCTACCAGTACACACTACCCCATGATGTCACGAGAAAATATCTCATTTTTAAGCACTACCTCTTTTGTACCTAGAAGGATCATCCACAAAGAGTAGGAGCCAGAAAAAAACAATTTGGCACTCAGCCAACCCTGCTCAACTTCTGTGAGTCTTAAGGGCTTATTCATTTAGTCTATTCATGAGACCAAGGCCTATACATGAGGCCCATATATACATTTTGCTGGACTACTCTTGCTCAACATCCAGATCTGGATAGTGCCGAGCATATACTTTGGAGCATCATAAACACAATGTATCCAAGCAGCCCTGCTCAATCATCCACCCATCTCAACATGAAAAACACAAATTTCATGCATCACTACATCCCACTCACCATCTAGTGGCTATCATTCAAATTATATTACATTAATAACTTCACGAATAAAAATATATTGAAACAGTATGATTTCATCATCATACGTTTCACCTATTCTATAAATCAGTAGCCTTCATTTCCCTAGTTCAAACCCTAAAGGTACACATATATATAACAATATACTTGGGAATTTAACATGTATAAAAACGTATATTTACACATATATGTGTGTAATTGTATATGCACATACGTCTGCTATAATTGTATATATTTTGTAATAATTCTATTTGCTAAAAATGGTATATTCACATCTGAGTGATATTGTCATTATATAACTACACACCTTATAATTTTATAAATATTCATCTTATGATTTTAAATAATTGAATTGGTTTCAAGCTGGGAAAATTGTATTAGATAAGAACAGAATTCTCTAAAGTATTTCAAACTGGCTTTAAAGTACCCAATTACTTAATCATGTAAAGCAACTAAAAATAAAGGTAGATGTCTCACGTCTACGATAAAATGCTAGCAGCTTAAATCTCTTTCAGTAAAAGAAAAGGAGAAGCAATCCAATGTTTAAAGAAAAAAAAAAAAAGAACTTTACCAATCTCATGAGACACCGCCGGTACAAACCCAGATTTTAGGATTCTTAATAAAATAAAAGTTGGACAATTAAACCTGCACTGAAATCAAGATTGGAACTGGAATCTGAGAAAAATAAAAGGAACAATGAATAAACCTGAAATCAATCAACCGATTCGTCTGAAGCTGATGCAATTAAGACTTCTTAGGTTTTAAAGTCTAAAAATAAAGATTGTGAATGAACTGTAAGAGGGGGGGGTTAAAGAAATATAAAAAAGCAGTTGAAAGGGAATTGTCATCCATTTTTGCTTTACTCGTGTTTCAACTTATATCCAGGCAGGGGGCCCAGTTTCTACCATGCAAATAAGTGGCTAAAAAAGCTAAGGCCATCTTCCCGATGGTCAAGAACCATTTATGGAGCCCGGAGACCTAAACCACAGCCCTACTTAAAGAATAGTCCATCGATGAACCAGCTCAGATAAATCAGTCCATGCATGTATTTCCTACTTTCAAGCTGCAAGCCTCCAGATAAATAACCGGTAACCACTTCTCAATCAAACTAAATCTAAAAGCTATAGCCATCTATAAATCTTTCCTAAAGCTAGCTATATAATAAATAATGTGCACAAACTCTTCCATTCAAATCTTATAAATTAATCACACTATGTTTAAAAGGTGTATTCTCTCTTAAAGTAATTAACTGTATTAGATAAACGTATCTCAACCTGTATAATTTTAAAATACTTTAAAAGTTAAATGTAAATCTTGCCTGATCTCAAATTCTTAAATCTCTTTTTTAAATTCAACTTATAAAAGCTTATTTGCCTTATTATTTTCTCAATTTGCATCTATACTTTTGCATCTATATATATATTTTGTTAAAATGCATTTATTGATTTATGCTTTGCCTTTGGAGCAGAGACTATTAATTATTATAACTTAAAGAGACGTTTTGTTCTCAAGTAAAGTAATTATGCTGTTTGGCATGTCTATAGATTGTCTCTGGTCTGAAACCTACTTTGATGTATTATTTGAACTGCTATGCATAGCTTAATATCACATATGTTGCTTATTAAAAGGTTTGTTTGGTTAAATAAAAGAGAGTGATAATTTAAGGCATATTCAGTAGTTAGCCAAGTTTAAGCCCCAGATATGCTTTAGACCCCCTTAATGTAATTGCATATAATATATAGTTAATTAATAAACTAGATCAATTTTAATAAAGTCCTCTTTAGCACAATTTCAGTGTTTATTTAATTAATGGGCGTAGGGTAGTTTGCAGAAGAAACTATAGATTTCGTGCTTTACTAGTTGTTATAATTAAGATTTCAAAAGCGTTGTGAATGAGTTTTTACGATGCACTGAGGTGCATTCCGCCTTGCTATCATATAATTGTTAAGATAAGATTAGGTTTTAAGGGCTATCTTATCATCCTTAGTTCGGACAGCCTTCTCTTGAATGGGATAATGATTTTAAGGGTCATTCCCATTTCCTCCTTTAAAAACTGGAACACTGGACTCCAGCATCTTATATCATGGCTGTTCGAGCATCCGAACTAAAAGTTCATGTATAGCAGGCAAGCGGTATCTGAGAACCGAGCAAACGTTGCTGAATCTCATGAGTAAAAGCGCATTCAAGACGCATCTGATGTAATTTGCATAGCGCCATAGCCTCAGAAGTTATGCTACAAAATGCCAGTTCATCTGCTGTATAGTAATTGTTCAGCATTGATCTGAACCTAAGATCTAGTTTATCTAAGAATATCTAAATAAAGAGCACATTGACTGCTCATCGCGTAATGATAAATTTAAGTACACATTATATAAAATTCCCACTCTCTTAGAGTTTAACCCTTAACATACTGAGTAGGAGTGGCAAAACATGATTTAGACATCAGTATAGACGTAAAATAATTAGTAACGTATAAACGATATAATAGAATAATGATCTTTAAGTACAATTGATTACAGAACGTGTAGTTCGTATTTTCACCATCCCACCTGCGAGTGGAATATTCAGTATATTTAATTGTTATTGTTTGTGTTTTGTCAATATTAAATAATTTTAAAATCTATTAACGTCTGCAGTATTATTCACTTTATTTATATTAAATCACCATCCATAATGATTTTATATGCATGAGATAATCAGCCATAGGTTGTGTGAGTGTATTTGGTTAAGCTATAAAACATTTTAGTTAAATATCCCCGAGTCTCTCGTTTTACCCTTTGCTATTGCCGGCGCGGAAATTGAGAGATTACGAGTGTAACCTCATATATGTCATTCATAAGGTAGTAAGTCAGGGAGTGTTGGTGAAGGAGCTGAGGTGCGGTCAGATTTGGTCTCAAACCCTCCTCTAGATCAGCCTTGGTATAATTTACCAAAACTCTGGATTTTGTTGCGTGGATGTTCAAATATGACTGTTACAATATAAAATTATGGATATTCACTGAAAAAGTTAATAATTTTGTAATTATTTATTAATCTTTATATATATTATTTTTAATGTTTGTTGTAATTTGAATGATGTCCAGTGGATGTAGTTTCTCATGTGATTATTAAAAAAAGACTACTTGATAAAATTCCTATAAAAAATGACACTTGGTTTGATGTTTTAAATAAATTTTATTTATTTTTAAATTGTATATTCTCAATTTTTGTTTAAGATTGGCTAATATTATATAATATGCATGTCATGATTTATTGTGGCAATCATTTCGAAAGTATTTCTATATAATGGTCTTTCTTTTAATCGTTTTTTTAGGCTGATCAATGGTTCTTTCATGACAATAAAAAATAATCGCAAGTCAAATATTCGATCACAGTTTTTTTTTTTTCAATTACATCTTGCAGAGGTTTGATTTATTTAGCTGAGAATCTTTCCACAAACTTTTAACTTTAATATCTACCATTTTCATTAGTGTGTTAAACATAGAGTGATAACTAATTTATTATTGTAATGATGAAATCCATGTATTTATCTCAAAATTCTGGCTTTCTTTACTTTACGGCAGTTTTCTATTGAATTAATATGATTTATAATACATCTAAAACAAGATTTGTAATTGAAGGAAAAGTTTTACATTTAATCTAAATAAATATTGATTTGAATTTTTTCCCCCCAAGATATTGTTATTTGACTCCATGCAGTTCAAAAGCAACAGCATTTTTTCAATTCATTTTCTCCAGAGGCTTACTTTCACAGTTAAAGAGAGTAACAGGAAATACCATAATTTAAATAATTTTTTATTCATTTTTAAAAACATACTAAGAATTTGCTTTAGATTTTTTTTAAACTTATGAAAATTTTTGTTTTTATTAATAGTAATCCAAAAGTATCGATGTCATATTTTCAACATGTTTTAAAGCTATATAAAATCATCATTTCTTAATTTATCTTTTTTTAACGATTTTTAACTTCATATTTTCATGCAATCATATATGGTTTAGCACAGTGATCCATTGTCACACTGTGCAGTGTGGGTTTAGGATTGATTTCTGTTGCTCATACATCTTATAAACTTCCAAGCAATAAAGCAGTGTCAGATTATTCTATTTTCCACTAGTCATAAATTTATTTATTTTTGTGAGTTTCCTTATTATATATTTAGTGAATAGATGTGATAACAATATACAGCTCAGATTTTTTTTTTTTAGAGATGCAAAAACAGTTTTTCACTACAATCTATTACAACTGCAGTTTCTAATGCCATATAGCTACATTATTAAAACAATGAAATATTATCATACTCTTATTTTTAAAATCAATACTTATATTCAATATGATCAATTGAATCAAACTTCTATAGCCCCCCCCCCACTCTTTCCAAGCAGTGTTAATTATTAGGTGTATATCAGTAATATAACTTATTCTTCTGAAAACTAATTTATACATTTGGAAGTACTTTTCTATATAAATCATTAATCTCTGATAAAAGATTTTTAATATAATATTAATTACATACAGTTAAAGAAATATTCTAATTGTTTCCATAATCTGTCAAGTCTCAGTTTATTCTTTCTATTTAATTGAACAGTGTTTCAAATTAATTATCATAATTTGATTACTATACTTCTTCCACTTTTATAATATTTTTGATGGAATGCTGTCAATTTTTGCAGCCTTACTTATGAATGATAAAAGATCAATATGATCTCATTTTTAAAGGCAACCCAGTCAAAGTATATAAATTTGTGAACACATCTATATATTCCTTTGATCATTGTTTGATATCTATCATCTTTTATTTGCCCATTTGATTTCACAAAGTTAAGTCTTAGAATTCATTTTGACTTTTTTCTAGTTGTTTTTTTCTTAAGCAAATTATTTTCAGATTCTTTTTTTAGTTATTCATCTTATTTTCATTCATAACTAATCTGCTTCTTCATAAACTGTAAATAATATTGAGATGTTATCATTAAAAGCAATAAGTTTGTTCTCTGTATTACATTTAGATTATTAGACAAGCCTATATATCTATTTGATTTTTATGCTTAATTTATACTCTATTCCACAATCTCTAGCAGAAACCATTTATTCTTATGAACTTTATCTAATGATGTCCCTAATAAATCCAGCAATGATTCTAAATATTACTTAAAAATACTATATATTGCTTATAATAATTCCTCTCATATACACTTTAATTTTTTAATGATTCCTTTATTTTCCTGACAGTTTCAATTGTCCTGCAGTCTTTATTAGGACAGTCAAAACTGTCAGGAAAATAAATATATTTTTTTTTGCATTAAACTATATATGAGGGGAGTTATTGTAAGGAATATATATATATATATGAATATACAAAGAAATGCAAAGAAAATAAAAAGATAAAAATAAGAATATACTTCTAAGATTAATAAAAAATACTAAATTGTCATTACTATTAAATAGTTTGAACAATATCAGTGAGACAGATAGTTTTTTGAACATTCATCATAAAAACTCACAACAAACTTTTTTTTTCATGTGTCATAGCATTGGCCGGGATGCGAACCTGCTGTGGAATGTTATATCTTCAACAAGATTTAGGGCAGAGTCAGTCAGAGGCTGTGGTGAACAATGTTATCACACTAGACCCTGCATTTATTAAGGACATACACCTGCATAATTTACATGGTCTGCAAAAATCAAAAAATTAAATGTTTTATTGCTAAATGTATACACAAACTTTCCTTAAACAAATAATAATGATTATGATATAGAAATTGCTGAGGGCCACTAAGCCACCTTAGTATTATAATTCTCATTTTAGTTTCATCATTAACTGCGTGTCAGTACATACAGAAATTTAAATGTAATTATGTTTTTTTTTATTTTTCTGACAAAATTCTGTAATTTCGTAGGGCTATTTTGTTGAAGTAATACAATTATAGCAGTAGCGTTGTGCCTTGATGTAGATTTTAAGTTACATAAAATGTTTATGCTTAAATATTTTACAACTTTTTAGTCTTGTTAATGTGAAATCAATGTAGGTCAAAAATGATTTTCTTTATTAGCAACTTCAGCTATAAAATTAAAATTTACAAAAAAAAAAAAAAAAAGAATACATGACAATTTTATTAACAGATTAGCAGGAAAACAATCATGAAAATAAAATATTTTTTAATATATATATTGTGTTCTCAAATATTTATTTAATAAAATTGCCAAATGTGAATTTGTAAATAATCATAAATAAATCATTATTTATACATTATATGTATTAATTTGTGCAACTTTATTTTGAGTAAACAAAATAAAATCCACACAATTCAAAAAAATTATATTTTATTTTCTTAAATGTTTTTTTTTTTAAAAAAAAAAATTCTCATTCAAAATAAATAAAAAATTACATGAAGAGAATCGTTTTTGACTTGATTTGTAATAATTATAAAACAATATACCTGCAAATAATATATTTGTTTAAAACTATCTAAGTACATTTATCATAAATAACTCTTCTGCATGAAATATTGCTCTGGGATGACTCTGATTTAAGTGATGAATCTAAAACATGCAAATTGGTGAAGTTGAAGATTTGGGCAAAATTACCAAAATCAGATGCAAAAAGTAGAAAATAAGTTAGAGCCCCAGCTTGCATTATTGATACTATTTATTTAAACACATCCAGTGATGATAAAAGTTGTAAGAATGTATTCTTCATGTTTTATTTGTGACTAAGTCTCACACAAAATAATTCTACTAATGGTTACAAAATGGAGAACATTACCTTTCCTTTATACAATAAAAATAAAGATTCTTAAAAAATATAAATGTTAATATGGATATCAATAAAAATGTAATCGATATCGCAAAAATTAAAATCAAATAGTTCATCTTTGTAAAAATTATACTGGAAATTAAACAATTGTTAAATGAAGAAATAGTTAACAATTATAGTTTTGCTCCAGTTTTGCATTGAAACCCATTAGATACAATAATATTTTTTCATTTTAAGTTATGGAATTCTTGTTATTATTATTATTAGAAGTATATAACATTTTATAAGTTTTTGTCTGCACCTAATTATAAAACATTTGATCTTTTTCTTTACTTGCATGAATTATTGAAGTGTAAAACATTAGTGTTGATTAAGTGTTCTTAAAATGTAATTAATATTCTATTATAGTTCTTAAAATATCTTTCTTGCAAAAAAATGATACATCCAATTTCCTCTTTCATGATCATAAACAATATGTTTTCCTGACTTAAATTCTCATAATTAAGAATATATTAATGTGTGGGCGACCAATTTCCATTATTATGTTCAAGATTTCAATTGTGATTTTGTCTTTGCAGTATCAGATATTTTTTTGTGTGTATTGTCTTTAATGGTATTTTTACAGGTCTGGACTACTGGATATAGCTTATGGACTTAGCTAAGTATCATGAGTGCCTTACTACTTGAACGACTGATATCAAAATGCTCTAATTTTATTTTATTTTTTTCTAAGATATTCTAATCCAAAAATTACCAATCAAAGCTTTTTTTTCTATATAAAATAACAAAATAAGGCAATAAAAATTTAAGTTATGTAAAAAGACTTATTAAGACCAACAAACCATATAATAAAATGTATAATAAGCAGGTTGAACATTGATAATTTAATATTTTTTAATCCAGACTGAAATACAAAGGAAGTATTACATTCCCATGACAAACAGAGTTTATTATTTTGAGTTGAATTATGAATTATTATTATTTTTTAATTAAAATTAAATTTATATATAATATCTTCAGAATAAAAATGTTTAAAAAATACAATACTCTAAATAAATTTATATGCCAGACTGCTTTGCATATGTTCCATTGTTTTATTGACCTGCAAGATAACATTTTTCATATATTCTAGGATTGCATTATATCTGTATCAACACACACTACTTTTAAAAAATTGACGCAAAATCTTCAATATATTAAAACTTCATTTTTTATTTACAATATGAAGAAATTATACAGGTATTTTAAAAACTAGAGTTAAAATTGAATTTTTGTCGCTGAATTTCTCTTAATCAAACAAGAAATGGAATGAATATTTATTAATATTTGCCTGTTTATGAATATATATATAAAATACAAAACCATAAAACAATACAATACTAGACAAAAATCCAAATTTTACTAAAATCCTTACGCAATCATGGTTTCATCTACTAATAAATAGATCTTCTCAAGTGAAAATCAAACTAAAGAAACAACATATATATACAAAACAAACAAACCTTCTCATAATTTATTTCAAAAACCAACTTCCCTTTATATCAAAAGATGTCTTCATACTTTTTGAATCTGAGGCTATCAATCTTATGAAGACATCTTTTGATATAAAAAGAAGTTGGTTTTTGAAATAAATTATGGGAAGGTTTGTTTGTTTTGTGTATATATATATATATATATATTTGTACCAATCAAAATAGTATGCTCACTTAACAAGATTCAAATCCTAAGCAAAAGTTCCCCGAATCCGATACTGCTCATGATACACAGGTCTGGTGCAATCCTGAATTCTAACCTATTTGCCTATTCTTCGAATCTCTGACCCAATGAACAACAATCCTGATTATATAGTACAATTATTTTAATTCTGGACCCAAAATCAAAGTGGTAGAGCATAAGATCAGACTGATGATGATGATCAGGATCAGAGTAGCCCAGTTATTACATTTATTATAGTTATTTATTAATGCTAAGCTATTAGCTAAAGAAAATAGTTCTAAATATTAACTAAAAAATAATAATTCAAAAACAACAAACCAGGATTTACATGAGATATATATTTAATAACATATTGAGAAAATGCATATATATATTACAAAATTGTTTCATGCTTGGAGTGATATTGTACATTTGCAAAACTTGGGATTTGTTTTTATAAAATCCCCTTTACATTAATTATTTGATGAATATAATTTTATGGAGTGGATTATAACTTGTGCAGATTAATATGCCAATTTAGTATCATTTGACTAAAAGAACATTGTGGATGCATAAAATAATCTACAAGATTGGAACAGATTCTGATTACAGAAAGATACCTGATAATTTAGCATTAATCATTTTGACAAATAAATATAAATATACAGTCTCAATCATTTATGTACAATCTTAAAATCATATATGTTTGATAGGCATTGTTTGGACATAGCATCTTTAGAATAAGTATACAAGAAACTAACAATGCACTACATTTATGAGAATAAATTTTATAATCATTAATACAAATTAGATTTATGTCTATGAGAATCGATAACGGTTTTTAAAAAAGCAGTTTAACTCAATGAACTGAATGTATTTTTACGAAATGAATCATTATCTTTAACACATCATTGCGACTTACTAAGGTTAGGCAGACAGTGATCAACTTAAGGAGCAGAGTAATGGCACCAGCATCCAATAAAGAAATCTGGCCTTCATGGCAGTTTTGGATATTCTATCATTTTAAAAGAATATTTGAAACGAACTTAGATTTGATATGCCAGTGCATTCTGGTGGAGCGATATCGATGGAGAGGCTGAGTTTAAAAGCCAGAGCCAGTTGTATGGTCATCTGCAACACATCAACCTCATAAGCTTTATGTTCCACAGGGAGTAGTGTCCCTGATTACGAATAATTTTGAAAAGTAGGACAGGAGCTTCAGGCTTCCGATGTCCCCAAAGACAAAACAATCAAGAAATTAAGAAGATAAAATGTCAGAATAAAGGAAAAGGTATGCCAGCAACATTTATATAATTTTATAATATTATTTCAAAGTTTGGAAATGGTCTAACCTCTTGCACAATAACCTGTATTCAATCCTGAGTCATTTAACATAGTGTAATGAATAATAACTCTTTTCTATAGCATTAAAATAATAAAATTTATATTTAAATTCGATTCCCATATACACATTACAGATTACATTAGCCCTTTAGGCAACAGCAGGAAAGAATGGACTAATTATATTAATCAAGGTTTACAATCTTTTAAAATGAAATTTTAAAGACAAATTCAAAGCAATAAATTTAGCAGAATTCATCCACAGTAAAAGTTTTTAATTGACTTTAAGAATAACAAATTTAAAATGAAACCAAACTTGCGAGCAATTTCTATTTAATATAAACAAAACTTTATTGATAGGTTTTAAAATGAAGCCCCACTTCTTTCCAAATTAAACAATTATTTTCCCCCTTTTCCAGACTCGTGAATTTGCAGATTTTTGGCATATTAAAGAAAATAAATTATATCTATACATTAAACAAAATACATAAAATCTTAGTGGAGCTGCACAAAGTTATACATATATGAGTTCAAGTGTTAAAGGTAAGTTAAAAATACATTATATTAATAAGGGATTACAGAGAGAGAGTTTCAGAGCATAATTAGCAGAAACTTATAAATTAATATCTGAATTAAAATACAAATGTTTAACTACATCTTATTAGGAACTATAAAAAGAATTTACATATTAAGGCAGCTCTATATTATGTGAGGTTACCTCAGCAAGCAAGTAGATGCAGTGGAAGCAGTCATCTTGTACGGCCGGTCTGATGGAACATGGCAGCAGCAGGCAAAAAGTTCTTCAAGAGAAGAAGAGAAAGGTGAAAGAGTCTACTATTCAAACTTCATAGTGCAGAACTTGGGTTGGCTTTTTAAAATTTATTGTACCGAAAGTAACTAAACTGAAAAGTAACTAAACTAACTCCACTGAAAAGTAACTAAACTAATTCCACTGAAAAGTAACTACATTCAACTAAAACTCCACTGAACTAAACTAAAACTCAACTGACTAAAAACTCACTTCTTTTGTTCTACGGCTCCTTTTATACACCCTTTAATCCTGCCCAGAATGCAATCTCAGTTGCCCACAGCTATCTCTGTAATCTCTTGATTAAAAAAAAACATTTAATTAGCAAAATATTTTTAATCAGATAAAGCTTGAAATTCCATTTGATATATTTTTAAAGATTTGAAAAAAACTAACAAAAGAATTTTAATTAATGAAAGCGATCTGAATCTAGATCAAGATAATTTCAGTATTTCGAGCCTTCCCCATTTTACCTTGTTTTTACATTCCAACACTTTAATATATATATATTCACTAGAATAAAAACTACAAAATTTTAAAAAATGCCTGTATAAAATTAAAGATTAATTTTATACAGGCATTTTTTAAAATTTTGTAGTTTTTATTCTAGTGAATATTGTTATTATACCTATATTATTTGATATTATATATATAAAGATTTACAATTATATAAAGAAAACATCTAATTTTTAGCAATAAATATTAATAAAATTATTGCTTTGTTCATATGTATATATATATATGCATCAGCAAACTACTGTTTCACTTTACTAAATATAATTAATTTGTACTAATTTCTCTAATCATTATGCATACAGTGTGTGGGTTAATGGCATATATTTACAGTGAGGTCTGAATTGCAGGCCCCACAGGAGGTTTAGTGTAGATGGTGAAGCATGAAGCTCGATGATGATTAGACATCAACTGCTTCACTCTTCCCCTCCTAAAGTAATTATTAAAAAAATTCAATAAATAAAATACCCTAGTTGGAGTTTATTATCATTTTGGTGAGAAAAACAATCTTAATAAATGAGCATGAAAACTGCTCCTTATTGGAAAAAAAACTGCCTTGTTATTTGAATCGAATTTCTAGTATTTATTGCAACTTATTATTACTTTTTTTATTAACTGAAATATTTGGTATAAGGATTCATAAAGTAGAATGTCCATTTTCATTTTCTATTGTCTTCAACTTTGTTTATCTATGGCTGATTAGGGATTCATAATATGAGTATGCCTATTTTCATGTTCCATTGCCTTCAATTTTGTTTATCCATGGCTGCTACTTTTTTTTCAATAGTATTTTCCTGGATCTGGAGGTATATAGGGCTCAAAACAATGTTCCCCTTGGTCATAGATATGTCTTTCTTACTAAAATATCAAATGGATGACATCACAATATTGTGCTTTGGTATATTATTATATTGTTCTTTATTAAAAGTATCTTGCTTTAAAAGAATTTCTCCAATTTTCTTTGACATAATAGTATCCATTATAATGTGTTTACTTTGGGAGGTGAGAAGTTTTTTTCCATCTTTTATGAAACTATTTTTTTCAACATTTATGTCCATGCCTTAAAACAGAGTTTATCTTTTCTGTTTAATGAGTTCAGCTTTTCATCAATTTTGTTCTGATCATATTTCAGAAATAAATAATTATGGGATTTATTAAAATGGGCAGTATTGTACACAACTAAAGATCCATCCACTTTCTTCATTTTCATATCAGGAGGCCATTCAGCATCATTTCTAAATTTTAACTTTGATGTTTTCATTAATCCTTCATCATCACTTTTCCACAAAACATCTTTATAATTATTATGAAAATATAACTCAGAATTATCAATTATGATTTCAGAAGATTCATCTAAAACAGTATGTAAACAAAGGCAAAACTCCCCATACAGTAGTGCTAGTATAGAGATGGTGATCATGTGATGTTTGATGGTAAAACAGTATGTATTGTTTTATTGATATTTTTCATGATAAATACAGCCACTCCAGTAGAATGTAGTATACTAGTATCATCACTTTGAGATGGGTTGATTTGCAGTAGGTTTGAAACCACCATTTCCTCAGTACTTTTTTCATCCTTAGCTAAATCTGCTAGAGTAAAACTTTGACTGTGAGTAATTTCTGACAAATCTAATTCTTTATATTTTTCTTGAATAGACTTGGCATTTGTCTTCACCAATAGAATCTCATGAGGTTCCAATCTTATTTTAGTTGGTTGAGGTTCTGTGTCCTCTGCTCCACTGTCCTTTAAAAGTGCTTCCATTAAAATTATTTTGTCTCTTTAGTTTCAGCGTCCTTTGATTTGAAGGTAGAACCATCTTCAAATCTTCCCAGTTCTCTTGTTTGGTTAATCAGATTCTCTATTTGGTTAGCCTTCTGCTTCTTTGCACTATCTTCAATTTCATTCACAACTTTCTTGTCTTCCATTACTGTATTTTCCAAAATTGTTTCTACACAGGCTATCTTGTCTTTGGTTAGATCAATAAGCTCCTTTTGCTTGGGATCTTGTACATCTTTGAAACCATCAGCTGGAATGCCCAAAGCAGTACTAATCTTATCAATATTTAAATTTTGGCTTCTTTTAAATTCATCAATCTCTTTTCTAAACTCCTTCATCCATTCAACATTTCCATATGCCATCTCTGAAATTCTGCATATCTTTCTGCTCGGTTTTTATTTTGTTTCATCATTTGTTGTATGAGTTGAAAGATCTCCTTTTCTTTCTCTGGCATCATTACTCCTATGTTTTCTTCACAATTTACTTTTTTTCTTCTTTTGAAAGGTAGTCAATTTTAAATGTATCTGTGAAATATATTTTAATATTTTGACTTAAACTTTTCTTATTTTATGCAGGATATACACCTCTCTCCCTCCTCTCTTTAACTGTCTCCATTTCTGCCATTTTTTTGTTGCTGCTGACTGCTGCTTATAAATGAAAAATAAATATATGATCATAACATGTATGTATATGATCTATTGGAATTCGACTGCCTTGCTGCTTGACTTTTGGTTGTTTTTCTGCACCTATAATAGACTCTTACAAAAAAAATTGATTAGTTATTTGTTTCTACAATATAATATGTTTGCTCGTGATAATTATACATAACAAAACAATGGAAAAAAATAATTTAACTCTTTCTCAACCCCTAACATCCTGGTTTGAACTCATTTTGATACCTTTTTTTTATACTACCTGTTAGCACATTTATATAAAGGCACCAGCCAACAGTATATTAAAAAAAAATCCAAACATTTACATATGGGCTACTCAATTAGTAAATATAAATAAGTATTTGTTTCACATTATTGACTCTGTTACATGTATAATGTTCAGAAAATAGCTAAACATGAAATGCACCTTGTTATAATTTCAAGATTTCTAACTTATGGGTAAAATACATGGGTTTTATTTGCAAAACATTTTTATTTTCGCGTATATAACATAAGAAACACTTTTTATATGTTTATAAAACCAGATACAGAAAAGAAAAAAAATCACTTATGGTTGCAACACATGGGTATCAAAATTATTTTCCTTTTTAAAAACAAGATTTTTACATTTGTAGCTATAAACATGGAAAACAATATTTTTCTATAGTTGCAAAACCAGATACAAAAAAAAATTTACATTTATGGTTGCAACGCATGGCCATTTGTTTTTATACAAAATTTTCACATTATATATATATAACATCGGAAAACAAACTTGGGTAAGAAGGAAATATACATATATATCATCAATGATCTCATCAGGGTGTGGAATTATTAACGAAGGTCCACGTGATATATACATATATGAATCACGCAGACTACTGTTTCAATTTACTAAATATAATTAATTTTTACTAATTTCTCTAATCATTATGCATACAGTGTGTGGCTGAATGGCATATATTTACAGTGAGGTCTGAATTGCAGACCCCACAGGAGGTTTAGTGCAGATGGTGAAGCATGAAGCTCGATGATGATTAGACATCGACTGCTTCAATATATGTTGTTTCTTTAGTTTGATTTTCACTTGACAAGGTCTATTTGTTAGCAGATGAAACCGTGGCCGCATAAAGATTTTGGTAAAATTTGGATTTTTGTATAGTATTATATTGTTTTATGTTTTTGTATTTTATTTATTACTAGTATAGTGTTAGGCGGTTTTAAATTATATATATGTGTATGTGTGCTAAATATTTATTGATATATTTTATTTCTTTTTTTTTGTTGTTGTTTTGCAGTCGAGAGACTTTGAAAAGATGTCCTAGTCACCAAGGAATGCTCCGGGCTACCATTAAACAACCTGATTCAAATAATTTAGGACACTCTTCACGACTCATTTCAAGGACAACTGAAGTCAAGTAATCTTTTGGAGGACATAAATCGTGTATAATAATACTTTTTTTTATTTATTTTGAATGTATTATAGCTCTTTTTTATATAAAAAACAGTGAACTATCTGTTTGTAAAATGCAAACAAATAACAGATTAATATCTGTTGGGAACTATTGTGTGGGTCCACATTTCTATATGAGGTTCCATGGTGAAACTTTTATAAATAATTTGTACAAAGGGTAAAGTAATGTGATTTTGGAATTGTTCAAATTAAAGAATTAACACTTGTGATTATATTTTATTGTTTAAAGATTGTTTGTTATATATTCACAAATGTATTTTTAAATGAAACATTTTCTAAAAGAGTGTGATTGTTAGAGGGCATCTAGACCCTATTTATATTATAAGGTTAATCTCAAAGAAATTTTAAAAAAGTGCAAAGTTCATTGTTTCCATTGGGAAAATATGAGAGGAAGTAGAATACCACTAGAGAATTACAATTGGATATGGTGCTGAATTATTTCAAAAAGAAAAGTTTTCAACAGAAGATGTAAAAGACAGCATCAAAAAATATCTAATAATTAAAAAATTAACCAGCATTTTCTCTATGTGTAGACTTATTTGTTGTTCACAGATGGGTTGTATAGCCATAACAAAACTCAATTCTGGGATTTTTTTTTTTTTTATTTTTTTTTCTTGGTATTGGAATGGCCACATTCATTTATATGTGGCTCCTGCTGACACAGATATAAATTGCAAATTTATAAGAACAATATTTTTGTAATACATTTGCACACACACACACACACATATAAGACATTTTGTGGGTTCATCCATGTTAAAAAATTTTAAATATTGATATACCAACATTTCGACTTGATCACACAAATCATCTACTATCTACAGGGTGATAAAAGATAGAAAGCCAGTTGTAGAGGCGCTACAATAACTGATTTGAAAAAAATTTAAAGTTCCACCAATAGCAAAAATGTTAAATTAAGAATGTTTTTTTTTTAAAAAAATCTTTCCAAATAGGAGGAAGTTTTTACCAGGATCATATCATATCCAGATGTGATAATCTCTATCAGTGCAAAATTAGAGAGGCCATTGAGATACTTAAACTTAAAAGGCGAAATTGTATCAATAAGCAAGATGATACATGCAAACTTTCTTCTATTTGGAAAGATTTTAAAAAAAAAAAAACATTCTTAATTTAACATTTTTGCTATTGGTGGAAATTTAACGTTTTTTCAAATCAGTGATTGTAGCGCCTCTACAACCATCTTTCTACCTTTTATCACTCAGTAGATGACATGTGTGATCAAGTCAAAATATCAGTATATCAATATTTAAATTTTTTTAACACAGATGAAGCTGAAAAATATGTCTTTTATGTATGTAACCCATGAAAATCTACATATCAATATATATATATATTGTATCAGGTAAAAAAGTGAGAGGATGAGACAAGCATTGCCGACATCTTCCTTTTTAAGCACAATTCTATTTTATACATTTAGCACAACATTGATCAATAGCTAGATCTTGATTAGAGTTCCCCATCATGATTAATTAACCTAGTTTGCATACTCTAAATGTGTTTTTAATGATTTAATAGTAATTAAATGGTTATATTTCCACAAAACTAATCACCCTTCATTATTTTTCTAAGCTAGTGGAAAACAATCTTATTTGATTTTGAGGGGTGGAAATGTCTATATTTTCTAGCCCCATCTTCATGTGAAGAACTGATTTGTCTATCCTTACTACTTTTTAAGTGATTGTTTTATCTACAATGTCATTCATTGTCTGGTACAAATGGAAACCCTTGCAAACCCTCTTTTATTGATCAGATTAAGCACATGTGCAAGTGTAATGAATATTATGCAATCATGTTGAGAATAGAAAGAGTAATGCTATTAATATACTATTTGTTTTAATCTAAAATAATGTTGTGTAAAGGTATATATGCAATATATTGATTGAAATATTACATCAATTGTATTAAAAAAGAATAATTAAGGGTATAAAAAATTACAAGAAAGTATTCAAACTTAAATTATTCCAGATTAAGGCTTTTTAAAATAAATATATATAAATAAAATGTTTTCATGAGTTGTTGATAATAAAGAACAGAAATAAGAAGATAATATCCATATTACCAGAGATAACTTTTTGCCTTTTGATGCTGCCAGGAAACTGTTAATTACTATTAACCTTTTCGATGTTAGTTACGGAGACGCCACGTCTTTTGAAAAATTTTTGTCTGTTTGCGACGCGATGTGATGGGTTTAATGTTTGCATGCGCCATCTCTTGGTCAATTTTGGTCGCAATTTCTTCATTTTAGACTTATTTGATAGGAAATTCATGCTTTCAATTTTAGTTCTAAAAACATCCGCATATAGCGTTATACTTTTTCAAAAAAATCAATAATTTTGACAGCCTACTTGTTACACCCCTCTGTCTTTGTTCTCTGATTGGATACTACCAAATCTTCTAGGCGTGTTTCTAAATGACAGATTGACAAACGAGCAACACTAACAAAGACAATTCACGTTATACACATTCATAATGATTTTGTTGTAATAATTACATTTATTGCAATTTTTTATGTTCACAAATAATAAAATATAGTTCTCTATCAAATTATAAAGTTTGACTCGGAAAATTTTAAATATTAGAAGAAAAATACATTTGGAGAAATATCCGTAACAAAAAATAATTATTGCTACATAACGTAATCAGGAAATTCCTAAGGCGTGTTTCTAAATGAAGATTCAGACACGACAACGAAGCTGTGTACGTTCGTAATTGAAGTAAATAATAACATCTATCGTAATTTTTTACATTCATAAATAAGATTTGATGTTACTTTATGGAAATATAAAGTTTGATTTGGAAAATTTTAAATTTTACAAGAGAAATAAGCAAACTGGAAATAAAAAGAGAATTACTCGACCGCTGTTGATCTGAATAATGGCCCAATCATTGGTTGAGTTATAATTCTTTTGTTTTACTGCTACCTATTTTTTACACATTTTTCTTATATTTTTCGACAGTTATTAACATTATTTTTATTTTTTCGTTACATTTAACCAATTTGAATCTAAAATTATTCAATTTTTAGAAGCTGAATTAAAAAAATTCTGTGTATTTTAGATTAATATTTTAACAAAAGAACTGATTGCAAATGACACAGACCAATCACATTGTTCTCAGATTTAAGTAGAGGGCCACTAGCTAAAAGAATCAGTTTAAGTAGAGGGCCAATAGCTAAAATCATCAGTGAAAGGGTTAATTGGAAATCTTCCTGAGGCTAAACAAGTTTCTCCACTAACCTATCATAGCTCTTTAGTTGAGCAGCCCATTTAGTAGTAATTGACAGTTTCTTAGCAACATCAAAAAGCAAATAGTTATCTCTGTTTACATGGTTATTATCTCTTTGTTTCTAACCTTGGCTAATGAAAATGTTTTTTACTGTTACGAATCTGGTTTCCAAGCTGAGTGCTTACTTTTTTTAGCCAACTTAAGAAATGTTTTGGACAATTTATTACAAACAAGATTTACAAAAAGAATAACAATGAATTTTATACATATACATTGTAATAGATAAAAAATCGATAAACATATGATCTTCTGAAGATATATATTTTATTTACCACTGCCACACATTGATTGGCATTTTGTGTAACAAAATAAAGTAAAAGGGATATATTCCAAGTTGATAATCATTTATGTAAGAAATACAAAAATATTGTTCAATATTTTATTAGACATATAATTCTGAACTTCATTTCCAATTAATAATTAGAAAGATTATAATAATCAAACCATATATTCCCACTTTATAAATATTATAGGAAAATGTTCTAAAAAATTGTATTTCCTGATCACTATCAATTTATAACATTCTTGGCAATAGTCAACCAATGAATCATATCATATAGTAGATTCATTTATAACAGATTATTTCAAATAGAATTCTGGAACAGCATTTTTTTTTACAGAAGATTACATATGATGAAATAATGTTTTCATGTCTTAATATCTTCTCCATTATCATATAAATATATTCTCCAGCCTAGCTCATGCAGGAACATAAGCTGTTGAATATATAATAAAAATAAAAAAGATGTAAATAAGAACAGTATCCACTAAATTAAGTTCAAAGTAAAAAAACAAATAATTTATTAAAATGATTTGATCAATTAAAAAAATTGCTCAAGGTTATATTCATATACGCATATTATAAAAATATAAACCTGAACTGATGTGTCAGAAAAATATTCAGTTTCATTTTTTAACTAAAGAGATCAAATATAAGTTATAATGATGTATTTCAATGTCAACCCTTCTTTATTCAATGTAACTTTCCACATATTGCTAACACCCAATTTTTATTCACTAGCATATACCACATACACACACACACACACATTTTGCCATAATTTAAGGGAACAAAAAATAGCTCATTAATAAAAGTTTGTATGTTTTTTTTTATTTAAAAATTTATAAGCCTGAGTATCAGAAATGGAATCAATCCTAATGTTCCACATTATAGAACATGAGACTACCACTGTTATAACATGCAAGGCAAAACGTTTAAATGGCTTTAAATATTCAACAGCTTACAAGAATTTCAAGCACCAAAATCGATTCTAGGACTGCACATTTCAGAATTAGACAATCTACTAATCACACAATGAAAATAGCTCATTTGTTTATATGTACAGAATTTGGTTTTCTATCCAAATATGCATTTTGCATAGCTAATAACTTCTCAAACAACAGTTTTACTGAAGGTTTGTGCTGATCTTATTTATATATTGGTCAATTTTCACCATCTAATAAAAAATATTGAATGTCTTTAGAAAAATGTAACTTTATTTTAATTTTCACAGTAATAGCAACCAGGTTAATGTGTCAAGATATATTCTTCACTTCTCTTCTTCATGTGTTTCTGGCCTGTTCAGTGACAATGCAGTCTTTGTAAGGATGGCTCAGTTGGTTATAATGTTATCTTAAAATTTAATATTCAACAATTTAAGTGTCCAGGTTTGACTCCCTTGCTAGTATTGTCACAAGTCAGACCAGCAATGCCTGAAAAAGAGAGAATAATATGTCACAAAACATTGTGCAGATACAAATTTGTGTGGTGTTACTACAGTTGAAGGTACCCTAAAAATTTGAATAAAGTTAATTTTTCTAAAGACATTCAGGTACTTTATATTAGATGGTGGAAATAGTCCAATATATAAATATAACTATGAACAGTTCATTTGATTTACATTAGTTAGTTTTTACTGAAGTGATTTCTCACACAGTAAATAACTATCCACACACTATTAACAATTTATTTGTCATGTAAATATTACTTGAATAGTCATTTAAACACAATAAATATCTCATTTGATTTAATATACTGAATGTGGCTTCTAAATGTTGAACAGACAATTGATCAAACTGATAGTTGCTTAACACCATGAACAACTCATTACATTGTTATGATCCAGTAATAATTATCATTGTTTAATAAAGTAAAGGATTATATCCAGCCCAAATAAAAACTTCAGTTGAAGATTAATATATCTGTGTTTTAATTAAACACACCCATGAAGTAATTCAATGAATTTTTATTTTTCCATGTGTTATATCTTTTTATAGATGTATTTGATAACCTCCGCTCCAATACACATTTTTGAAACAGATAAATAAAGTCATAAAACCGTAATTAATAGATGTTTAACACTATGAAAAGCGTATTTACTTATAAGGAGTTTCTTTCAGTTTCAAACATAAGGAACAAGTCAATAATTTCTATTCAATGCTGCACTTCTATTAGAAAAGCTTTCAGCAAAACTGATAGCTGATAAATTGATATAAGCAACATCATTTAAATTAAATTATTGTGTTTTATTAGGAAAAGAATCATTTACACAAGGCATTAGTTTATAATAATGTATAATGTGAAATTCATTTGGAGGCAATGCATTCTTGGTATTCCAATTAGCATTCTATTTCAATAAATATTCTCTTGGACACAATCAATAGAATCAATGACCTTAGATCATATTGTATAAAATGTAATATCCCTGCTGAAAGAAATAGTTCACACATCAGGTAATATTTGCCTTATTATATAGTATGACAAATGATAATTGCATTAGCAGAGACAATTCATATCCTACGCCAATTTATGGTTGGCTGAAAATCATGAACTGTGTAATTTGACAGTTCACAGTGATGTATAAAATAATTTTATTGGAAAAAATAATACATAAAACTGACTAATAATTATTTATTTATTAACCCTATGAACAGTATCATTTGTCTTCATGCAAAATACTTTGTTATAGTTTTTGCATTGGAAGAGGCAGCTTATTTGTCTGATAAATAGGTATTCATTTTATCATTATCTAAGAGTTTTTAGCAGATATTAAAGTCTACATAAGGCTTTTATCACATCAAAGTATCTGATATCAAAGAAAAGTAATCCATTTATAAAGTAACTAATTGGCCTTGTTTATATATCCCATCATAGGAATATCAATAATTTTCTAAGGACTTCATTCACACTCTAGCAACATTGCCAGAATGTTAGAAAGCATCTCAATATGACATAGGTGCTCAAACCTCCTAAGTAAAATAAACAATGTTAAACATATCTTATTTATAAGTAAAAGTTATATGTTTAAATGTTCAGCCCAATTGTTGTAAATAATTCTTCATATATTCTCCATTCATGAAAATATTTGAGCCATTCGTGAGACTATAAATGGCTTGGCTCCTTATCAATAAAGTAAAACAACATTACATATTCAGTTTAAACAATTATGTGACAGTATTTGACTATTTTGTTTGTTGTGTGTAATTTATTGCCATGTTATAACAAATTAAAGAACTAAACAATTTTTGGATTAAATCTGATACTATTATTTCTCATGATTGAATGTATTATAATCCCCATGTCAATCTAGTATTCATTTACTTATTTACTGATTGAAAAAAATAAATTTCTTTACATACATGTCACAATATTATAATTCACATCAATAACTCTATCCTATATGGAATAAAACTGTTTGAAAAATATTCAAATAAATTGAAATTGTTATATCTCATCCAAATAATAATTAAACTAAAACAAATAAAATTATGATAATTATTCTGATGAGTTTTAATTTTATTGGAAATCCTAAGAGTTAATTGGAAAATTTATCAATCAACATGCTTTTATTCATCCATTATCCCATTTGTTTGTTCATGGTTAAATAATTTTGTATTACAGTTATACATTAATAATCACAGATCTTGCAATGGTCATGTGATCATAAGTTACTTTAGTAAATGCTGAAGAATATTAGATTACCTTCAACTATAGATCAATTTCAAATGAGGAAAGATTGCACAATTTAAAAGAAAAGTTACTTTTTTATCCTAGTTTCAATTATAATTTATTATTTCTAATGTATACAGTGATGTGTAATCATACAATTGGGGTTTACATTGTTGTTCTAACTATCTTGTTATTTCCGTTTGGGTTCTGAATGAGTCTATGTTGCCCAATATGGTGTGAACATTAGATCTTTCACATATTTGTTATCTGATTGTTAGCCCCCCCCCCTTTTGCCTTGTTGTTAGTTTGGCATAGTGTATAATGTCCAAGTGTCTTCAAATGTTTTCGATGATGCCAGGAGTTGGTCTCTCTTCTGGATTTTAATCATTGTTTTGGAAAAAAACCTGTTTTATATTAGGTTGTGGGTGTTCCATGATTAGTTTACAACGTGTAACCCATATGGCATAGTTCAAAAACACCGAGAGATGTATTATTGGATAGGTTTTAGTATTGATACTATCTTTCAGAGATGAAATCAGTTGGAAATCTATCTTGGTGTTGGAGAGTATGATTTCTCGGATCACTCTGAATCCCATACATTGTGAGAAAAGGTGTTCCAATGTCTCATCACCGTTCATGCAAATGCTGCAAGTAGGGTCTATGTTGTGACCACATTTGTAAAAGAGGAAGTGATTAGTAGGTAGTCCATTAATGTTGTATTTAATGAGGAAGTCTAAGTATTTGGCCTCTAGACTCCATCTTTTAAAGTTGGATACCAGTTTCTGATTATTGTAATAAAATGTGTTGATTATAGGATGTAAGATTGGATGGAGGATTGTGTATGCTTGCCATAATGTTATTTTAGAATTGAATGTGGAGTCATTTATTGGGCAGTGCTGTTTGATAAAGCTTGTGTTTCTGGTGATCCATGTTTGTCTGTCTGGTGGGGGTTGGTCAGTGGGTGTTACCTTTTGAAGGAAAGTGTTTTGGAGAATTGTGTTAAAACCATATGATGCTACCAAGTTGTGTATGACATTGTGGGTTTTTTGGTAAATCAATGCCTGAATGGAGTGGAGAGCAAGACCATTTAGCTTCCTTGGTCGCTGAGTGCCTTTGAGGCTGATCGCAACTGTTTTACCTTTCCAGAAAAGCCTTGAGCACAAGCCATTTATTTTATTTATGAAGCTTTTGTTGCATTTGATAAATGGAAGAAAGTATGCTATTTTTGGCATCACATTCATGTTAATTAGTGCTACCTTGCCAGGGAGGGAAAGGTAGACTTGTGACAAGGAAGTGATGAATTTGTTTGTTGTTTCTAGGATGTTATCCTGAATCTCTTTGGTCATTGCTGTGGTAGATTTGAATATGGGAAACCCAAGATATCTCTGTGGCTTGGCAGAGAAGAGGGTGTTAATTTTCTTTCCTGAAACAATTTGCCAGGAGGCAGACTTGCTGGGATTGAATTGCAGCCTGTATTTCTCAGAATAGCGGCTTAATATTGTTTGTAGCAAAGGAATATGTTTTCTTGATGGTAGGATGATCATTACATCATCCATGTAGGCAAACATGTTGAATTCTCTGCTTAAATTGGGTATAAAAAGACCTGGTAGATTTTTTTCCAAATCCATCAGGAGAGGATTTATATATGCGATGAAGCATAGGGCACTGAGAGGGGAACCCTGAGGGAGAGCTTGTGTCGGTTTAAATCCAGAGGTGATATTACCATCCATAGTGATAAAAATTTCCCTGTTGTATAGTAAGTTGCTTATGATCTGGACAGCAGCTGCAGGAACATCATACTCGGCCAAAATATTTAAGAGTATGTCTATATGTACCGAGTCAAAGGCTGTAGCAATGTCCAGTTGAATAGCTATCGGTCCTGACTTCCGGTGGATTCTGACATAGTCAATGATGGAGATTATGTTGCCCATTGCATGTGCAGTAGAGGATCCCTTTTTGGCATATTGGTTTTTAGATATGTGCTTTAAGACCTTTGGTTGGATGAGGTCTTTGATCACAGACTCTACAATTTTAATTAACAGGGGTGTCATGGAAATAGGTCTGATGTTTGAGATCCATAACCTGATTTTTTTTTTAATAAATGGAACTAGTGCCACTGGGTAAAGGTTAGGTATCACTCTATCACCAGTTGCTAGGTAATCCACCATCTTCTTCATTATGGGAATTGCAAATTGATTGAGGTGTAGGATTAGGAATCTGGGAATCCCATGTAATCCAGGATGTACACCATCTGGAAGGGGAGATATTTTCTGTTGGAGTAGGTTTTCTGTGATCCCATGTGGTGCCTGTGGATCAACTTCAGACCAGGGTTGTGTGCCATTGAAGGTTGCGGTTTGCATTCTTTGCCGGAAGTGTTCTTTTATTGTGTTCATCATAGGTGTTCCCAGTAAGGTTTTCCCATCTGCAATGATGGAGGTGGGAGTGGTTTTGTTATTTTTCCCTCCAAGTGCCCATCTCAAGTAGTCTTTTGTCCAGTGATGTTGTTGTGATAAATAACATTTGGCTCTTCTAATGGATAGGTATTCCGCCAGGGATTTTTGTCTTGATCGGTATAGGTTTTTAAGACTATATATATCTTGTGTTTTGATAGGTTGACTTTGGAGCATCTGAAGCTGATTCTCTATTTGTAGAAGATCTCTGAAGAGGCCATTAAGGCCTTTGACTTTCATGGTGTGGTGTTTTAATATTGTCTGTAGGATGCCTATAAATGAAAACCAGGCTTCTTCAGCTGGTCTTGAAAGGATGTTGATTTTGTGAAAATATATATAAGATTCGGACACTATGGCCTCTGTCATGTTTGATTTTGTTACCATCCACATGGTTTTGTGAAGAGCCTCTGGGGTTGGGAGGCCAGCCATGGTTTCAAGAGTAACTACAAGGGCCATATGGTCCGAAAGTGACACCGGTAAAAGTTTTGCATTTAGATGAAAATGTAAATCTGGTGAATAATATAATAGGTCTATTAGGGTTTGGTGGGATTTGGTGTAAAAGGAGTAGGATCCGGGAGGAAGGAATCCTTCCCCACACATCAAGTTTCTATTTATCAGTGGAAGAAATTTTAGATTAAAGCGACCATATGTGGTGTTAAAATCTCCCAATATAAGTAAAGAGCCTGATTTGTTGCTAAGGATAGCATTTAAAATCTGAATTATTTTGTGATAGATAGTAGGATTGTTTGAAGTGTATATATAAGCTAGATTTATGCTGTAGCCCCAATAGTCTATTTCTAATAAGATTAAGTTGTTATCCAAATAGAGAATACAGAATTTGTTTGGAGGAAATTTTTTGTTAATTAATACTCCAACCCCTCCAGCTGCTGAGTGTCCAACTGAAAATTTAGTGAAGCCCATAGTGGCAATTAATGTTTCTATTTTAGTGTCAGTGTTGTTATGGAATTTGGTTTCCCCCATTAGAAGGATGTGGGGAGAGTTAATGCTTATCCAATTTCTAATTGCGTGAGCATGGGCCAATGAGTTGAGGCCACGGACATTAATCCCTGCAATTTTATAGTTCATAATATAGTGTCCCTGCCCCTCCAGCCGGCCCCTGGTCTCGGGGAGAATTTGGAAGTAAATGACTATAATTGGTTTCTTGATCTGATGCTTCTTCCAATGAGAGTTGATGTAGATTTGATTCCATGAGTACTGGAAGGTCCTCATTTTCCATAGAATCTGGTAATTCCAAATAGGGATCATCATCCATTGGTGCTGAATTTGTATCAGAGTGCTCAGAGGTTTTTTTTTTTTTTTCCCATGACACTTTGTGTTTACTTTGTGATTCTTGTGAATCTGGTTTTAATGTAGGTGGTTGTGTTATAAACCCAGAATTTATATTGTCATCTGAGCTTGATTTATCCGGAACATCTGATTTCCGTTTATTAATATTTGGTATAGCTTGTCGAGTTAGCTCTACTTCTTGTGAAAGATCCTGATTCCAATGTCCAGATAAACCATCCTTTTCCCCCAGGTTTGGAGTTTTGGTGTGTGCTGGATTGAATTTTTTCCTTGGTTTATTGGTTTTGCTACTTTCTTTTTGAGGATGTGGAGTTATTGTATTTTGTTTACTTTGTGACTTTCTAGGTGATTGGGTGTTATTTTTTTCTATTTTGATTCTGGTGTCTGTTTCTTCTATTGGAAGTGATTTCAAGTCTGAAGGATTGTCAAGCATTGATTCATAGCCCTTTTTTTCCAATGTTGTACTGTTTATTGACTGAATATTATCTGTGTATTGATTTGAAATGAGATGAGGTGTACTTGATGTAGTTGTTTGTTTATCATTTCTATTTTTGATTGTATTGTGGAATTCCATTTCAGTTTGTTGGGAAAGATTTTCATCTTGATCTTCATCTCTAGATATTATGTGGTCTGGTGTTACATCTGTGGGAGTTATGTCTATAGATTCGGTATAGTTTGATGTTGAAGCCCTGTGTTTATCAGTGTGGTTTTCAATATTATTGTCTGTTTTAGGTGACTGTTTGATGTCTGTAGTTGTTGTTGTTTCTATATTCTTTCCATTGCAGCGGTGGAACTTGCCTTTCTTTTGATTGCAGGTAGTGCAGATATGTGCCAAACAGTCTTTTATAAAGTGTGTCCTTTGTAAACAGTGAAAGCACTGAGGCCGCACCTCCCTGAATGTTAAGACCATTGGTGAACCTCTTGCATTAACTACAGTAGGGATGTCAGTGGGAGAAACATTTTTTTTCATGGCTAGTGAGAAGATTGCTGCATTTGATATTATGTTTCCGTTCAAGATGGGGTCTGAAAGAAATTTAAATTTTGATACAGTGCCGTAGGGATTGAGGATATTTTGGAGCTCTTGTTCAGTGAATCTTGTTAGGCAGTTTTTGATTTTCCCTTGTAGTATCATAGGTCTGTTCATTTCTACAGTGCAAAGTATTTTATTTCCCAGTATTTTAATATTGTTTTTAAATTGCAGCCTGTCTGCCCAGGTCTTAAATTCTATTGCCACATATCTGTCATTAGGATGTGTTAGTATTTGATAAATCCCCAACTCTGAATCATGTTGTTTAATTATGGAATATAAATGCTCCATGGGGAATTTGTATAATGATAAGTTTTCATTCGTTACTGCTAGGATTAGAGTTTTGTCATTGTAATAATTTTGGAAAGATTTATAGAGCATGTTTGGAATAGTTTTGTTGAAATTAAAGTTTATGTTTTGATGCATTTCGTCGGTAATATTATTATAATTTAATATCTTAATTGATTGGGGGTGTTGATTGTCTTCTGTTGTGATTTCTCTTTCATATTCCGATATGCCTATAAGCATTTCATTAATATTGCTGACCGAGTTAGTCTCCGCGGTTTTAATGTCTTTGTTGATACTTAAAGTGTTAGCGTAGGATATAGATTTTTTTGGGAGGGTTTGTATTTGTGAGTCTGTTTTGAAATGTGCGAACGATGTAGATATTAAAGGTTCATCTAGTTTGAAATTTTCATTTGTTTGTGAATGGGTTTTGTTGATTTTTTTTTTATCTGTTATTTCGTTTTTTTCTCCCGAAATACTGTTGACAGTCTCTGGTGATACAGCAGCGAATTTGGTGACCTCTGGTGATTTAAAAAAATTTTTTTTCCTTTCTTCAGATAGATTTTGCTGATATTTTATTTTTTGTTCCAAATTATTCTGAGTGTGTTTCGCGGTTGTGGATAAATTGTGTTTATTTACTTCTCCTAAAGGAGTTTGGGAAATACAGTGAGTGTTGTTACTGTTTTCGTATGTATTATTAATATTGGCTGTTATTTCGCCCGATGGGAAACCAATGCTATTGCATATAACTGACGAAGTTTGTATAATTTCTTGCATTTTAATGTTGTCAGTAATTATTTGATGCTTAGCATTGCTAATGGGAAGGTTTTTGATCTCAGATGGAGCCTGAGATTTGTTATTATAGCTATGAAGATTTCGGCTATCGTTTCTGTTGAACGACTGAGTGTGACAATTTAAGCTTGAATTGCTATGTATATTATCTATATCATTATCACATTCCATTTTTAAATATATAAAACTTCTCTTACCTTGTATTTAGGGGTTTGGAATGGGGTTTGATACCCCTTTTCCTGCTGATTTCAATTTTGATGCGAGCTATCGTTCACGTTGTTTGCTGTTTAAGAACCGGAAATGATCAAGTATTAGTTAGTCTCTTTCTCCATGTCTTAGACCTATAAATTTACTTTTTTATACGGGGGAACTTTTTACTTTAACCACACTTTAAAGTAACATACATTAAGGCTACAACCTTTAAACTATGCACTATCATTTTTTCAGGTGCATAGTTAAAGGTTGTAGCCTTAATGTATATTACTTTAAAGTAATGAGTATGCGCTTTATAAATATAATTATTACAACTTTATTTAACCACACTTGTGTTATTATTATTTCATGAAGGGCAGCTATTTAATATATTCTAACTCCTACACCATAAAATCTACATTTTGGTTTCTCTTTAAATTATTTCACTTCAAGCCTTATGATGTGTATCAAATACAAAATAATACCAAGTACATAAAATATATAGAATTATTTCAAGCCAAATTGGTACCTATTATTAAGAAAAGGATCAAAGTAATAGTTATCTATATTTTCAGATCTCCTTGTCCATATCAATCATTAAGTAAAATCTAATTAGAGCATTTTTCTAAGACCTCATTCAAATTTATCTTACATGTCACTTTCTTAGAAAGAATGCTCTGATAAAGATCTTATATAAATATTAATTTAAAATTCCAGATATTGTAATCCCTATAGTATATATACTTTGTTTAATTTCTCAGGCTATGTAACAGATAGTAAAAACAAAAATAATTCAAATTTGTGTGAAATAAGAAATGGAGATAACTGAAGACTATTTAAATAGATTAGAACCTAATAGAATTTATTTGGGCCAAATATATTGTGTGAAAAAAAACACAATCACTAAAACTTAAAACAAAGAAACAGTCACAAAATAATAGATAAAGAAAAGTAATATTTATAAATAGAAAATAAAGGCAAATCTTCTCTCTTTTTTTCTTTTATTTTAGGTACAAAGATAAGACAACCAATCTTATCTATTCAAAGTCTATTATGTGGTTTAAATAGAGAGCTTCCTCATATTTAGGGCATGTGTAGTCGTTGATTATCTGTTGAAAATTACATATCTGTTTCATAATCAAAATAATAAATGGTTCAATAAATAATATTCCATAGTTCCCATATCCATGTATGTTCATATACTAATTTAACTAAAAGTAGTTATATCACTAGATGCACACATACTTTTATATATATTAAGTAAAAGTTTATATTTATAAAACAAAAATAAATGAGGAACCCTTTATGGTATGTATGGTTTTCTTTTGACTCATGTTTAAATGATAAAAGCAAATAAATATCTGGAGTTAGTTTGCCTAAAAGTAAATAAATTGTAATCAAAATTGTTTTTTTACTCCTCTCAATCGAATGATGACAAGATCAGATTTCAAACACATTCATGTCCAAAATCTACAAAAGGCAGAACTGATAGTACAAGGGCTTTTATTTCAATATTTTCAACAAGATTTTTTAAAAAAAGAACATGCTCATTTGATGAAATGGATAGTTTATTCTGAAATATTCACCCTTCCATGTACTTCTCTTTGATAAATGCATTTATAAACATTCCAGTCATCCTATACTTCACACTCCATGTAATAAAGTTTATTCCCTGGAGTTGATTGCTGTCCATATTCAACTCTAAGTTGCTTTAGTAGATTTTGATATGACAACAATATATTAGATTACTATCAGTTTTCAATGAAAATCGTTTGAATTAATGTTTTACTAATATTAAACTGATCACTATCAGATTTGGAAAAGTATAATGAAACATGAAATAAAAATAACTACTTTACTATAACACAAACATTGAAAAAAAAAAAAGAGTGGAAAAATATTTTGAGTTGGTGATATATAGAATAATAAGGTTAATAATTCAACTTAAAGGAAGATATAAAATGAAAATAATTCAGTTTTTTTTTTTTTTTTTTTCATATGTCATAGCATCGGCCGGGACGCGAACCCACAACCGTCTGCAACCAACGTCTTGCTTGCATGGCGGCTGCGATACCTCTCGGCTAACAACGCAAGACAATAATTCAGTTTTATGACTTGATAAGTTTACATTGTCATGAAAAAATAAAATCTTTTTTAAAACATACAGAATGTATTTGACAAAGCTAAATATTTTGAATTTGCCATGAAATAATTCAATGCCTAAATTGAAAGGTGAAAATGTGGTGGTCAAATATATAAATGGAAAAAGAAATGATAGAAAAAAAAATCTGAAATTTACAGAAAAAACTTTGATATTTTTTATTTTATGAATAGTATATATATATATATTTCAAATGTGAAATGTTTAATAGATTTAAACCTAAAGTAATCGCAGCAAAATATTTTCCCTATGCAAACTGGAAATAATAAAATGATAAATCCACATTCAGTGATTTTAAACTCAAACATTAAAGATAGTTTAGACTTAAATGGCGTTAACAGAATGATGAAAATATTGACTACAACCAATTACACTATTAATAAAAACAAAAAACGTTTACAAATATTTATAAATAATTACATTTTTAAATTAATTAATTTGCATATATGTTGGTAACTTTTTTCATTCTTAAGAAATTATAATACTAGTTTATATTCAAGTTATATTAATACATTACGTTATAAACAAATCATTAAACATTTGTCAAAATATTAAGAGATTAAAAGTGATTTAGTAAAATTTTATAACTGTTTTATTTCTGAAGTAATAAATGTGAAGGTTTTTAAAAAAGTGACACTTTGTGAATATTATTATAATAAAACAATCCAAATAAGATTTAAAAGAACATAGGAATATAAAGAATTTTTTGTACCTACGTTATTTTAAAAAGATAATTTAACTGAATTGGCAAAAAAAGATATAGAATGGCTACTTTAAAAAATATAAAATTTCTTACATTGGAGATAAAAACTTATTTTAGAAATAATATGAAAAGTTAGCATGATGTGTATAAAGTCCATAGAATTTTTTTTTTAAAGAACTCTAAAATAATATAAAACAAAATGTGAATTATTTTAAATAAAAAAATGATACAATTCTATAAAAATGAAAAGCTTCATGAAATAAATATCTTTAAAAATGCAGCTAAATTCAAAGAGAAACTGGGAAGCAGATAAAATGATATGACAAATTGTAAACCTAATCCGTGTTCTATTAAGTGTGTAATATTTTTATTATCATTTCAAATTGAATTCAAACCAATCAAAAGTTCAACCTGGATTTCAAAGTAATTCTTAAGATGTGCTTTGTGTTTTTAAATGAATACTTTTTGTCATTACTTCCATGAACATGACATGGCTTTCAAGTATTTTCTTAGTGATGGTTTTTTCAATATTCATTAGTGGGTAACAATGCTAAAGAAAATGTTAATGTAATTGCTATTAAAATTTGTCTTAAAACGAAATGTGATAGAATACAATCTGTTTTCATCTTTATCCGTTTTGCTCCTTTCCACTATTTTGCCCATTGCTAAATGGATGGATAAAAAAGATAAAAGAATATGGACAATAGCATACATGTATGTCTAACTAAAGCATACCTCAGTTATAAAGTTTAAATTTAAAACAAGTTTAAATGAAATATTTGTATTGAATGTTTAGAAAAATTTAACTTTATTTAAAATTCTAAATACATTCAACTGTTAGTAATAGCACATCAAACAGGTTAGTATATGCATAACATTTTGAGAGGTATTTATTCTCCCCTGTTCTTCAGGTGTTGCTGGCCTGACCAGTGACAGTACTAGCATGGGTTCGAACCTGAACTCTTAGATTCTTGTGTATTAAATTTTAAAGTAATGTTCTAACCAACCAAGTGTGGGGTCCAGGTTTGAATCCCATGCATACTGTCACTGGTCAGACCAGAAACACCTGATGAAAAGGGGAGAATAATACCTCTCAAAATATTGTGCATATACTAACCTGTTTGATGTGCTATTACTAATAATTGAATGTATTTGGAATATTTAAATAAAGCTAATTTTTTTTAGACATTCAATACACTTATTAGATGATGGAAATAGTCCAATATAAAAATACAAATAGTCTTTATAAGTTTAAATGAAGTCCATAATTGCAATTATGAAATTGTTTAAAAATCATCATTATATTAACTGTTATCATACCAATTACTAAACCAATAAAAAAAGATTGAATTATTAAATAAAATATATTTTTCTAGTAACACATGGAAGGTTATTGCAATTATATAATTAAATTAAATGCACAATTATCAGTTAAATCTAAGATCTATCTTGGTATAAAGTATGATAACATACAATCTTTTTTTATATTTTTTTAGATCATTAATAATCAAGCCCTGATCAGCAATTAACAATTATTATTTTCCTAATATTTTAATATATATATATGCTCTGCACACAGATAATGAAGCAATTAATTGTCTGTGAAATTATTAAAGTTTACCACCAAGCGCTTTCGGGACAGTTTATAGTTCCATATTCATGGTGACTTGTATTCGATTAATAACTATAATATTAATGCAAATTTTATTCAAATTTATATGCAGATATTACGTGGACCACTTTCGAGATAGGGAAAAGCAGGCCTCTCTTCTGTTGATTGCTAATGTGTCACTCACAATGTAGTAAGCTTCCCTAACTTTACGTTTGATGTCGTTTGTTTCAGAGCAAATGACACTGGCTCTGGTGGGTAGAAAAGCATGTCCAGTAGCTCTCTGAAACAAACGACATCAAATGTAAAGTTAGGAAAGCTTATTACATTGTGAGTGACCATCAGCAATCAACAAAAGAGAGGTCTGCTTTTCCTTATCTCGAAAATGGTCCATGTAACATCTGCATATAAATGTGCATAAAATTTGCATTAATATTTTAGTTATTAATCAAATACAAGTCGCTATGAATATGGGACTATAAACTGTCCCGAAAGTGCTTGGCAGTAAACTTTAATAATTTCACAGACAATTAATAGCTTCAATATTTGTGCGCAGAGCGCATATATATATAAATTCATTTCAAACGTTAATGAAGTAAAATCTTAACTATTTCACTAATATTTTAATATATGTGTCTATTTTATTAAGTAAAAATTTTATAAATAATATAATGTTTAACATATTACAAATTAAAATAGTTTCATGTTTAAATTAATTTATTTTATGCTATTTTTCTTATCATTTTCTTATAGCTCATTTATAATCTAGCCATGTTCAGCAGTTAACATTTATCGTTTTCCTAATCTTTTAATATAAGTCTGTTTTAACTTTACTAAAATAAAAATTTCATAAATAATGCAATGTTTAACATATTAGAAATTAAAGTAGTTTTATATTTAAGTAGATTTAAATTTATTCTAATATAAGTCTTTCCGCTAAACTACATTATTATTTATTCTTCGCCAAAATGCTTTAAATGCTTCTCTTTTTCTATATATATGTGATAGGTAAGACACAATTGTAGATTGTAGTATATTTTTATGTACATAAATTGCAGTCTTTATATTTTTACTAATGTTTCATTTAAAAATTAAATAAAGTACTAATCAAAAATGATAGTAAAGATCTTATAAAATGGTATGATAATAAAATATTATATTTACATCAGTATCTTTAGAATTTATGAGAATTTTATTTTTTCTTATAATCCAAAAAAAAACAAAAAAATTTGGAAATGTATTATTTCCATGTGTGTATTGTTATTATAAAAATAATTCCTTCTCAACATAGTAAAACATCAGTCTTCTTTTCTGGCTTCCTGATTTATCTAATCTAAGCATTTGCAGAACTCTGCATTTCTATAGCTTTTCATAAGTATAATTATACAATTTCTTTATTAATAATGTTGCTAGGAGCAGACAAATGCTTTGGCAGCTTCAATTTTCAATTGTTTCTATGGCGAATGCCTTTTCTTAAAATTTTTTTATTAACCACATGATCATTTTCAAAAATCTTCTAAACTATTAGCAAAAGAAAATAATAGAATTTACATTAGATTTACTCTCTTATAGCTATTGCTTACAAGTTGATATATCATATATACCTAATTATATTTATGAGAAATAGTTTTTACAAAGACAATGTATATTTAGAAATATTACATTTTTAAAAAAAAAAACGTAATTAAATGATATTTGTGATTATTATTCATAACTGTTCATGTTAATTTACTTGTTATCCATTAACAATGTCAATGATTATAATTACATCCCCATCCCATAATACATATCAACTACTCTGATACAAATAATGATGAGGGAATACAGTTAGGGATAAGCAGCTTAGGTTAGGATTAGTCTATGTTTAGATTATGGTTAAGATTAAATTCTTACAGTTAGAAATTAGTGTTGGTTAGGATTAATTTAAAGTTGGGTTAAGATTAGAATGAATTTGACCTAGGGTTAGAGTTAGAGTTAGGTTTACAGCTGAAGTAACTTTAAGTTTAGTAAAGCTGAAATTTACTTAAAATTATAGTAGATTTAAGATTAGAGATGTTAAAATGCTTAGAATTTAATACCAATGATAATATATTCAAAAGAATTAATGAAAAAAGTACAGCTGATAAAGGAAAGTATAATTTTAAATATATTATGGAAAAATTCATATCATTTATTTTTAATACTTTGGACATTGGCAAGAATGTTAAGCAGAAATAATGTTTTTCGGAGGATTAGCATTTTTATGCATATTTTAAAGATAAACAACTTTATTTGGAGAACAAAAAGTTACGTGGAAAAAACTTAAATTTTAATATTTTGAAAAGTTAAAAAATGAATTTAATATTGAACCTATAAGGAAGGGATACCATTTATGCTTAACACATATTTTTCTTTAAAAAAAAAAGTTGCTATGAATATTTTTAAAATATTGACTTAAAAAAAGATTTTATTACAAATCTCTCTTGAAAAATATTTAAAAAGAAAAACCAATATTATTAAGAGTATAATTTTAATGACAAAGTATTGTTGAAAAATACCTTGAATTATTTAATATCATAAAAACTGGTTTTAAAACTTATTCATAAGAAACAAAAATGAAGTAAATGGATAATTAAAAAAATATTATCCTGACTAAAAAAATATACCATTCTAAAAGACTATATATCTGAATTAATGTAAAATAATGTTTTTGAATGGAATAAAAAAAATATGTATTTTCCATAAATATACATGTTAAGTTATATCACCAACACTGATGCCTCTAAAGCCATTAGGAATTGAGAAAAACTCTGGAGATTATTTTTGAAACTTTTTCCCAGTGATATCACATTAAATTACTGTCATCCTAAGAAGCTACAGACAATAGACTGTGTTTTTATAGACTTTCATAACAGGATAAATAGCTAATTCTCAAATATTTTTTGGATTTTAAAGTCAACATTTTTTTTTTTTTTTATGAGTTTGCACACTGCGGGAGGAAGAGAAAGATTTTGTGTTTAAAACTTTTGGACAGTAGCATCACTAAGCCACAAGTACTAGGGAAGAACTATGAAAATACTAGAAGAAAGAAAAAAACTTTTTAATTTGAACTTTATGGAGAGTTGGAGTTTTAATAATTATAGGTTTTATTATCATTTTACATACTAATTGTAAGTTTTATTAGATGTTAGAATAGGAAAGATTACTCTTTAGATATTTGTATTTAATCTAACATAATTAATATTTAAAAAAATAATTAATATTTTGTAAAGTTTTTTTATAAACATTTTAAGGTGTGGTAGTGTTATGTTGGACGATTGTTATTATTAATTAATGTTTTCTTATATTAAATATTGGACCAGAAAACATCTAGGAGTGACTGACAAGAGTAGTGTCACTAGGTAAATCTTATACAATTTATTAATTTTATATGATGTATATTTTATTGTCATTTTCTAGAATTTCTTGAAATATTTTTATGATATTGCTTTGCCATATTAATGTATGAACATGTGTGTATGTGTTAATAAATTATTAATAGATTATCGGATGTGGAGGAGTGGAATTAGATTGAGCATAGACATTTATAATCATTATTAAAGTGACCTGCGATAGTTTGGATGCAGCCGAGCTATAAGAGAGTTGGCTTTCTAAGAGGATAACCACTGAGAAATGTTGGAGGTAAGGGGGATGGCCAAACATCGGGTCAGAGCCCTTAGGACTAGTCACAAGTACAGTATCGGTATGAGGTTGAAGCCTTTCCATCCCCGACCACATAACAAGGTAGTTACTATTGGATTGACGAGAGGGATGGTCAAACATTAGGTCGAAGCCCTTAAGAGTGGTCATAAGTGTGCTATCAGTATGAGGTCATAGCCTTTCCATCCCTGACTGCAGGATGAGGTTAGTTGCTATTAGAATCATTTTGTATGCCCTTTGAGTATGGGAACTAAACACTTACAGGACCTCTATTTCATTTCTGCAGTTTAAATTTAAGGCATCAATAAACCAGCGCAGTTCACACATATAATGCAAACACATTTATCTACTCTATGCTTTGATAATATAAATATAAAATCCACCTCCAATCCCCACATGATAAAGCAAACGATTTACTGTTTACAACCCCCTCTTTTTTCATAAAATAATACTGCTTTATTTTAAAACTTAACAAACTAATTTTAAATGAATGATCACCAAGTAGCTAAAACACTATATTAATAATTAGAAGATCTCGTCTTCATAATACATATTGAATTGAATTTTATAATTTCCGAGCTGAGTGTTTATTCGAACGATATGGATTTTTGTTTAAATTTACAGTCACGCAAAAGAGCAGCAACTCTGCGAATATATGGGAAGAAAACATCATCTCAGAAATCATATGAGCATGAAATATAATATTTAACTAATACACATAAATTTTAGATACCCAAGTAGAATAATAAGAGATAGATTGTTTTACTAGGTTCATTACAATATAAGATTATTTATAGATAGTTACAGATCTATATTAAAGTTTAGTTAAAGTTACATGATTATGAATTTGAAAGATGAAATTTAAGGTACACTAGGAAATATAGAGTTAACTTTAGAGTTCAAACACAGTCTTTAATCTTGGGTATCATGTTACCTTTGATTCATCAAAGTGTGCACACTTGTTTGGAGAGTCTAAGGTTCCTGGTTTAACAGCAGTCACCTTTAGGAAAATATTTAGACATAGGCAGCAGTATCAGTTTAGGTTTATCTCATTTTATGTGAAGCTCCATGTTGTATAGCCATCAGTCCAGAGAAGCACAGCAAAGCGCCTACTCTTTGCACATTGCTAGATTTAAATTTGGATCGGGAGAAGAAACATGCAATAGCATACTTTTAATTTAATAGCTCTCTGACCCCCGTTTAATAACCAGTTGTTGCTTTTATTCTCTGTTTCTTTATCTCTAGGATCCATCAAACAACTGCATCATCCATCCAAGCTGTCTCTCTGGTCTGTGCTATATATCCCTTTAAGTCACGGATGCAATAGTGGTACAGGTTGAAATTTCAATCTGACCACTTTTTAAAATTTACATTTTTACATGACGTAATTTAGAAAAGCTTCTGAGAAACCCTTTTTTATATAATTGTAAGTTTAAAATATTTTTTTAGCTCTGTCATCTTTCCCCCCTCCCACTATGATTTGCACTCTAATTAGCATGAGAATTTCTATTTTTAAATATCTTTATGTTTACAATTTAAAAAAACTTTTTAGATTTATAATTTAAGTATTACCTGAATTTGACCTAAATAATAGCAAATATGTTTATGTTTAAAATATAATTATTAGTTTATTTGATAAATTAAAATATTACTTAAATGATCACAGTAAGATTAATATGATTATTTAATTTTACATAAAATCACGCATGGCAATTTAATTATACTCGGCAGTGCATTATTTTTAATATAAGGAATATATCGGAGTGTGTGCGCATATATGACAGTTTTTAAATAATTGTACATATATTGCATATTATTACGCACCAAATCCAATATTCAAGGTCAGAATTGATATAAACTTATAATAATGGGTGAGAGGTAGAATGATGACAGAACTAAGGTGAACCTAAGATTTAAATACAAATCTTACAGTTTCAGTATATAGTTTTTGTAAATGTACAGGATAATAAAATTTGTTCAACTTGTTTTAATAAAACTTTGTGTTATGTTGATTTATTCACCATCACAAATACATCATTGATAAATACCAAAATAAACATAATATTTGGACACCACAGTTATAATTATTTACTTAAGAAATCACAATTATTCAAAATATAATATACTTGAGAAATTTTCTGTTGGATTAATATTATTATTATGATCATAATTAATTGCACAATTTATTGCATAGAATTTTAATACTGTTTATTGCCAAATATTTTCAAATTGTATCAGATTACACCACATATATTCAATTTAAGGTGCCACATGAAAACTAAAAGATTATGTTGTATTATTATTATTGTTAGTTACTATAATATTGAACAGTGGATAAGACTAAAAATTATTTAATGAGGAATAAGATTATTATTTATTTATTATTATTATTAGTTAGGGGTAGTTGAGAATGATAGAAAATCCCTTATCATATTTAATTACAAGAAAATTATAAATTGATTAGAGTTATTTTAAAGAACCTGAAATTATTATGACTGTATCATTTTAATAAAGAGATTAGAATATTATGTTGTAACATTATACTAAATTGATTATTATTATTTTAAAGTCTTAAGAATGCTATGAGTATATTATTATTTGAAATAGTAAGGAGGGATAGTATTCTTATGCCATTGAGATTGTATCTTAAGTGATATTGTCTTAATGTAATTCTTTACTGCTTCTACTTCACTATATGGTTCCATGATTTATTAATATTTTACTTATTTAATTTTTATAAATCGAACCATTTATTATTTATTAATCAGTTAGAGTTAGTTAAATAGTAGATATTATCATAGGAAATCTTTATTATTGATTATATTTAAATTATATGTATTTTAGCCGAGCGTAATCATTTTATCTGAGCTAGTCGTATTTTCCTATTATTATATTTTTAGTTGGTGAGGATACAATATATATATATATATATATATATTGAAGCAATCGATGTCTAATCATTATCAAGCTTCATGTTTCACCATCTATACTAACCTCCTAGGGGTCCACAATTCAGACCTTGCTATAAATATATGCTATTCACTCACACACCGTATGCTGAATCATTAGAAAGATTAGTAAAATTAATTTTATTTAGTAAAATAAAACAGTAGTTTGAGTGATGCGTATATATATATTATGACTAAAGCAATAATTTTATTGTTATGTTTATTGCTGAAAAATACATTTGCTTATATATTTGTGATTATTTTTTTATATATGTGTGTATTTAATGTGACAACAAAGAAGAATGGGGGAAGGTCGAAGTGCTAAAATAATCTTTGTTTATATTCAGCTTGTTGCCTTTAAATAAAATTCTCAATTGCAATTAAGATTGAAAACAAATTGTTTATCAGTGGTTGTCGAATGATTTAAAATAGCTAAAAATGGTATTTTGAGCCTTATCTGTATAAAAACATGTTGTTACTTAAATGTTCTTTGTAAGGGGATTATAGAGATAGTGTATAAAAAGAGCTCATAAGATCTTTTAAAGTCAGTCGGTTATTTTCACTTGATAAATCAGTTAGTTACTTTCGCTTGATCAATTGGTTACTTTTACATTCCTGATTGAAAAAGTGTTGCCAGACTATCATTTAAGAAGTCAAGAGAAGTTTAATGCAATGGAGTGTGAGTGGTGGAGCCGTCTGCCTTTCTTTTCCTCTCAGAGGACTGTCTACCAGCTGCAAAATTTGATCTTACCAGCCATATGAGATGACGTAGAATTGCCAACCTGCCTGCCTGCCGCTGTGTTGATATTTTAGGTAAAATCATGTAATTTAGAGCTGCCTTAATACAAACATTCATGGGTAATTTATAATTTATAGCTAAATTAATTCATAGATCTATTTATGATGTTTTTCTAGTTTTGCTCGTAAACTCTCTCTCTATAATCCTTTCTTAATAATTATGTAATTCTAAATATACGTTTGCTTTCACGCTCAATTTATGTTTGTATAACTTTATGCAGCTCAATTAAGTGTATACAACTTAATTTGTTTAATATATATATTATTTTCTCTATATGTCGGTATCAATCAATCTCGCGACTTTAATTAAATTCATTGGTAAAATTATATTCATTTGTTTATTTAAAATAGAAATTGTTTGCTAGGTTGGTTGTATACCTAAAAGTATTTTATTGTGGATGCTTATTTTATTTTGTTGTTTAGTTGCCTTTATAAAAGATTGCAACACCTAATATAAAATTCTACCTTTTCTTATCATCATCCGGAGGGCTAATTCTTTAATTAATATGTATATGGGCATCAAATTTAAATATAAATTTTATTAGCTTAATAATATAAATAAAAGTTATTATTCATTATGATTTGTTAAATGACTCAGAATTGAAAACAGATTATTGCACAAAAGGTTAGACCCTTTCCAAACTTTAAGTAATAATATAAAATTATATAAACATTGCTGGCATACCTTTTCTTTATTCTGATAATTTATCTTTTCCATTTCTCAAATTATTTGTCATTAGGGACAAGCCTGAAGCTCTCGTCCTACTTTTCAAAATCGTTCGTAATCAGGGACAATACTTCCTGTGGAACGTAAAATATGAGGTTTATGTGCTGCGAATGACAGCACATCCAGATCTGGGCTCTCAAACTCAGCCTCTCCTTCGATATCGCTCTGCCAGAATGTGCAGACATATCATATCTAAGTTTGTCTCAAGTATTCCTTTTAAATGATAAAATATCCAAATGCCATGAAGGCCAGATTTCTTTAATGTATGCTAATACCGTTACTCTTGTCTTTAATTTGATCACCGTCTGCCTAACTTTAGTAAGTCGCAATGATGCGTTAAATATAATGATTCATTTCATAAAAATACATTTAGTTCATTGAGTTAAGCTGCTTTCTTTTAAAAACCATTATCGAATCCCATAGACATAAATCTAATTTATATTAATGATTGCATAACTTACTCTCGTAAATGAAGCGCATTGTTTGTTTCTTATTTCTAAAATACGTCTTTGCCAAACAATATGAATAAAAGTATAAATAATGGTTCTCCTAAGAAATGCATGATTGAATTCATATATTTTGCCAATCATCAACTAAATCATTTACTGTTAAAACTGTCATGATCTTTTATATTTATTTTCAGCATCCACAACGTTCCATAGCAAAAGTTTTCTTGTATTAGCTTATTAACTCTGCACATGTTATAAAACACTATAAAATTTGGTTCTGTAAAATTATATTTATTAAATGAGTGATAGAGGGGATTTTATATAACAAATTCCCAAGTCTTGTAAATAAACAATATTGTCCCAAGCGTGAAACTAGTTGGTAAAATATACATACGTTTCCTTAATCTTTTGTAAAATATATATGCGTTTGTTTAATATCTATTAAATATATCTATTTCATGTAAATCTTGGTTTGTTTTGAATTATTATCTTTTAGTTAATATTTAGAACTATTTTCTTTAGCTAAGAGCTTAGCATTAATAAATAACTATAATAAGTGTAATTCCTGGGCTACTCTGACCTTGATTATCATCATCAGTCTGATCTTATGCTCTTCTGCTCTGCTTTTTGGCACGGAATTAAAATAATTTTAGTGTCCTCAGAATTGTTGTTCATTCGGTCAACATCCGAAGAATATGCAAATATGTTAGAATTCAGGACTGCTCCAGACCTGTGTATCTCGAGCATGATCGGATTCGAGGTACTTTTGCTTAGGATTTCAATCTTGTTAAGTGAGCATACTATTTTGACCAGTACAGTGGATTTTTTTTTCCGGTCTTGGCTTCCCAACATAAGGCTTCGATATAAACACCCACATACCCTGAGTACTGAATTCTGTTTATATGTATGATTTAAAAAAAAGGTTGTAGGAGATCATTGATGATAGGTATGTATATTTCCTTCCTACCTGAGTTTGTTTTCCGATTTTATATATATTAAATGTGAAAAATTTGTATTAAAACCAATGTCCATGTGTTGCAACCATAAACGTAAATGGGTTTTGTTGTATCTGGTTTTGCAACTATAGAAAAATATTGTTTTTTCATGTTAATAGCTACAAATGTAAATATCTTGTTTTTAAAAATGAAAAGAATTTTGATACCCATGTGTTATAACCATAAGTGATTTTTTTTTTTTGTATCTGGGTTTTATAACCATATAAAATGTGTTTCTTATGTTATATACGCGAAAATAAAAAGGTTTTGCAAATAAAACCCATGTATTTCACCCATAAGTGATTTTTTTTTCTGTATCTGGTTTTATAAGCATATAAAATGTGTTTCTTATGTTATATACACAAAAATGAAAATGTTTTATAAATAAAACCCATGTACTTCAGCCATAAGTTATAAACCTTGAAATTGTAACAAGGTGCACTTCATGTTTAGTGTATTTTCTGTACATTATATATGTAATAGAGTTTATAAAGTGTAACAAATACTTATTTATATTTACTAGTTGAGTAGCCCAGATGTGTTTGGAATTTTTTTTATATATATACTGTTGGCTGGTGCCATTATATAAATGTGCCAACAGGTGATATAAAAAATATGTATCAAAATGAGTTCAAACCAGGATGTTATGGGTTGAGAGAGAGTTTAATTATTTTCCACTCTTTTGCTATGTGTAATTGTAATGAGCAAACATATATGATATTGCTGAAACAAATCACTAATCAATTTTTTTTTTGTAAGAGTCTATTATAGGTGCAGAAAAACTACCAAAAGTCAAGCAGCAAGGCAGTTGAATTCCAATAGTTCATACACATACATGTTATGATAAAATATATTTTTCCTGTTATCAGCAGCAGTCAGCAGCAACAAAAAAATGGCAAAATGAAGACAGTTGAAGAGAGGAGGGAGAGAGGTGTATATCCTGAATAAAACAAGGGAGAGGTGAATATCCTGAATAAAACAAAAGAAGAAAGAAACAAGCCTTATTTTTCAAATAATTAGCAGTGACAATACGTTTAAAGCAAAATAAAAGAAGAAAGAAACAAGCCTTATTTTTCAAATAATTAGCAGTGACAATACGTTTAAAGCAAAATAAAAAAAAAAGAAACAAGCCTTATTTTCAAATAATTATAAGTGACAATACGTTTAAAGCAAAATAAAAGAAGAAAGAAACAAGCCTTATTTCACAAACAATTATAAGGGACAATATGTTAAACATAAAATAAAAAGTTCAAATCAAAATATTATAATATATTTCAAAGATAACTTTGATATTGACTATCTTTCAAAAGAAGAAAGAAAAGTGAATTGTGAAGAAACCCTAGGAGCAATGACTCCAGAGGAAGAAAATCAGATCTTGCAACTCATGCAAGAAATGATGAAACAAAATCAAGACCCAGCAGAACAAATGATGAAACACAAAAGAGACCAAGCAGAAAGAGATGCAGAATTTATGGAAATGATGAAGGAGTTTAGAAGAGATGAATTAAAAAAACTAAAATCAAATATTGATCTTACTATCACTCAGGACACAGGACACACAAGCTGATGGTTTCAATGATGTATCTATTCCCAAGCAAAGGAAGCTTATTGATCTAACCTAAGACAAGATAGTCTGTGAAGAAACAATTTTGGAAAACACAGTAATGGAAGACATGAAAGTAGTGAATGAAATTGAAGATACTGCAAAGAAGCAGAATGCTAATCAAATAGAAAATCTGATGAACCAAACAAGAGAACTGGAAAGATTTGAAGTTGGTTCTACCTTTGGATCAAAGGATATTGATGCTGAAACCAAAGATAAGACAGTTTTTATGGAAGCACTTTTAAAAGACAGTGGAGCAGAGAACACAGAAGTTCAACCAACTAAAATAAGATTGGAACCTTATGAGATTATATTAGTGAATACAAATACCAACTCTACTCAACAAAAATGTAAAGAAGTAGATTTGACAGAGATTACTCATAGTCAAAGTTTTACTCTAGAAGATTTAGCTAAGGATGAAGAAAGTACTGAGGAAATGGTGGTTTCAAATTTACTGCAAGCTAGCCCATCTCAAAATGATTATATCAGTTTACCACCATCTAATGGAGTGGCTGTATCGATGATGAAAGATATCAATAGAACAATACATACTGTTTGGGATGAATCTTCTGAAATCATAATTAATAATTCTGAGTTATCTTTTCATAATAATTATAAAGATGTTCTGTGGAAAAGTGGTGATAAAGAATTAATGAAGACATCAAAGTTAAAATTTAGAAATGATGCTGAATGGCCTCCTGATATGAAAATGAAGAAAGTGGATGGATCTTTAGTTGTGTACAATACTGCCCATTTTAATAAATCCTGTAATTATTTGTTTTTGAAATATGATCAGAACAAAATTAATGAGGAGCTGAACTCATTAAACAGAAATGATAAACTTTGTTTTAAAGCATGGACATATGTTGAAAAAAATAGTTTCATAAATGATGGAGAAAAACATTTCAACGCCCAAAGTGAATATGTTATAATGGATGCCATTAGATCACAGAAAATTTAAGAAATCCTTTTAAAGCAGGATACTTTTAATAATGAACAATATAATAATATACCAAAGAACAATATTGTGACTGCTTTTGATATTTTCGCAAGATATCTAGAAAGACATACCTATAACACTTATATACCTCCAGATCCAGGAAAATATTATTGAAAAAAATACCTAAGAAGCAGCAGCCATGGATAAACAATGTTGAAGACAATGGAAAATGAAAATGGACATTCTCATGTTTTGAATCCCTACATCAAATCTAAAGTAATAATAAGTTGCAACAAAGAAGAAATGAATGAAAGATTTTGTCATTTCCATACTAGAAACACGATTCAAATAACAGGTAGTTTTTTATGCTCATTTATTAGGGTTGTTTTTCTCACCAAAATGATAGTAGACTCCAACTTTTTTTTATTTGATTTTTTTTGGTCATTTTAAGTGGGGAAGAATGAAGCAATCAATGTCTAATCATCATTGAGCTTCATGTTTCACCATCTATACTAACCTCCTAGGGGTCCACAATTCAGACCTTGCTATAAATATATGCTATTCAATCACACACTGTATGCTGAATCATTAGAAAAATTAGTAAAATTAATTTTATTTAATAAAATAAAACAGTAGTGTGAGTGATGCGTAGATATATATATTATGACTAAAGCAATAATTTTATTGCTATGTTTATTGCTGGAAAATACATTTGCTTACATATTTGTGATTTTTTTTATATATGTGTGTATTTAATGTGACAACAAAGAAGAATGGAGAAGGCTCAAAGTGCTAAAATAATGTTTGTTTAAATTCAGCTTGTTGTCTTTAATTAAAATTGTCAATCACAATTTAGATCGAAAACAAGGGGATTATAGAGATAGTATATAAAAAGAGCTCATAAGACCTTTTAAAGTCAGTAGGTTATTTTCACTTGATAAGTTAGTTACTTGATAAATCTGTTAGTTACTTTCGCTTAATCAGTTGGTTACTTTTACGTTCCTGATTCCAAAAGTGTTGCCAGACCATCATTTAAAAAGTCAAGAGAAGTTTAGTGCAATGGAGCATGAATTGTGGAGCCATCCACCTTTCTTTTTCCTCTTGGAGGACTGTCTACCAGCCGTAAAATTCCATCTTACTGGCCATATGAGATAACGTAGAATTGCCAACCTGCCTGCCCGCCACTGTGCTGATATTTTAGGTAGAATCATGTAATTTATATCTGCCTTAATACAAACATTCATGGGTGATTTATAATTTGTAGCTAAATTAATTCATAGATTTATTTATGATGTTTTGCTAGTTTTGCTCGTAAACTCTCTCTCTCTATAATCCTTTCTTAATAATTATGTAATTCTAAATATAGGTTTCCTTTCATGCTCAATTTATGTTTATATAATTTTATGCGGCTCAATTAAGTGTATACAACTTATTTTGTTTAATATATATATTATTTTCTCTAATATGTTGGTATCAATCAATCTCGTGACTCTAATTAAATTCATTAGTAAAATTATGTTCATTACTTTATTTAAAATAGAAATCATTTGCTAGGTTGGTTGTATACCTAAAAGTATTTTAGTGTGGATGTTTATTTTATTTTGTTGTTTAGTTGCCTTTATAAAAGATTGCGACACCTAATTTAAAATTCTACCTTTTCTTACCATCGCCCGGAGGGCTAATTCTTTAATTAATACATATATGGGAATCGAATTTAAATATAAATTTTATTAGCTTAATAATATAAATAAAAGTTATTATTCATTATGATTTGTTAAATGACTCAGAATTGAAAACTGATTATTGCACAAGAGGTTAGATTCTTTCCAAACTTTAAGTAATAATATAAAATTATATAAACATTGCTGGCATACCTTTGCTTTATTCTGATATTTTATCTTTTTCATTTCTCGATTGTTTTGTCATTAGGGACAAGCCTGAAGCTCCCATCCTACTTTTCAAAATCGTTCGTAATCAGGGACAATACTTCCTGTGGAATGTAAAATATGAGGTTTATGTGCTGCGAATGACAGCACATCTAGATCTGGGCTCTCAAACTCAGCCTCTCCTTCAATATGCCCCCCCCCCCCCCCAGAATGCGTGGACATATCAGATCTAAGTTTGTCTCAAGTATTTTTTTTAAATGATCAAAATATCCAAATACCATGAAGGTCAGATTTCTTTAATGTATGCTATTACCGTTACTCTTGTCTTTAATTTGATCACCATCTGCTTAACTTTAGTAAGTCGCAATGATGCATTAAAGATAATGATTTATTTCATCAAAATACATTTAGTTCATTGAGTTAAGCTGCTTTCTTTTAAAAACCATTATCGATTCCCATAGACATAAATCTAATTTTTATTAATGATTGCATAACTTACTCTCGTAAATGAAGCGCATTGTTTGTTTCTTATTTCTAAAAGATGTCTTTGCCAAACAATACAAATAAAAGTATAAATAATGGTTCTCCTAAGAAATGCATCATTGAAATCATATATTTTGCCCATTATCAACTAAATCATTTACTGTTAAAACTGTTACGATCGTTTATATTTATTTTCGGCATCCACAATGTTCTGTGGCAAAAGTTTTCTTGTATTAGCTTATTAACTCCACACAATTTATAAAACACTATAAAATTGTATCTGTAAAATAATATTTATTAAATGAGTGATAGAGGGAATTTTATACAACAAATTCACAAGTCTTGTAAATAAACAATATTGTGCCAAGCGTGAAACTAGTTGGTAAAATATACATACGTTTCCTTAATCTTTTGTAATATATATATATATATATGTTCGTTTAATATATATTAAATATATCTATTTCATGTAAATCCTGGTTTGTTTTGAATTATTATCTTCTAATTAATATTTAGAACTATTTTCTTTAGCTAAGAGCATAGCATTAATAAATAACTATAATAAGTGTAATTCTTGGGCTACTCCGACCTTGATCATCATCATCAGTCTGATCTTATGCTCTTCCGCTCTGCTTCTGGGCATAGAATTAAAATAATTTTACTGTGTCCTCAAAATTGTTGTTCATTGGGTCAGAGATTCGAAGAATAGGCAAATAGGTTAGAATTTAGGACTGCTCCAGACCTGTGTATCTCGAACATGATCAGATTCAAGGTACTTTTGCTTAGGATTTGAATCTTGTTAAGTGAGCATATTATTTTGACCAGTACAATATATGATTTGAAATACAGGAATTCTTATATCTTGAACTTAATTGTAGATATAGGAGATTTGAACTCAGACTTTCAAGCAACCTTCAACAATCCACACAATCCCATACATCTGATATACATGTAGAAAAAGATAAATAATCACCAATTTACATATTTCATGCTGAACCAGCAATTATCAGTTGGTCCAGATTATCATCACACACACACATATATATATAATCAGTGCCAGTCTATATTAAGATAGCAAATCTTTATACATTAATGAACAGCTTCAATCTATCCCAACTCTTCAGCCATCCATATCATTGAAAATCTGATGATAGAATGTCCAATTCCCATGCTGATGCCAATATTGTTGTTATGCCCATATATATATATATATATATAAAATATTTGTCTAACTCGCATATTGTTAAATTATATTAACATCTAGAAAATTGTGGTTTAGTAAATCTAAGATTTCGCTCTGTAATATCTTAAATTAATAACACAATGAATGATAAGTGTATATGTTTATATATTCAAGCTTTCAGACCAAGATTCTTAAGACTGGCTTATATATTTAAAAGTTAATGTTATAAGGTGGTATCATCTTTTTCTCGTCAAAATCTCTGTCGTGTGTCGAAGCCTGATCATTCTTAAGATGGCTGTTTAAAATCTGATTGGCTGTCTTAGCACATGTGAAAGATTAGCAAACTTTCAATTATTATTTCCAATTTAATAACATGTGATTTAGACAAATATTATTTACATACATTGCTGATAAATTATATTAACATCTAGAAAATTCCAGTTTAGTAAATCTAAGATTTTGCTCTGTAATATCGTAAATTAATAACACAATGAATGATAAGTGTATATATTTATATATTTAAGCTTTCAGGCCAAGATGCTTAAGACTGGCTTATATATTTAAAGTTAAATTGAGAAAAAGTGGTATCCTTTTCTTGTCAAAATCTCTGTCATGTGTCAAAGCCTGATCATTCTTAAGATGGCTGTTTAAAATCTGATCGGCTGTCTTAGAGCATGTGAAAGATTAGCAAACTTTCAATTATATATATATATATATTGAACCGTGTTCGAATATGTTACTTCGAAACACCAGCCTCTTAGGCAGAGAAGAACATACTCGGAGAGTATGTATGCCCAAACGATAGCTATAAAATATATAACTAGCATTACATTTCCAGAACATAACTTCTTCTTGGCTGTTGAGTTCAACACCACGTTCAAAGCACTTTTTTTTTGTTTGTGTATAAACACGGGTGCCAGCTATCTATTCAAAAAGAATAAACAACGCACTTTGAGCAATGGCCACTAACTCAACGCCTAAATTCACAACTAGCTCAGCTGTTTGTAATCACTAATAGATTATACATAATTAGTGGTTAAAAGACTTGATAAAGAATTGTAAAAGGAATTTATAAAAAGAATTGTAAAAGAATTGATAAAAAGAATTGTAAAAGAATTGATAAAAAGAATTGACCGACAAATAAAGTTTAATCCTAAAGACAATTTATTAACTAACATTTACTAATTCTAAACATTTTATAATTCTAACAAAACACACGCATATTTTTTACATTAACATTTCTAAACCAGTTTAAATATTCTCGTAGATTTTAATAATAGAAGACTGGTATTTATCCAATTTAACCAATAACACTGATATAATGATCACGCACATATTAACTCATATAACATTCACAAATATAATAATAAAGCATTAATAGCATTTGAAACTTAAACACACATATCAATTGTTCATTTTATGTATGATATAGAGTTTATATAATTAGACTCTTGGAGGATTCGCACAAATTAATGCAATGAAATGGCTATTACAGTATAAACAAAAATAAGCAAATGTTTTACCTAGGATTTTGAACGAAGATTTAGAACTTTGTTTTCTTCTTGTTTGTTGCTTCTTCCAGTATGAATGGTTCCAGTATGAATGCTTCCAGCCAGCTGGGATGTTTCCTTGATGAGTTTCCTTATAATTCACGATTATTACTATTGGAGACAATTAGATATTGATGGAGATTTTCTAAGATGTTATGCTGACATTATTTCATGGGCAGACCTTGCTGTTTTCTTTGGACATAGGCTGTGGAGAAATGTGCGTTCCCAAAATCTTCTCAGCACTGCATTTTGTTTCTGAATATCATTAACTTAACTGACTCAATTAATTTCTGAACTCAATTTGCTCAATTAATTTGTGAACTGACTTGAACTATTGTCTCAACTGATTGTCCGATAAAATATTCAGTATTCATACCAATGAAGTGTTTTCTTTTCAATATCCTCCGACAAACATCTGTTGTCGAAATTCCAGTGATAATCCTTTGATAAACATGTTTTGGAAGATTGCTTAACCAGTAATAGCCATGCAAAACATATTGTTTTATATTTTAATTAATATCTAATTCTTTGGAGACAAGCTTTTTAATCCTGTAGTTCTATATTTTAATTAATAGCCATTGCCATGTTTTTTAATGATAATCTTCTTTGACATTCATTTACTTATAATAACATTTATCACACACACATTTATTCTATTATTGACTATCGCACATATATACGCACATATATAACTAGTTTTAAGATTATTTTTTCTTTAATTCGAATGGAAAGAGATCCATATTCCTAAACTTTAAATTATTTATATTTTACGAATACTAATAAGAAAACTTTTTACTTTCTTTTTATAAAACCCTTAGCCTAACTTTTCTAATGAAACACCCCTCTCCCCTTCCGATTAATTAATTGTAGCTTTTTATTTCAAAAACTAATGATGGAAAACTATTTGATTCATATCTTTTTCGAAAACAAACTGTAATAAACTCTTAAACTTTTAATTTTACTTTTGACAGCAAACTGATTTTGTTTACTTAAAGAAACATTTTAGATTTTTATAACTTATTTATTATTTAATAATTTTTTTAGGCATAAATCATTATGTGCCAATTTCAATATTGGTACAATATATATAATATATATATATATATATATATATATATATATATATATATATATATATAGTAACTTTGCAGTATCCCTGTAAATTGACTATTATAAATTTAAAACAGTAAAAAAATTATTGGCTTCAAGTTTTATAGTTGAGCAAATATATTCATATCTGTCATTTGTTGTGTAGCATAGAATCTAATCATTATCATGTTTAACCCTAAAAAAACTTGAGCTTAGTAAAGTCACCATGAAAGGTATAACAGTATAGATATATTCTCATTTTATATCACTGAGTTAACTTTCAGTGAATTCTCACTAGAATCATAGTGCAAAATTAAGTAATTAATTGCAATGGGAGTATGATGAATATATAATTAATAATAATTAATAATGTATGCAAATTATTGCAGTGAGAAATGTAAATTATAAGTGTCAGATGTTCCATTGTTTTGACAAAAGAATGCATGAATTTATACCATTTCATAGTGGCTTGGCTCAGCTAAAGTTTTTTTGGAATATTTCATTGTATATGAAAAGAGTTTCACATTAATTACATTCTCATGTTAAATAGTCTCTCATACTAATGTATATGAGAAATATATATAATTTTATAAAGCATTTTAAATGCTCATACGCATAAAAGAAATAATTCAAAAATAGAAATATAGAATAGAATTATAAATCCAATATTACAACACTAAAATATTTTAATAAAGGATAAAGCAAACAGTTTAATATTTTGTGTGTGGAAGATAACTTGTTTAGATTTTTTTTTTATTTACCAAAGATTGATTTACTTTGCTAGGATATTTATTTAATGGTATTCATTAAATAGTTAATTTAAAATTAATTAAATATCTGAGAACTATTAAGATTTATTTAATTTAAATAAATATTTGTAAAATTAATTTAAAATCCCAGAAATAAAAGTAAAAGAATTAAAGATTGAAATTATTACTTCCTCTTTTCCTTTATTTTTTAAATGGTGTTTCTAAAGTTTTACTGCCTTGATTCAAGAATCATTAACTATAACATTTTGCCTAGTAGTAACCATAATGAGTTCATCCAATACTTTGGGGACAGATGAAGAAACCCGCAATGTGTTGTGGAAATACTTTGTAATACAGACATTATGTGATAACTAGAATAAAAGCTGATGTTTGGAAACTCAAGACAGTCTTTACAAAGTTTCATTGCACCAAAACAGGTTCAAATGGTTAAATAAGCATTTTGGTTGCCATATATATGATTGTTGGTTAGATTAAACAGTATGACAGTTATCTTTTATAAGCAAATGATTTCTTGACATCATTCTAGGAAAATGAGTGATAACAACTATGCCAAATATTAATTCATTCATTAATTAATTTATTTTTTTATACAAATATAGAAAAATTTAGGTGTAGTCTTATAGACAAAGATGCTGCTTGATGGTGCCGTTTTCATGCTAAAACACATAAAAATGTCATTTCTGCGAGCGACACATTCGAATCCGTGTTTTCTATAATACAACTTTTTTGTTGTGCTACATATTGCAAGCCACTATGTCACGTTGCAATACAGCATGTATGTTGCATTGTAGCAAATAAATTTGGCAAATTCACAGTTTATACAATTGTTATAGCTTGGGGAGGAGGTGTGTGTATTTGAATTGGATGGAAATGTTTTTTATTGATTAATGGTTTTTTTTTTAAAGTATTGAAATGTTCATATTTTCTAAAGTAATAATTATCTGACTCTTTACACCGTACTGTATTGAAGTTTTAAGTGGGAAAATGTTGACAAGTTATATGTTTGAAGTGAGCTGGAATTAGGTAACACATCAAGTAACATACTGTTCATAACATTCCACGAGACAAACAATATTCTACCGTGTGTTGCTTTTTGAAGTAAAAAATAGCAGTAACACAAACATATCCTGTAAGAAAAGTACAATTCTACACTCTTTTTTTAAATTTCATAAAAAGCATATATTATAAACATGGTTAATAAGTAAAGAAGACATTATATATATATTTGTTGTTGTTTAATATATGTATATTTACTATATACAACAAATATATATATATATATATATATATTTGTTGTTGTTTAAAAAACTTTTACTTTCTTTTTTTCTCCGACTACTGTTATACTTTGTTGAATATATTTTATGTTTATTGTTATCATTTTTTATATATGTTAATATCAAAAAAATATTTAAAAAAATACAATTTTGATATTTTTTATTTTAGCATTACAAACAACAGAAACGTAACCCTAAACCTAACCCTAAACCTAAACCTAAAACTAACCCTAACAACTAACCCTAAACCTAACCCTAACAACTTTTACTTTGTGTTATCATTCTAATTTGAAGTAAAAAAATAGCGATAATATCTGTTTTTTTTTTTAATAAAATTTAGGTAATACGGTATCTGTTTCTCTGTAATAAATAAAAATGTAAAACAAAGACTAAAAAAGTAAAAAATAGCGGTAACACAATAATATCTGTTTGTCTGTAAAAATTAAAATTTAAAAGGAAGACTAAGAAATTTAATTTTTATTTCAATTATGAGTTTTTAAACAACAACAACAAAAAAAGCCGTAACCCCACTAAAAAAATATCCGATAGAAAATTGTTTTTTCTAATAAAGCAAAATAAAAAACATGAATCAAAATGTAATTTGTTGATTTTATTTTACATTTATTGTTATCATTTAATTTGTATATGTTAATAAAAAATAATATTTAAAAAAGACGATTTTTTTTTTCCGCATTACAAAAACACATCAAAATGATTAAAATCAACAGCCTGGGAATGTTCATATTTTATAGTTTTAGCGTAAAAACGGTGCCATTGAATGGCGTCTTTGTCTATAATACTAGCACCAAAATTTATTCTGCAATTTGGTTACAACTCATATGATAAGTTTAAAATTAGAATGCATTAAATGGTATTCAAAGAAGAAAATGTTCACTGATGACATACCATGCATTACATAACCTAAGAAAATTACAGTGATTCATATGGGCAACGGAAAGAGCCATGGGTTTGATATCTTGGAGATAGGTGACTAAGCTTGCATGACTCAAAATGTCCAAGGATGACACCCTTGTTTGTCCATGCAAAAATCATGGCATTAGATAGGTAAATCAGACCCTTCAGAATAGATGTTAATGTCATCATATCCAGGGTCGAGATATAGGCTTGAGTATGGGGGCAATTAATAGTCAATCCCAAAGGGATGCATTTAAACCAGTTTTCAATTGTTTCCAGTATAGATGATTAAATTTTATTTCAAGAAATCTTATTTATTACAGTCAACTGTTAGTGGAAAATGGACAAATTGATCTATAGAATGCTATCTCCCTATTTCACCAATAAATCACTGTATTTCTTCAAATTCCCAAGTGGCAATATTTTATTGGGCTAATTTTTATATCATCATAACCATTTGAAGGTTATTTAATACATTTTTTATAATTGTTTTTTTTAGTTAGTTAATGTTATAATTATTATTAATGTAATAAAGTTTTCAGATATTAATATATGATGTAAAGCTAATATTTTATTTAATTAGTAATATTGAAGGGGCATAATATAAGTAACTATTAAACTTATTTAAAATAAACTTTCAAATAGCTCTTAACAAGCTTTTCAGAATTTCCCCAACCTCAGGCCAGTTTGCTTCCTCAATCAGGTGCTAAGACAACACTGAGGAAGTCAGTATCAGAAGCCAGTCTGAAGTTGGGGAAATTCTGGAGAGCTTGTTAAAAGCTTAGTGTTTTCCTAAACGTTTGTGATGATGATGTTCTAGTTGTGTTTCTATATTGGACTATTTCCATTATCTAATATATGTATTGAATGTCTTTAAAAAGAATTTAACTTTATTTAAATATTCCAAATACATTCAATTGTTAGTAATAGCACATCAAACAGCTTAGTATGTGCACAATGTTTCGAGAGGTATTAGTCTCTCCTCTTCTTTCGTTGTTGCTGGCCTATTCAATGACAGTACTACCATGGGATTCAAACCTGGGTCCTCAGATTTTTAATTTTTAAGGTAACACTCTAACCAACTGAGTCATTCTGCCAAAGACAATACTCTGTAGCAATTTTATATACTTATCTTTGGGTTTCCTCTTGATTTTTCTATTCCTAAGAGTAAAGTTGATTAGTGGTTCAGTACATTATGGATAGTCACACTGGGTTGGCTTATGGGATTTTTTGTTATTCTCATGTGAGCAGTTTCTTTAAATTTTCTTCTTTGTACCTTTTTTTCTCTATCCAATATTTTTTGTATTTTTTCAATTGTGCATATGTTCATCAGCACATACATATTCTACTACCTTAGACACATCTGATTTCTCTTGTCTAATCATCAGTTTGTGTTCTTGCAAGTGCTTTTTAATGGGATGACTGGTCTCACCAAAGTTTAGGCTTTGTAGATGTTAAAATTCCTCATAAGGTGGTATGGCTCTGAAAAGCTGTTCTGATGTTTGAATGATTGCAGATTTTTTTTAAATTTGTCTGCTATTTTTGGAATGTATGGGTATACTACAGTACCAATAATTGTCTTTTCTCTTGATGGTTCTTTTTGTCTATTTAAAGTTTTCTTAATAATAGTTGATGGATAACCATTTTTCATAAGAGTTCGTTTTATATAGATCTTTTCTTTTTTAAAAATCATTGGTTTCTGAACAAACTATACCTGTAGAAGAGGAGGGACTAATAGACTAATACCTCTTGAAACGTTGTGCATATACTAACCTGTTTGATGTGCTATTACTAACAGTTGAATGTATTTGTAATATTTAAATAAAGTTAATTTCTTCTAAAGACATTCAATACATATATTAGATGATAGAAATAGTCCAATATAAAAATACAACTTATTAAAAGCTATTTGCAAGCTCGTTATATAACATTTGTAATACAAGGTTGATAAGTTAGGTCATGTGACATATGACTTAATTTCTTTATAATTACAATTATTATATGCTTTATATGTTCTTATAATAAAACTTAAAGTTAAACTGAAGTTAATCATACTAATGTAAATGAGTAAATCTGTGAGCAATATTTTAAGCATCACTCTTACATATAAGTGATAATTTTTCATTGATATATTATTATAACAAGGTATCCTATTGATATAGTTGTAATTTGTTAATACAATAGACATTCCCAATATTTAAGCCTGCAAATGAATCCAGTGAAATGTCTGGAAATAAAATAAATAAGCCCAATATTGTAAATATTATCTATGTATTCTAAGCAATGATAGCATGTGCTTTTTTAAAAAAAGTGAAAACCTCTCCAGTATTATTGATAAATGATTATTTAGTAAAACAAATTACTTAATAATGACTATAAAAAATTATCTTATCTATTAACAATGGTATTTAAATTGAGGATTATTTTGAAAAAAAAAAAAAAAAAAATCTTATTCCTATTCAATGTTAGTGACTTTACCACACCGTCTGATAACACAAATTTCATATCCCAAAATCATATTAGATTTAGAAAACAAATAGTAATATTTATTATATATTAATATAATTTTCTTATCGTTATTCTTCATTTTCTTATTTATTTTATATTGTATAATAAAAATAATTGTTAATTGTTTAATAATTCTTTTTTTGTCATTATTAAAAAAACATCACTGCATATTCACAATATAAAAGGTAATATTTGAGGTATTAGCTTGCACATAAAATCTATCTGGATTAAATACATCATTACTGTATTGATGTTATCTGAAATATAAACGTATTGTGTAAAATGTACATAAAATTATTTTTACTTTGTCATATCCTAAAATGCATAAGCCCACTTTATATCCATGCATTTATTTTCTTATTATCTATAATCTTTGAATAAACCATTAATCAACTTTATATTTAAATTTCTACCCTCAGTTTTAAAACTCAGATTAAGTTACTCTTAATTAGTTCTTATAGTAAGATAATGTATTTGTAAGGATTTTTATTATTAAATAAAATAGGATTAAGAATACACGTATTATAAAACCCTGAGGAATTTATTTATTATTTTATTAAATATGAATCAATTATTAAAATATAGAATAATTTTAGCTTAAGTGGAAATATATAAACCCTTGTATGCAATGAAAATTGCAAGTAAAGTGAGGAGTAATAATCGCACTTCTTTTCTGCATTATCTATCTCTGTCACCTCAACATCATTCTCCACATTATTGCCACCGAGATCGTAGCAACTCTTTATCTTATATGCTTTCACTATATATATATATATATACTGCTTTGAAATATACAATGAACAAGAAAGTGTGAAGCTTTATTTTTACATACCCAATTTAAACGCCAAAATCTGTGACAGTATAAATATACAAATAGGATATTTACTCTTATATACTTCACAAAATGGGTAAAGCCAAAATTTATAGCAATATAAAATATAAAGCACAAAATCTCTATCAATATAAATGGTAACGCAAATAAAGCAAACCAAATCTATGACAAAATAAATTTAAGCAGTACATGCCCTCATAATGGCTGCAGTGTGGCATATTATGGGGAAACAGGAGCCGCAATCGCTACCAGATTATCGCAATATCAATACTTATATAACAGGGTAATAATCAAATCTGAAGGTAGCTCAATATTTTTTTCAAACATCAAAGTCCACGGGCCACATTTTCGAGCCTACAAAGACTGAAATGATTTGCACTGAGCGCAATGACACCAAGCGCAAGATAAAGAAGGCGTGCTTTATAGCCGAAAACCTCAACTCCATCAAAAGAAGAGATGTTTGCTTCTCCATTTCGATAAAATGAGCGGTCTAGGTGATTTGCATATATTTGCATACATCTTTATTAGTCAAGCTAACAACAAACATTATTATTATATGCTATGAATATGGAAACGCGAAGTTCCCGAAAGCATTAAGCAATTATAAACTTTTAATATAGCTTCACAGATGTGTGTTTCAAGCGCAATATATAGATTAAGCTCTATTAATAAAGGAAGCTAAAATTTATATAGGAATAAAGTTGAACTCTATTAATAAGATTTATATATTAGATATATGATAATCTGCCTGAACGCCAACATTGAAATACATAATTTTTAATTTATTTTTTTAAAAATTTAGAATGAATATATTGAGTAATAGTTTATATTGAGATTCATTTATGAAATAATAATATTATTATTTAGTATTAAACTTTAGAATAATATTAAAGAATGAATAAAATAAGCTTTATTTTATATTGTAACATAAATAAAATGTATCATCAAAGAAAAAGATATTACCATACCTGAGTAGTCCATCATAGAATGATCATAAGTAAAGGTCGCTCAAAATATAACACTATCAAGAATTATTATAGCAAGGTATTATATGAAATCACGTGAAGTGAGTACATTAGTAATTCAATAAAATATATAACTCAGGTATACAGGCAGTAGATCTTATCCCCTTTCATTTCTTGGTTTGATGTTAAGTGCATGTTTAAACAAATACTAAGTGAATATGGTCTAGCAGGGCGCCACTAGATTATCTGAATCTAGACATGGTTATATCTAATAACCTTTCACATGTACCGGGTTTGAATCCCTTTTTGGTACTTTATTTCTAATAAAAAATGAGAGATTTTGCTTTTTGAGCCATATCACTATACGCACTAATATAGGTTAGGTAAAAGTAAAACATCTTTAAACCAAAGTGGAGTTCATTGAACATAAATCATTTCTCAGATCTTAACATAACAAATGTGTTTCAATATTTTTATAAGTTCACTAGCTCAGATTATATATAACTAATTTAGGATGGCAATTCACTCATCCTTGCATGAAATAGATGATGGGATGTGGTTATAATAATACTAAGAGATCACTAAATATTATAAAATCAATATTTATTTATGGCCTTTAAACAGTTAAACAGCTCATTAATTAAAACGTTGATGACGATGATGATGATGATAATAATAACAATAATGACAAGGGTTTCAACTACAGCTCTAGGACTAAGCCTAAACATAAAACTAATTTTTATAAAGAAATTCATAATTATTGCTTAATTTTAGCATATTTACTTATATCTTAAATAACTAATATTCAACCATTGATGATGATGAATAATCACACTTAACAAAGACTACACTTAATGAAATATATACGCCTCGTTTAATAAAACAAACTAATATTTATTACTACATTTCTAACATATACATAAAAATTTCTAGATAAATATGAAAATTGACATGAATAATAATAATAATTGATTATATAACAATCCTCAGATTAATTTTAAGTTCTTCCCCCTTTCCCTTCAAATGTATTTTGTGTTAAGTTGGACGTCACATTGACCATGATTTTCACTCCATGAGAAAAGTATTAAAAAAAAATATTATCTGCTCATTAGCACACATACTTTAAAAATCCAACATGTAAATAGAATAAAAAAAAAATGTTAGTAAAATTGAAAGAGCAAGTTTTTAGAAAAGAGTTTTAAATTATTTTCTCCCCCTCCCTTCCAAGCGCTGAAATCTATACTGAACTTGAAACAAAATAATCTAATATTCTAATACTACTCATTATTTCACATTCACTCCCAATTATACACATATAAAAATATTATTATGTATGTGCGTGTTTTATCCCATGATAACAAAATATTATTTAAAACCAAAATAATAATATATTAGTTAAAACTAAAATCATAATACCATAAAAAAAAAATTGTTTTACACATTAATATTTTTCATAACTGTAAAATTAATAAACAAATCATTTTCATACATTCAAGATCATTTATGAAGCTCAAAGTTATTATTAGTAAGACATTCTTGTTTTAATCGATCTGAATAGTCTTTAAAAGTTCTTTAAATAAAAATATACCACTTTATTGCTAAAATGTTTATTAAGACTGATATCATAAAGAAAATAGATATAAAAAGTCATATTACCGATCTTTTGTTTGTGGCGAATTTTCAAGGGTTCAAACTTGTCTATATTTCTGCAGCTACTATGTGGGAACAATCTCTTTCTTGAGGTGTATAACTATTTAATGATGATGACTCTATTGAGGTTATTTGCTTTAGTGGACAATTTGGAAATCATTATATTAATTTTTCTTCTCTTCCTGTCAAGCATGTGGATGAAATACAGCAGTTGTTTTCCCATTTGTAAATTTTCTTGAGTTTAAAATCAGTTGTTGTAACAATTAATTGGACTTGATGATTAATATTTCTCAGTAGATTAATTCATCTTCTTTGAATGCAGGTGAATGCTTTCTTCCTTCTATTAAAAACATCTTATTTATCTGGTCAGTTGAAAGGTGTAGAATATTATTTAGACACATCTTTCCTTTCCTATGTGATGTGCAGCTTCCCCAGATGGTCCGGCAAATGGAATATACATATAATTTTTCTAGCAAGCCATTTTTTTTTATTTTCAACGTTCAATATTATAGTTTAATAATCTGAATCAATCACAATAATAATAATAAATCAAGACAGCTTTTTATATCCAATTTTTAGCTACCTTAACCAATCAGAGATAGCATCACTTGCTATTTTTGGACAAATTTGTTTTAATTAGATCTCTAATTTATTTTCAACCAAAGTATTTTTTAACTGAAAAGTTTAATCCTTTTTCCAGACACTTTTGTTTTAAAAAAAAAAATAGACTCAATTCTTATTTCCTTTCTTTTGTTTTTTTTTTCTTTTTAACATCCAGGTAACACTTCAACATCCAGGTAACACTTCAAATCTTTGAGCTTCCTTCTTTAGATCTTGATAAGACAAATTCAATTTTTAGAGTTCTGACTCATTATGAGCTTTCAAAGTGACAATCATTTACAAAAAAAAATTACTACAAAGATCGATATCTGATTAAACAGATTTCCTCTTTTAACAAAAAAAAAATTGTACAAAAAAAATAATTTGACAGATTTAATACTTCCTTTTCTTTCAATATTTAAGAAATGTAAATTTTTGTATGTAATGTACACACATCCTTCATTCTTTCAAATCATTCATGAACTAACCTTAAATAATATGATTGCTAGCTTAGGAATTATAACCCAATTATTTAATTAAATCTGTAACTTTTAAATCCCACTTATAATTAAAGAAAAGCAAAATAGAAGTATAGAATAAAATGTTAGAATTGATCAAGCATAGCTTAGTTTTAAAGAAAGTTAAAATGTTGAATATTTGAAATATAAAACAAATAAATAATTTACTCATACATTGCCTATATGTATGCATTATAACTTTGCTTTTTAACAGAAAATTTAAATATTAAATAGTTTAAATGTGTGTATTACCTTTCTATCAACACACAAACAAGTAAAGCATGTAATTGTGGACCCATTCTTTCTGTTTAAAGCTTTTGAAATTTTGATCTGGAAGGGTTTGAACTTGGATGCCCTACAGCTTCTTTTATGATTATATAAAATTGTGATGATGATTTTTGGTTTACCTTTTCTACATGCACATTACTATAAATTTGGCTAGTGACCAAATTGTAATGGCACAATACATATATATAAAGTTTGATCAAAGTTTTAATGACTAGCTTTTATGTTTGAATAGTACATTAGGTTCAACTTAACTAATCACTGAATTGGATTAAAGTAATAATATCTATATTATTTTGTTAATTAAATCGTAAATGATTGTTATTGCATAAAAACTTTGAATTCTTATTATTAAATCAAGAACCTATCAAATCAAATAAGACTACTGACTCCAATTTAATAAATAAAACAAAAATTTTATTTACAAATAAATATAATATTGATTAATTTATATTAATTGTTTAAAATAGATTATTATGAAATGTTCTAATTAATTTGATAGTATACCGGTCAGAATTGTATGTTCGTCTAACAAGAGCTAGCATCTAGGCAAAAGTACCTCGAATCCAATCATGTGCAAGATACATAAGTCAGGAATAATCATGAACTCTGCCTATTTTTCAGATCAATAACATTAAGAACAACATTTCTGATGATAACAAATGAAATTTTATCTATACCCGTCCCGGAGCAACAGAGGAGAAACAAGATATCTACAGGAAATTATAATACTACTAGGCGTCGAACCCCAGCCCCTAACAGAATGAAATAGCTTAAGATTATAATTAGGCTTTTCATAAAATTCATTAATAAATCTAGCAATTGGCCCAAAGTCAGTGGAAATCAGCTATATATAATGTAATCTAATCAACGATGTGTATGCATAAATCATGAGGCAAAGCAGACTTAAGTAATAATTATATAGTTAATAATTTATTCATATTAATTAGAAAATGAACGAACATATATTTAATTTAACAAACAGTTGCGAATCTATTTATATATGACACTAATAGAATTATGGGTTTCACTTTATTAATGCTGATTTGCGTATTGAAAAATTATATAATAGAACATAAGTTACTGATTAAATAATGCACAAATCTGCGATTAGATATTATGATTCAAAATGTACAGATATTCAAAAGATGTGGCTTAATATGCTAACAGTAGATACCAATTTTACCATAGTATAACTTGGACGCTATGATTCTTTGTATGAAAAATAAATGACCTTAAAACAGATAAATGGGATGTAAATTACATCACTTTATTATGGTTCATTTGAATCATGTACAAAAATATTTATTAATTTACATCATTCACTTCAATAGTCATTGGAGCTTAAAATGTTTAAACAGCACAGTTATTTATTTTATTTTATTCTTTTCTGACTGGAAAAGATTTACTTAGCATTATTCATTAACAAAGTCAGCATTGTCTCAATGAGAGGGCGGGTAGCTTAAATAAGCTTTAAAATGACATTACTTAACTTATAATATAAACAAAAATATGAGATGGATTTAGAAATCATGGCATTATGTCTTACAGATTTAAAATGGGCAAATATAAAAATATTAAACAAGAATCATGGTGCTGACTAAATTAATAAGCTAGAAAGGTTGAGTCCATTTTAGGACAAACACTTCATCAATAATATAAGAATATGAAATGTGCCTGTACACGTGACAGGTCAGCATTTGAAAAGGGTGGTCTCGTATGAATTATCACGGTCTGTTTTCCAGTGTTAACCCATGCAGAGCTTAAATGATAACCTGACAATATCCTGGAGCTGGTGCTTTCAAGCCCCATTCACGGATATGCCATTAAGTAAAAGAATCCTGTTCTGGGGTTTAGTTTGACAAAGCAAAGCAAGGTAATTTCGTAACTTTATGTAAGCCAAGCAATGCTAATAAAAATAAATCAGGTTCTTAATAATTCTGATATGTGGATTAAGGCCCTCGTAATTTAATAGAATCTAGCATAATGATATGAAATAATTTGATCCCTCTCGAAAGGTATGCAAATGACCTTTAATATTAGTTAGGATGTCACAAATAAAAGAGGGAATATTATTCCCTTCATTAAACAAATATTAATACGCTAACCAATAATTAATTCCATAAATAATTACCATACTAGATGGCATTATGGGCAAATGATTGACCATATAATAAAAAAACAGCAAAGGTAGGTCATTAAGTTTATTTTAAAATATAATTTGAAAATAAAATCAATAGTGTAAATATGGTAATAAAATGACATATTAAATGTAGCAGAGAATAATCTGCCATTAAGCAAATAGAATAACTTAAAGATATTATTCCATCGAGTGAACTTTTAGTTAGGTAAGAAAGCTTACATTTACGATTTAAAATCCTATAATATCTAGGATATCTAATATAAGAAAATTTAGGATCGGTTTGCTCGATTGAACTATTAAAATATTAAATTAAATCATACGAAATTTATAATATTAAAAATAATAGTTTGCTGCATTTAAAATATTAAAAATAGAAATTGTGAAACCCATTAAAGAAATGCATTACAAAAAAAAATTATAGATTCGTGCATTAGATTTTTATAACAGAAAGAGAAAGTCATTACATTATAGAATGGTTGCACTTAGTATTAATATGTCATGTTTAAATAGAAGGAGAATTACATTATAATTGATTTAGGATTTAAATTGAAAGTTTTTTAAAGAGTTCATATTTGCGGCATGATTAGAATTTACCTTCTATTTCCTGATGTCTTGACGTACGTACATATTGGAAAGTGTAAAATTATAGTCGAGGAAAACATGGTTAAGCAAGGCAAAGGTTTGAAAAATAATGGCTGGCATCTTGAGATAGTTATTACAGCATTTAAATTAGGCAGTCCATAAGTGGAGATGGTAGGTTAGCATAGCAATAAGGAAATGATTTTTGGAGAAGAAAGGGGAAGAAAATTTAGTCCCTCTACTCCAGATTCATATTTCAAAAATTAAATTGATGTGGGTCCATTCCACAACATGTAACAGTCATATTTGAACATCCACGCAACAAAATCCAGAGTTTTGGTAAATTATACCAAGGCTGATCTAGATGAGGGTTTGAGACCAAATCTGACCGCACCTCAGCTCCTTCACCAACACTCCCTGACTTACTACCTTATGAATGACATATATGAAGTTACACTCGTAATCTCTCAATTCCCACGCCGGCAATAGCAAAGGGTAAAACGAGAGACTCGGGGATATTTAAATAAATATTTATAGCTTAACCAAACACACTCACACAACCTATGGCTGATTATCTCATGCATATAAAATCATTATGGATGGTGATTTAATATAAATAAAGTGAATAATACTGCAGACGTTAATAGATTTTAAAATTATTTAATATTGACAAAACACAAACAATAACAATTAAATATACTGAATATTCCACTCGCAGGTGGGATGGTGAAAATACGAACTACACGTTCTGTAATCAATTGTGAAAATACGAACTACACGTTCTGTAATAAATTGTGAAAATACGAACTACACGTTCTGTAATCAATTGTGAAAATATGAACTACACATTCTGTAATCACTTGTACTTAACGATCATTATTCTATTATATCGTTTATACGTTAATAATTATTTTACATCTATACTGATGTCTAGATTATGTCTGCCATTCCTACTCAGTATGTTAAGGGTTAAACTCTAAGAGAGTGGCAAATTTATACAATGTGTACTTAAATTTATCAATACGTGAGGAGCAGTCAATGCGCTCTTTATGTAGATATTCTTAGATAAACTAGATCTTAGGTTCAGATCAATGCTGAACAATTAATATACAGTAGATGAACTGGCGTTTTGTAGCATAACTTCTGAGGCTACGGTGCTATGCAAATTACATCAGATGCGGCTTGAATGTGCTTTTACTCATGAGATTCAGCAGCGTTTGCTAGGTTCTCAGATACCGCTCGCCTGCTATACATGAACTTTTAGTTCGGATGCTCGAACAGCCACGATATAAGATGCTGGATTCCGGTGTTCCAGTTTTTAAAGGAGAAAATGGGAATGACCCTTAAAATCATTATCCCATTCAAGAGGAGGCTGCCCGAACTAAGGATGATAAGATAGCCCTTAAAACCTAATCTTATCTTAATAATTATACGATAGCAAGACGGAATGCACCTCAGTGCTTCGTAAAAACTCATTCACAACGCTTTTGGAATCTTAATTATAACAACTAGTAAAGCACGAAATCTATAGTTTCTTCTACAAACTACCCTATGCCAGTTAGTTAAATAAACACTGAAATTGTGCTAAAGAGGACTTTATTAAAATTGATCTAGTTTATTAATTAACTACATATTATATGCAATTACATTAAGGGGGTCTAAAGCATATCTGGGGCTTAAACTTGGCTAACTACTGAATATGCCTTAAATTATCACTCTCTTTTATTTAACCAAACAAACCTTTTAATAAGCAACATATGTGATATTAAGCTATGCATAGCCGTTCAAATAATATATCAAAGCAGGTTTCGGACCAGAGACAATCTATAGATATGCCAAACAGCATAATTACTTTACTTGAGAACAAAGCGTCTCTTTTAAGTTATAATAATTAATAGTCTCTGCTCCGAAGGCAAAGCATAAATCAATAAATGCAATTTAACAAAATATATATATATATAGATGCAAAAGTATAGATGCAAATAAAGAAAATAATAAGACAAATAAGCTTTTACAAGTTGAATTTAAAAAAGAGATTTAAGAATTTGAAATCAGGCAAGATTTACACTTAACTTTTAAAGTATTTTAAATTATACAGGTTGAGATGCGTTTATCTAATACAGTTAATTATTTTAAGAGAGGATACACCTTTTAAACATAGTGTGATTAATTTATAAGATTTGAATGGAAGAGTTTGTGCACATTACTTATTATATAGCTAGCTTTAGGAAAGATTTATAGATGGCTATAGCTTTTAGATTTAGTTTGATTGAGAAGTGGTTACCGGTTATTTATCTGGAGGCTTGCAGCTTGAAAGTATGAAATACACGCATGGACTGATTTATCTGCTGGTTCATCGTTGGGCTATTCTTTAAGTAGGGCTGTGGTTTGGATCTCCGGGCTCCATAAACGGTTCTTGACCATCGGGAAGATGGCCTTGGCTTTTCTAGCCGCTTATTTGCATGGTAGAAACTGGGCCTGCTGCCTGGACATAAGTTGAAACACGAGTAAAGCAAAAATGGATGACAATTTTCTTTCAACTGCCTTTTTTATACTTTTTAAACCCCCCCTCTTACAGTTCATTCACAATCTTTATTTTTAGACATTAAAATCTAAGAAGTCTTAATTGCATCAGCTTCAGATGAATCGGTTGATTGATTTCAGGTTTATTCATTGTTCCTTTTATTTTTCTCAGATTCTAGTTCCAATCTGGATTTCAGTGCAGGTTTAATTGTCCAACTTTTATTTTATTAAGAATCCTAAAATCTGGATTTGTACCGGCGGTGTCCCATGAGATTGGTAAAGTTCTTTTTTTAAACATTGGATTGCTTCTCCTTTTCTTTTACTGAAAGAGATTTAAGCTGCTAGCATTTTATCCTAGACGTGAGACATCTACCTTTGTTTTTAGTTGCTCTACATGGTTAAGTAATTGGGTATTTTAAAGCCAGTTTGAAATACTTTAGAGAATTCTGTTCTTACCTAATACAATTTTTCCAGCTTGAAACCAATTCAAATATTTAAAATCATAAGATGAATATTTATAAAATTATAAGGTGTGTACGTTATATAATGATAATATCATTCAGATGTGAATATACCATTTTTAGCAAATAAAATTATTACAAAATATATACAATTATAGCAGACGTGTGTGCATATACAATTACACACATATACATGTAAATATACGTTTTTATACATGTTAAATTCCCAAGTATACCGTTATATATATGTGTACCTTTAGGGTTTGAACTAGAGAAATGAAGGCTACTGATTTCTAGAACAGGTGAAACGTATGACGATGAAATCATACTGTTTCATATCAGTGAAGTCCGGAAACAAAAAAAACAATAAAAAAAAAATGAATTTACTTATTATTTAAATGAGCAATCATAAGTCATTTTCTGTGTATAAGATTTATGAAATTTATTTCTCACATTGTATCAGCACCTCCCATCCTAACTTTGGTCTACCCAGCACATAAACAAAAACAAAAAAAAAACAAAACACATGACAAACCAATGAATCCTTTCACTCTAAAATCTAATCCATTTCTCCCATCTAATACCTCATTGTTCATATGGATAAAATATACCTATGCCTTACTCTTACCTATATATATATATATATATATAATATATATATATATATATATACTATATATATATATATATATATATATATAATCATTTCTCTATATCTACTAAATGTGCTACCACCTCTGTGATTATCTATATTGGTGAAATAATAATAATAAAAAAAAACACAATAAAAAACTACCTCTACCAATATGCTTACGGCGTCATACCTATATATTCCTACTGGTAAAATGTGACTCGATCCGTAGATCAACTAGCTCTCCTGATGTATCTGGGTTCTTGTTTTACGGTCTATTTCACCTTTGTCTCTAAGCATTAGAAACCTTGTCGGCTTTGCCACCTTATTCTTTGGGACATTATCATTAATCTCTCGAAACCTTGTTCCGTGAAACCTTATCTGCTGTCTCATATTCGAACCATATGATTTTCTCCTACTAACAACGTAAATAATTTCTTTTCTTGTCTTCCTTTTCCACCCTGTCTTTTCCATTTGGGTTCTGGCAGTATCTGGGCTACTCTCACCATCAAAAATCACTCCATCCCCCCAGGCCTTGATCTCAGACTTAGCTCCACTATCTTCTGCCCCTCGATCAAACTTATTCATTTTGGAAATTTCTGAGAAAGGTCTGTCTTCTAAAACATTCCTATTTATGCAAGTTTCGGTAACCTCAATTGCCTTTAGTTTTAGTACTTCTGGGTAAGATTTTGGCTTAATTTCTTCCATAACAATCACGTGATTCAATGAGGTCGAAAGAGGATTTGCTTTGTATTCTACATCATTTGCTTCCATATCTATAGAGTCCTCAATGTTCTGAACTATCTTTTGTTGTTCAAAAGATCCCTGCATGATTTCATCAGGTTTCATCTCTTCCATGTTTTCGATATCAATTTCAGTCTCTGAATAGATTTTTGAATCTTCTGATATCTCCCTATTGATATTACAATTATCAATATTCACAGCATCGATTTTATACTTTTCCATGATCTCACCACTGATGTTGGACTCTGTTATGAATTTTACATCAATTTTAGATTTTGTTAAATCAGCTTGCGACTCCTCAGCAGTCTTTGTATCCCTTTTAAACTCTTCTACAGTTTCTTCATCAAGTCTCAACTCTTCCTCAGTTTTTATATCAAAGTTAAACCCCTCAATCCCTACAACTATTTTGGAGTCTTCTACTACCTTCACGTCCATTTTACATTCCTTTTCAGTGTTTAATACTATGTCTGTCTCGACTTCTGTATGTACTACCTCTCCTTTTGCAGTTTTAGAGATATATTCTACAATTAGCAGCTTTCCTGAAGGTGGATTGGCAATTTCCATATCACTCTTCCTAATTTCACTTTCTTCCTCTTTAATAATCTCGATTTTTGCTTCATCAGTAATAGGATTTTCAACCTGTGATTCCCCTGAAATATCTTTGGTTGAAACTTCTAAAGTTTCTTCAACTTGATTTATCTCAATGGTATCCTCTGGCTTCCTCTCTGTTTTAACATGTTCCTCCACTAAACTATTTTTTTCACTCATTTCCCACATCTCTTTTTGCATACTAACTTGCAACATTTCTTCTACAACCCCTGACTCACTTCTTTGCTCTTTCGATCTTATTTCAAAAGGAGATTCTGTCTTTTCTACTTCTTCTGTATCTACATCCTCATGGTTACTCTCCTTGTTCTCAGTTTCTCTACCTATCTCTACAACTTCTTCCACCATTTCACCCTTAGTTTCTCTTAGTTCAACCTCTTCTGGATACCATATTACAGCTTCTTTGTCTTTCTCAGTAACTCTACTCTCTTCTCTAGCTTTTGATAGTCTCTCCTGTTCCTGCTTGGCTACCTTGTCCCTGGCTTCTTTTTCCTTCCTAATCTTTTGGTCCCTTTCTTCTATCTCCCTCCATAGGGCATATAACCTATCATCTCTTTCTTTCTCCCTTTTTTTCTCTCCTCATCTCTTTTTTCTCTTTCCTTGTCTCTTTCTTTCTTTTCTGCTTCTTTCTCTGCCTTATTTCTTTCCCTGTCTCTTTTTTCTCTTTCCCTGTCTCTTCTTTCTCTTTCTTTGTCTCTTTCCCTGTCTTTTTTCTCTTTCCCTGTCTCTTTGTTCTATCCTGCTAAATAGAGCAGCTATCATTCCCTTTTCTTCCTGTGTTGTCTCCTCCAAAACCTGCTCTGGTTCCCCATTAGATTGTTCCCTGTTTTCTGCCTCCTTACTTTTCCCTACTATCTCCTCTTCTGCACTATTTATTTCCACTATTTCTCTTCCTGATCTCAACCTCTTTCCTTTACTCTCCACCCCCTCTTCGAGCCTTTCCTCTCTTGCCTCACTCTTCTCTACCATTACTCTCTCTTCTGTACTGTTATCCATTCTGATTTTTGCTAAATGTACTTTAATTTATTCTCAACAGCGTATTGCCATCCTCCCCAATGAAAAGATCGTCCATGGATTCTGCCCTACCACTAGTAACTACTTAGAACTGAACCAAGCCCTTAATTTATCTAACATATGAGATTAAAACAACAACCAAAAAAAATTTAACTAATAATAATGAAATTGTTCTTACCCATGCCTGTCTTCCACTGTGTTTTCTTTCCAGCACTGCAGATCTGCCATCACTATTTCTTTTAACTATGATTGCTTTTTTTTTTTTTGAACTTCATTTCCCTTTTAAGTACACACATATATATAGAACAATCTTGCCTGATCGTTTATTTATTCACTCTATCTAGCACAATTGAATCACCAACCAAACTTCCCAACAGTGAGTCCTTTCAATTGTCTCACCCTGACAACAAATTTATATGAGAAACTCTCAGCTAGTTAAGAGCCCCGGGCGCCAGTTGCCAGTGGATGAGATACCCGTATCTATCTATAAACGGTATTGGACCTCACAATATGCATTGCTGTTTATATAACAAAATTTAAAATTTTTCGTTTATTTCTCATTACAAAAATAATTTTTATCAGCCACAGTGTGTTTACATTCCAACTCTAGCGAATTTGATTTGAGAAAGTGTGTTATACAACACATAACATAGACTAGAAATTTACATTCTTCACCCACACATATATATATAACTGTGGATAAAATTATAACAATTTTAGTCACTACTTTCGATCATAATTGACCGCTCTTTTGTGGCAAAAAAAAAAATTTACTATTGACACGCATACATATATATAAAATATTTCAAAACGTTTTACTTGCGTATAAAATTCGAAATCCATCTCAGTCACTGTCTTTAATCACAATTGAATGTCCTTTTGTGACAAACAAAAAAATTTACCATCAACACGCGTATATATGTATAAAATATTTCAAAAAAAATTCTTCCTATTTAACTATTAAAACTATTCTCGACACGCGTATATATATAAATTATTTCAACAACAAAAAAAAAGGACTGCTTTCTTATTTATTTACATCTTTTAATTACAATTGGAAAAATCCATTATCACTACATATATAAAATAATGTAAAAATTTCTCTTTCCTATTTAGTTATTGCTTTTAATTACAATTGAGAAAAAAGTTTATTATCAATACGCACATATAAAATAATCTTTTTTTTAAAAAAAATCTTTCCTGCTACCTGCCGATTTTAGCATTTATGTTTAGAAATATTACAAATCATATGATCTAAAACAAAACTTTATTTTTCACACGCATATATATACTTGACAAAAGGCGAAATTACTTGCGGCAGTACTACTGATTTTAACTTTTGCGTTGGCGTTTAGAAATCTTTTTACGAATTCTATACTCTAAACGACATTTTACTTTTTCACTCGCATATATATAAAATTGATAAAAAGTGAAATTAATTGCCACTGCCTTTAAATAACAATCAATCAAAAAATCAAAAATACAAAAAAATTTAATAATCAAACGCTTCTCTGAGACCAAATAAACTTTCACTACCAATACGCATATTATACATATATATAAATTTTACGTATATCATACATATAAATCAATTCGACAAAATATAAAATTGAACTTTCAACATAAATCTATGATTTGTGCATCTATATCTGTGAAAAAATTTATATATCTATCTTTTCCCTTCTCCCCCTTCCCTCAACACGCATTTATTTCAGGGCGTGGAGAAAATTAACGAAACTCCACGTTTGGCGTTCATATTCGGAAAAAAAAAATCTACACATATATAACGAATGATATGAAAACACATCTATGTTAACATCCCCTCTCAGGTATGTAGGTTTATATTCGAAGGCCCCAGTTGGCGCGACATTCCCGGAAAAAAAATAAAAATACTATGTAACAGTCATATTTGAACATCCACGCAACAAAATCCAGAGTTTTGGTAAATTATACCAAGGCTGATCTAGATGAGGGTTTGAGACCAAATCTGACCGCACCTCAGCTCCTTCACCAACACTCCCTGACTTACTACCTTATGAATGACATATATGAAGTTACACTCGTAATCTCTCAATTCCCGCGCCGGCAATAGCAAAGGGTAAAACGAGAGACTCGGGGATATTTAACTAAATATTTATAGCTTAACCAAACACACTCACACAACCTATGGCTGATTATCTAATGCATATAAAATCATTATGGATGGTGATTTAATATAAATAAAGTGAATAATACTGCAGACGTTAATAGATTTTAAAATTATTTAATATTGACAAAACACAAACAATAACAATTAAATATACTGGATATTCCACTCGCAGGTGGGATGGTGAAAATACGAACTACACGTTCTGTAATCAATTGTGAAAATACGAACTACACGTTCTGTAATCACTTGTACTTAACGATCATTATTCTATTATATCGTTTATACGTTAATAATTATTTTACGTCTATACTGATGTCTAGATTATGTCTGCCATTCCTACTCAGTATGTTAAGGGTTAAACTCTAAGAGAGTGGCAAATTTATACAATGTGTACTTAAATTTATCAATACGTGAGGAGCAGTCAATGTGCTCTTTATGTAGATATTCTTAGATAAACTAGATCTTAGGTTCAGATCAATGCTGAACAATTAATATACAACAGATGAACTGGCGTTTTGTAGCATAACTTCTGAGGCTACGGCGCTATGCAAATTACATCAGATGCGGCTTGAATGTGCTTTTACTCATGAGATTCAGCAGCGTTTGCTCGGTTCTCAGATACCGCTCGCCTGCTATACATGAACTTTTAGTTCGGATGCTCGAACAGCCACGATATAAGATGCTGGATTCCGGTGTTCCAGTTTTTAAAGGAGGAAATGGGAATGACCCTTAAAATCATTATCCCATTCAAGAGGAGGCTGCCCGAACTAAGGATGATAAGATAGCCCTTAAAACCTAATCTTATCTTAATAATTATATGATAGCAAGACGGAATGCACCTCAGTGCTTCGTAAAAACTCATTCACAACGCTTTTGGAATCTTAATTATAACAACTAGTAAAGCGCGAAATCTATAGTTTCTTCTGCAAACTACCCTACGCCAGTTAGTTAAATAAACACTGAAATTGTGCTAAAGAGGACTTTATTAAAATTGATCTAGTTTATTAATTAACTACATATTATATGCAATTACATTAAGGGGGTCTAAAGCATATCTGGGGCTTAAACTTGGCTAACTACTGAATATGCCTTAAATTATCACTCTCTTTTATTTAACCAAACAAACCTTTTAATAAGCAACATATGTGATATTAAGCTACGCATAGCCGTTCAAATAATATATCAAAGTAGGTTTCGGACCAGAGACAATCTATAGATATGCCAAACAGCATAATTACTTTACTTGAGAACAAAGCGTCTCTTTTAAGTTATAATAATTAATAGTCTCTGCTCCGAAGGCAAAGCATAAATCAATAAATGCATTTTAACAAAATATATATATATAGATGCAAAAGTATAGACGCAAATAGAGAAAATAATAAGACAAATAAGCTTTTATAAGTTGAATTTAAAAAAGAGATTTAAGAATTTGAAATCAGGCAAGATTTACATTTAACTTTTAAAGTATTTTAAATTATACAGGTTGAGATACGTTTATCTAATACAGTTAATTACTTTAAGAGAGGATACACCTTTTAAACATAGTGTGATTAATTTATAAGATTTGAATGGAAGAGTTTGTGCACATTACTTATTATATAGCTAGCTTTAGGAAAGATTTATAGATGGCTATAGCTTTTAGATTTAGTTTGATTGAGAAGTGGTTACCGGTTATTTATCTGGAGGCTTGCAGCTTGAAAGTATGAAATACACGCATGGACTGATTTATCTGCTGGTTCATCGTTGGGCTATTCTTTAAGTAGGGCTGTGGTTTGGATCTCCGGGCTCCATAAACGGTTCTTGACCATCGGGAAGATGGCCTTGGCTTTTCTAGCCGCTTATTTGCATGGTAGAAACTGGGCCTGCTGCCTGGATATAAGTTGAAACACGAGTAAAGCAAAAATGGATGACAATTTTCTTTCAACTGCCTTTTTTATACTTTTTTAACCCCCCCTCTTACAGTTCATTCACAATCTTTATTTTTAGACATTAAAATCTAAGAAGTCTTAATTGCATCAGCTTCAGACGAATCGGTTGATTGATTTCAGGTTTATTCATTGTTCCTTTTATTTTTCTCAGATTCTAGTTCCAATCTGGATTTCAGTGCAGGTTTAATTGTCCAACTTTTATTTTATTAAGAATCCTAAAATCTGGATTTGTACCGGCGGTGTCTCATGAGATTGGTAAAGTTCTTTTTTTAAACATTGGATTGCTTCTCCTTTTCTTTTACTGAAAGAGATTTAAGCTGCTAGCGTTTTATCCTAGACGTGAGACATCTACCTTTGTTTTTAGTTGCTCTACATGGTTAAGTAATTGGGTACTTTAAAGCCAGTTTGAAATACTTTAGAGAATTCTGTTCTTATCTAATACAATTTTTCCAGCTTGAAACCAATTCAATTATTTAAAATCATAAGATGAATATTTATAAAATTATAAGGTGTGTACGTTATATAATGATAATATCATTCAGATGTGAATATACCATTTTTAGCAAATAAAATTATTACAAAATATATACAATTATAGCAGACGTGTGTGCATATACAATTACACACATATACGTGTAAATATACGTTTTTATACATGTTAAATTCCCAAGTATACCGTTATATATATGTGTACCTTTAGGGTTTGAACTAGAGAAATGAAGATTACTGATTTATAGAATAGGTGAAACGTATGATGATGAAATTATACTGTTTCAACAACACTGTTTAAGATGGCAAACCTAAAAAACAGCCTAAAATTTCGGCTGTATTTATATTAGTAAGTTCTTCTCAAAATTCTCTGTTTCCACTTGATATGACCCAGATGTCCATTAAGTAGCCTGAATGCACCTATTGTTTATTTTCAATGATAATGCAACAAGTTCAAGAGAGTATTGTTTTAATCTATTTCGAGAATGGAAATAGATTTAAAAGATATAATTTTCATTAACATTTTGTTTGCTAAGGGATTTTAATTAATTAATTACCCTTTTTAAATTAAATCTAGAATATTCTTTTATTTATACATTTCAGAGTTATTTTAATTACTCTCTAGAACTTTCTTTGGTATTGCATCATAAAATAAAATAGTGTGAACTGTAAAAATAAATATACATAATCTTTAAAAATAAATATACATAATATTTAATAACGAAAAATATATTTTTATCAATAATGTATTTTTGCCATCTTGAACACATTATTAAATATTATTTTATAATAAAAATGTTTAACTTATGAAAGTACAAAATAAAGGAGGGTTTTAAAACTTGTATGTGTGTCCTTTCACTCTCTACTAATTTAACACATATACACCTGGGATTAAATCTTTGATTCAAGGTTTTGAATCACCAGACAGTGAAGCAAAAATATGTGTAATATATTTTCCACTTCAATAGTAGATGGCATTAAGATATTACACATTTTTAATCCCCCAAAAAATATTAATCTGTTATTTTCATTAGATAATATGCAGTACATGTTAAATAAGAAAAATACTAATTTGCTTTAGTTTAATAAATGATTTTTTATATCACCAATAGGATAGTCATTTTTTTTTATAATTTATGAACAAATTATTATTTGTGATCATCTATAAGTGGGCAAAACATTTTATTAAGTAATAATCTACTGTAATTATTTAAATCTTTATAATTAATACAATACACTTCAAAGTATAAAGGCAAAATTACTAAATTCTAAATTTTAATATTGGCTAAGTGCTTTCAAAACCTGTTTAGTTCATATTCATAGCCTATAAATGTATTAAACTTATTGTAAGCAAATTTATGCAAAACAACTCAGACTATCCCTTTTTTTTTTGAAATTGTGAAATACGTGTCTTTTCTATTTATAACACTTATGTATTAGAATTACTAAGATTCTTTAAGCGAGGAGATTTATAATATTTAAGAAATAGTGCATTATCAGAGTTTGACTTCCACTTTAATAATATATACATGAAATAATTTTTAAATAATAATAATATAAAAATAACTTTGATTTTGCAGCTGATGTAATTGTTTTTAAAAAAATACTTCAGAGCTGCAGGAAATATTGCAAGAGTTATCAGATAAAAGTAAACTGTAAGACTAAAGATAAATATTAAAAAGACTAAACTAATGTTCAATGGATTTTTTTCAAAAGATGAAAATGGAGATTGCTAATGATGCATTAGAACGTGGTAACAACTACAAATATTTTGATAAATCATTACTGCAGATGAAAACAAAAGACTTACATTTAACAGAAAATCAATACAGAGAATTCAGACCACAGAAAGAAGTATGGAGAGATGCATGTATGGAGTAACAGAAAAGATCAAAAATAAAATGTGGGGGTAAAAGAACAGAAAGATGTTACTGATATCATTGAAATAATTAAGAGATTAAGGTCAAGTTGGGCTAGACCTATTGCTAGAAAAAATGATAATAATTACACATATGAAATCTTAAACTGGATTTCAAAAGAGATTGCAAAAGATGCAGAAAGACATCACATATAAGATGGATGGATGAAATAAGAGTGTATGAGAGAGTAATGTGAAGAATATAGATTAAATATCAGAGAGACCTTCATCTTAGTGGATTGGTAATGGTTAATAATAATGATGATAATAATTCACTTGTACACACATACACACACACACACACATATATATATATATATATGCAAAACCATAAAACAATACAATACTAGATTAAATCCAAAATTTTACTAAAATCCTTACACGACCATGGTTTCATCTACTACAAATAGACCTTCTTAAGTGAAAATCAAACTAAAGAAACTTACATATATATACAAACAAACAAACCTTCCCATAATTCATTTCAATTGCACCTTCCCTTAAAATCAAAAGAAGTCTTCATAAGATTGATTGCCTCAGAATAGAGAAATTTTATCATCAAAGTCTCATTTATTCTTCTTTTTAACCGATTCTTTTCATAAAAAATAACTGAAGCATTGTTAAACAATATTCTATGACCTGTATTCACTTCATGAATATATAAAGCTGAGTTATGTTTAACTCTACTTATATGAACCTTAATCCTTTCATTGAGGCTAAACTTACTTTGGTCTACATAAAACTTACCACAACTACATAGAATCTTATAAACAATAGAATAGACTTACTATCAATAGACTGCTTTGAACCATTAAATAATAAATTCAAATCAAAACCTTTCTTCCATGCAACCATCATTCCACCTAACAAATGACTATTTTTATAAACCAAATTATATATTGAAGACTTAACTCCATGTAGTTGTGGTAAGTTTTATGTAGGCCAAAGTAAGTTTATCCCAATGAAAGGATTAAGGTTCATATAAGTAGAGTTAAACATAACTCAGCTTTATATATTCATGAATTGAATACAGGTCATAGAATATTGTTTAACAATACTTCCATTACTTTTTATGACAAGAATGAGTTAAAAAGAAGAAGAAATGAGACTTTGATGATAAAATTTCTTGATTCTGAGGCAATCAATCTTATGAAGCCTTCTTTTAATATTAAGGGAAGGTGGAATTGAAATGAATTATGGGAAGGTTTGTTTGTTTTTATATATATGTAAGTTTCTTTAGTTTGATTTTCACTTGAGAAGGTCTATTTGTAGTAGATGAAACCATGGTTGTGTAAGGATTTTAGTAAAATTTTGGATTTAATCTAGTATTATATTGTTTTATGGTTTGCATTTTTATTTTTACTAGTATAGTGTTAGGCAGTTTTGGTTTATATATATATATATGATAAACAAAAATGCAAGTTAAAAAACTTGCTAACGCTTGTATTTATGTCCACAGATGGCGTCCTACCAAAAACACCGGTCAAGCGTATGTTTTGTTTACATAAACGTCAGAGTAGCATTCACTATCTCTAACTATAATTCCACTTTCAGATCATGATTTCAAGCTATTTGCTATCATCAGTGAAAGACAGGAATAAAGAAACTAGATCTAAATACAAACTCTGAGCGTTTATGAAACAATTTCTATTCAGCTTGCAAGCGTGAATTTTTTAGACACGTAATGTCTTCAAACTCAGCATAGCAAACCAGATAGCTATATGGGTCTGATCTCAGTTCAGCATCACCACATAGTAGAAGCCTCTGCAATCTATATCATTGCAAGAAAGACCTCAAAGGTACATTTATGATAAACAAAAATGCAAGTTAAAAAACTTGCTAACGCTTGTATTTATGTCCACAGATGGCGTCCTACCAAAAACACCGGTCAAGCGTATGTTTTGTTTACATAAACGTCAGAGTAGCATTCACTATCTCTAACTATAATTCCACTTTCAGATCATGATTTCAAGCTATTTGCTATCATCAGTGAAAGACAGGAATAAAGAAACTAGATCTAAATACAAACTCTGAGCGTTTATGAAACAATTTCTATTCAGCTTGCAAGCGTGAATTTTTTAGACACGTAATGTCTTCAAACTCAGCATAGCAAACCAGATAGCTATATGGGTCTGATCTCAGTTCAGCATCACCACATAGTAGAAGCCTCTGCAATCTATATCATTGCAAGAAAGACCTCAAAGGTACATTTATGATAAACAAAAATGCAAGTTAAAAAACTTGCTAACGCTTGTATTTATGTCCACAGATGGCGTTCCTACCAAAAACACCGGTCAAGCGTATGTTTTGTTTACATAAACGTCAGAGTAGCATTCACTATCTCTAACTATAATTCCACTTTCAGATCATGATTTCAAGCTATTTGCTATCATCAGTGAAAGACAGGAATAAAGAAACTAGATCTAAATACAAACTCTGAGCGTTTATGAAACAATTTCTATTCAGCTTGCAAGCGTGAATTTTTTAGACACGTAATGTCTTCAAACTCAGCATAGCAAACCAGATAGCTATATGGGTCTGATCTCAGTTCAGCATCACCACATAGTAGAAGCCTCTGCAATCTATATCATTGCAAGAAAGACCTCAAAGGTACATTTATGATAAACAAAAATGCAAGTTAAAAAACTTGCTAACGCTTGTATTTATGTCCACAGATGGCGTCCTACCAAAAACACCGGTCAAGCATATGTTTTGTTTACATAAACGTCAGAGTAGCATTCACTATCTCTAACTATAATTCCACTTTCAGATCATGATTTCAAGCTATTTGCTATCATCAGTGAAAGACAGGAATAAAGAAACTAGATCTAAATACAAACTCTGAGCGTTTATGAAACAATTTCTATTCAGCTTGCAAGCGTGAATTTTTTAGACACGTAATGTCTTCAAACTCAGCATAGCAAACCAGATAGCTATATGGGTCTGATCTCAGTTCAGCATCACCACATAGTAGAAGCCTCTGCAATCTATATCATTGCAAGAAAGACCTCAAAGGTACATTTATGATAAACAAAAATGCAAGTTAAAAAACTTGCTAACGCTTGTATTTATGTCCACAGATGGCGTCCTACCAAAAACACCGGTCAAGCGTATGTTTTGTTTACATAAACGTCAGAGTAGCATTCACTATCTCTAACTATAATTCCACTTTCAGATCATGATTTCAAGCTATTTGCTATCATCAGTGAAAGACAGGAATAAAGAAACTAGATCTAAATACAAACTCTGAGCGTTTATGAAACAATTTCTATTCAGCTTGCAAGCGTGAATTTTTTAGACACGTAATGTCTTCAAACTCAGCATAGCAAACCAGATAGCTATATGGGTCTGATCTCAGTTCAGCATCACCACATAGTAGAAGCCTCTGCAATCTATATCATTGCAAGAAAGACCTCAAAGGTACATTTATGATAAACAAAAATGCAAGTTAAAAAACTTGCTAACGCTTGTATTTATGTCCACAGATGGCGTCCTACCAAAAACACCGGTCAAGCGTATGTTTTGTTTACATAAACGTCAGAGTAGCATTCACTATCTCTAACTATGTGGTGATGCTGAACTGAGATCAGACCCATATAGCTATCTGGTTTGCTATGCTGAGTTTGAAGACATTACGTGTCTAAAAAATTCACGCTTGCAAGCTGAATAGAAATTGTTTCATAAACGCTCAGAGTTTGTATTTAGATCTAGTTTCTTTATTCCTGTCTTTCACTGATGATAGCAAATAGCTTGAAATCATGATCTGAAAGTGGAATTATAGTTAGAGATAGTGAATGCTACTCTGACGTTTATGTAAACAAAACATACGCTTGACCGGTGTTTTTGGTAGGACGCCATCTGTGGACATAAATACAAGCATTAGCAAGTTTTTTAACTTGCATTTTTGTTTATCATAAATGTACCTTTGAGGTCTTTCTTGCAATGATATAGATTGCAGAGGCTTCTACTATGTGGTGATGCTGAACTGAGATCAGACCCATATAGCTATCTGGTTTGCTATGCTGAGTTTGAAGACATTACGTGTCTAAAAAATTCACGCTTGCAAGCTGAATAGAAATTGTTTCATAAACGCTCAGAGTTTGTATTTAGATCTAGTTTCTTTATTCCTGTCTTTCACTGATGATAGCAAATAGCTTGAAATCATGATCTGAAAGTGGAATTATAGTTAGAGATAGTGAATGCTACTCTGACGTTTATGTAAACAAAACATACGCTTGACCGGTGTTTTTGGTAGGACGCCATCTGTGGACATAAATACAAGCGTTAGCAAGTTTTTTAACTTGCATTTTTGTTTATCATAAATGTACCTTTGAGGTCTTTCTTGCAATGATATAGATTGCAGAGGCTTCTACTATGTGGTGATGCTGAACTGAGATCAGACCCATATAGCTATCTGGTTTGCTATGCTGAGTTTGAAGACATTACGTGTCTAAAAAATTCACGCTTGCAAGCTGAATAGAAATTGTTTCATAAACGCTCAGAGTTTGTATTTAGATCTAGTTTCTTTATTCCTGTCTTTCACTGATGATAGCAAATAGCTTGAAATCATGATCTGAAAGTGGAATTATAGTTAGAGATAGTGAATGCTACTCTGACGTTTATGTAAACAAAACATATGCTTGACCGGTGTTTTTGGTAGGACACCATCTGTGGATATATATATATATATAAGTTGTAAAAGATATAACTTCATACAGTTTTTAAAAAGTCATTCAGAATGCTTTGCTGCCATTGTAAATAACATAAAAAGTAAATCAAATATTAGCTGACCAACTTATTTCTTTTTAGGCAATAGTTAAAATCATGAACTTACCAATTATGATAAATGAACAAATTAGATGCTGAATCAAATTTCTAACTTCTTATGACTCTCGATAATCACAAACATTAATATCATCTAATGATAGTGTAATAGAAAAAAAGAAAATAGTATTTAGAAAAAAATGGGGATAGAATATATTTATGTAAAGGACTGTCTTGTAAGACTAATCTATATCAAAATACATTGTATCAGAAACATATTATTGGCACACACACAAACATCTACATAAACTATATAAAAAATGACAATCTTTTTTTTATTTTAACAATTTATATCTTTCACTTTAGCAATTCCAATGAAAAACAAATTTGTAATAAGTTTTTTTTTTTTTTTCAAATTTAAAATCTATACAGATATAACAATTAACAATCATTTTACGTTTTTATATGCACAAATAAATATTAAATAATCAATTATTGGTTTCATAAATAATATTAAATAATCAATTATTGGATCCATTCCGCTACTCTTTCATTTTCATCTAAAATTTTCCAATTTGGCGATGATTTGTCTTTCACCAACCAGTTAAAATCATGTAATTATTTATTGTCAAATGCAGACCAGCTACATGAAAATCTTCATTTAATGATGAATGTTGCCAATTATAAGGAGCGAAAAAAACTTTGTGGCAATCTTCTATTATTGATCTACTCGTAATATGAACATAAAAACTTGTTTTCATGGTAGAATGAATTCGTGATTGTTGACAAGTTACAACGAAAATGCAATTTTCACAACTATCAATAAAAATTGAAGTTGGTATAGGACCGGAGAATATTTTACAATTTTTTAATTGGCTGGCATGTAAAGTGCTAGGTGCATCATAATACAATCTTCAAGATCAGATAAACGTCTTTTACAGTCCTTCAATTTTATTTTGACATATTGTTTTTTCACTTCACTAACATAACTAGATGGAACATTTTCCTCATCAGTTTTTTTTTTTTCTAGTTTTAAATCCAATTTTTTTTGGGTAATAATCGGTCCTGAGTCACCAAAATATTTTCTTGAAATTTAGCAATAACTTCTTGAGATATCCTTATTTCATATGATGGCAAAAATAAAGTGGAATCCGCAACCATTGTTTGAAGTTTTTGTTAAATTACCAAAATGTGTCATTAAATCATCTTTGTCAACATTATCACTATTATTCCACTGAACTTTGATATCACTACGTAACTGATTGAAAGTTTAGTTAAAAAACTTTGTTTTTTCGTTCACTTGAATTTTCTTTTTTTGAAATTTCTGATAATCTTTCTTCTTGCCGTTTTTGTAATTTCTGAGTTATGATATCTCTTTTCACTTCCAATGAAGTTAAATTGCTATTAGAAAAGACATTAATTTCCTCCTTTTTAACATTCTCGTAAACAACTTTTAAAACAATAATAATACAAATACTAACCATATAATTAAAGCATATAATCTGCTTCATCAAATGGTCTAAGATACTAATCAATGTTTATACACAGCGTTCTACAGTCTTTTAATTACTTTTATTAAGTTCACATGAAGAAAATCCAGTATTAAACTATAAAATGATGATATTATTAAAAATATAAAAAAATTTCTGTGAGTTTGTTTATTTTTTAAATATTTAAAGTTTATTTAACAAGTAATTCTTAATTGGCCATAACAATAAATGCATTGTAGTTGACATTGATATGAAGTATTGTTTTATCATTTTAAAATGATTTAATGGTTATTTATCAATTTCAAAAGTATTATCTATTTGGGGTTATAATTCCTAGAAAATTATTTATTTCTTGGCACACAAATAGATGCATATATATATATATATGTTAATTTGCATATAAACCTTATAAATATTTTATAACTTTCCTCTAAAATACTCCTGAACATATTTAGCCACCTCTCAAAAGATTAAACTGTTTTTTTGGAGTGAAATGTTATCCATTGCTTATCTTTTTATAATGCTATTTACATTTCATTCAGTTATCTGAAGTCTTTCTCTTACTCTTCTATTAATGTCAATTTTATAAAGACATAAGTAAGGATTGCTAAAAAATATTTTTAAAACCTTTCTTTTTATACACAGACATATTTCCTTTTTTTAAAGTTATTTTTACCAAAGGAACTCCAGTCATGTTTAATTCTATGAATGTTTCCATCTGTGATAATAATCTGAGGAAAGTATTAGTAGTTGGTAACTAATTATAATTCACTTAATACAAGTTTTTATTTTCTTCTATAAAAGAAAATTCATTAAACATTATTTTATTCTGTTTAATTGCTTCTTATTTTCATCTGATAACTCTTGCATCATTTCTTCTGATGCATAGTTTGCAAAACCAATTTGCAAATCTAAATTCTATTGTAATAATAAACAGTTTAACATTTAGAATTATATGTGACAAAGTAATACTGTCTCCACTCATTTTTCTATAGATTCACAAGAAGTATTTTGTGAATTAAAATGGGAAGTTATGGGATCAAAAATAAATAAAGATTATTTAAGTTATCAAGATATAAAATTATGGGCAATTAAGAAATAATAGTAATTTTAAGATATACTTTTTCTTGTTTTATATTGCTATATATATTTTTTATAAAATTCTTTCACATATTTTATGATACCAATTGTCTTTTTAACAGCAGTTACATTATTTCTTCTTATTGAAGAAATATTTTCTTATTAAACCCATGATGTTGTTTCATACTTTTGAAATTTGTATTGTTTTCTATAGATTTTCTTACTAATTCACAATTATATTGTTATTAATTCTTTTTATATCATTTTACAATATTCATGATATTCAGTTTTTCTTAATTGATCAGTTTTAAAATTTACTTCTAAATGGTTTAATTTTTGTTTCAGCTGTTGTTTTCACATTGTTTAATAGTTTAACTGTTATTTTGCTGTTCATTCCATTCAAATCTGAACCATCTTTAATATCTGTCAATAATTATATAACAATTTTCAAGTTCTAAATTAAATTCTTAGTAATGTTTGTGAACGTTAGAAATATAAACTATAAACACTATTTTCTTTAATAATTTTTCTCTCTCTGGTTCTCATTAACAGGAATTTTATATCTCACTAATCAATCATTAGGAGTCTTTTAAGAATATTACAATTTTGAAATACGTATTTTCTGTTATTCAAAATATAATCCAGTAGTAATGTATATTCTTTATTCATTTCTATTTAGCATTTTTTTTTTTAAATAATGCATTTATAATATATGGTTTTTGTTTTTCTCCAAACTCCAACAGTTTGTAGTCTCTTTTATTTCTAACATTATAGCCCAATTCCCAATAGCATTTTTATCTTTTAATCATTTGCAAATGTTAATATTAAAGTTTCTCATGACCATTTAAAAACCTTGTTTGATCTGATCAAAAGTCTTTTATACACCTATATGAAAATCCCCTACTACTTGATAATAATGAAAACTCATTAGAGAATAAATCTTAACAACAATTATCTGCATTTTATATCTTCCATTAAGTTGAATAACTAATCCAACCACTCTGTCTGATAGAATATCAGTAAGCACAATATTACTTTACCATTTTTTTTTATTTATAATAACTCTTACTCCAGTTGTTCTAATATTTTTCTTTTTATAATAATGACAATTTTTTTTAATCAATTGTCTCCTCATTTTTTTAAAGTCCAACAATGTCCTATAAATATTATGCAGTTCATCCAGTTTGTACAAACTTCCTTCACTTGAATGTGATTTTTAATTATAAGTACTAAGTAGATGATCATGGATTACAGACAGCTTCTGTTCGCAGCAGAGGATTCTTGTAACCTTCAACTTCAGTCTGCCTCAGTTGGTGACTTTACAGTCTCTTGGATATAAAAAGCATTTTTTTTTTTTCACCGTCATGATTATAGATATCTATTAAAACATTTATTCAGAAATATATTTCTTCTTGCATCAAAAAAATTCAAATAATTAAGGTATAACCTATTAGGCCATTGAGAAGATTGACTGTAGTGTTTCTTGATCTTAGAGATAAAATACCATTTAACTTAACATGTTGGCAGATGAATGTTGGTGTGCAGCCTACACATATTCTTATAATCTGTAATTAATAATATAATAACAGCTGTATCAACAACAATTTATGGCATGGTCATTAGCAATATGACCATCTTACTTCAAAAAGAATCAAAATGTGATCTTTCATTTAACAGTAAACTCTTTTCTGTAGACATTATGTCGTATAAATCAAAAGACTAAATTAATGTAAGAATGTTAAATGATAAAGATGATATATATATATATATATAAGAATGTTAAATGATAAAGATGATATATATATATATATATGAAGCAAAGTCACCTACAAAAGATTTATACTTAATAATTTTGTTACCTGCTTATTTGTGGTAATCCCTTTTGTTATTACAATAGTTAGAGATATGTTTTTGTTGCTGTTGCAGTTTTTCTATTGTATTAATTAGATCTATTAAATGATATTTTAATAATTTGAGATAACCCAATTTATTTTTATTTGTTACATTTTATCATTTATATTTCTAAACCAAAAAGTCTCATAATACAAAAAGTCTCATAATGCAACTGTAGTATATCTGATGTGATGCCTACAACCTGTGTTTGATCCCCTACCTATAAATTTAAACATTTCTTCACCTGAATTAAAAGACATTGATTTTTAATCCTGTATAGTAGTAGATGAGATTCAATTATTTTATCTTTTTTGTATAATTTTATATATACTAATAATTAATTTCAGACAAAAATTGTATTTGTTAAATAGTTGCTTACTAATATATATATTAGTAATTATGAGTTGGCTCCATGTTTACGTATAGCTTTGGAAACAGAGTTAAAGAATTCTACAATTTAAAGTTCTAAATGATTATATTTAAAATTATAGATTTTACATTTCTTTGAATAATTTTAACTTAAAAAAAAGAAACAAACTGGTAATATCTAAAATACTTATAAAATAAATTTTGTGCTAAAACTTTTGAATGTGATTAAGTAAAAAAAAAAAGGATTGCATTACATCCTACGATCTAGGTGGTGTTCTCAGATCCAAGGCTCCTCACTAATGAAGGCCATAAGCCAGACACTAGTGTGGGATATTGGATGAGTAGGCACTAAATAGGGATTTTATGCTCAAGCCTTCTGGAATCCATTGATTACTCTGGCTTGCACTGAGTGGCAATACTGTATGGAGAGTTTTGCCTGTTTTAAAAAATGGAATTAAATAAATTAATATCAGCTAGGAATTTAGAAGAATACTTTTGAGTATAGAAAGTTGTAGAATTAAGTTTATATCCTTCAATTGCTCTTAATCTACAGTTCAAAAATGCATTGCATAAATAATTATGCCAAACTCATGACTGGTTAAAGGTTTTAAAAAGGATTGCATTAGTTGTTTATGAATATTTGAAATAATAACTATTTCACAGCATTATGCTTCTACTATGAATGAGCCAACTACATTGAGAATGTTATCTTAGAATTTCATCAGAATTCTTACTTTCCTAAATAAATCATCAAAATTATGTCAGCAAACAATACAAGAAAATTATAGAATGTGAAAAAAAATTATAATATTAAATAAACTTTTAGATAAACAAATTAATTTCAAAATAGTAATAACTTTAAGCTGATTTAAATCTGCCAGTTTCTTTCAAATATTTAGAACAAATAATACTTAACTATCCTTAGTTATGTAATAATTTTAATGTTTTTCTTGTCTAATTGTGTTCATGTCAAATATTTCTTTTGTAAGAAGAAAAAACAAGAAAAAAAATCACACTCTATAATGATCAGTTATATGTTTTTAAACTTTTTGAATTATTAAAATAAATAATGAAGTGTTTTTAATGCATGAAAGTCAATAAGAACTTTGATTCCAGAACTGGAATGAATCTGAAAACCTGCACTCCAAAGTCTGAAAATCTATTATTAAATTAAACCACAAGAAGATTATTTATTTCAATATATAAATGTTAGTACTATTTGTTAAATGCAAAATATATGTTGAAACATTTAATCATATCTCTAGTTAATATGTATGTGTTGTTAACTAAATTTGTCTTAATGTATTTTTTGTTCCATTAATTTACTAATTTGCAAAATCTCTCTTTTTATATTTTTTCCAGGCTTGGTCTAGCTAGATATGAAAAAGAATAATACCTGTTTAATAAGACTTAGTAGATTGGTGGGTTTGTAGCTTAATCAGAATAAATTTATTGTACATCTCTGATTGATGAAATATCTGTAGAAAATTTATGACTAAGAGTCTTATAACTACACAATGAAGATCAAGTCAGTCTATTCTAGAAGCCAATGCTAACTTATTTTTGATTTTATTTACAGTATTATAATCAATATTCTTGTTGGCATGTGGAATGATTGGTCCTCATTATTACACTTGGTATTATCACTTGTATTTTATTATTCCTTTGATTTTTTTGTTTGCTCACAAAAAAATATATTAAAATATAGTGTAACTTCAAAATAACAATCTAGACAAGAGATACTATCAACAACACTTGGTCACTCAGAACTCTTAACTGACCAAAAGCCAACACATTAGGTTAGATTACAAGCCACCAAACCTATAATCTTAAAAAGTGCAGATGAATTAAAGATGGATCACTAAAGTGATACCAAACTAAGTTTATACCATAAAATAAATATGGATTTGAGTATGAGATGTTTTAGAAACAAAGTATACAACAATAGAAATATATATATCAGGTTATTTTATTTAATCCAATGAATAATTACTTTTCTTAATAATTAAGATACACTCAAGTAATAACTTGGGCTCTTAGTCAACAGGATACTCTTAGTTTCTTCTTTTCCTTTTATAAACTTGTATCTCATTTTAAAATAAATAATAAAGTTAAATTGTAAATATTTAAATATCAAAATACTTGTAATAACCCTTGACTAGTCAGAGAAACTAACCTAAAATATTTAATGTTCTCATTCTATAAAATAATGACTAATGTGTACGTTTTGTTAAAGTACTTTAATGTCTAATCTTGTAATAATCAAAGTTAAAATAAAGCAATGGGTAGAAATGGTCATTTTATACTACCTATTATTCCATTAAATACACGTATAATAAAAATTATAATAATATAACATAGTACTTTAACTAATGCAGGTATCGCAAAATAGATTGAATAAATAACTTCAGTGTGACATTGAAATGTATTCTTATGTTCAATATTATTTAGTAAAACTTTATTACTCAGATTTTCTCCGTAGTTCATTTAATGAAAATGATGACAAGAAAAACATAAATTTATTTCAGAGAACAAAAAAATATTTATTTACATAGATTTCGTATTATAATTAAAATAAAACGAAATACAAAACAATAGTCACGGGAGTATCAATTACCACTGAAATAAGCATTTGAATAACATTAATTAAAATACTCTTTGTGTAAATTTTAGAACTAACATTTATATTTGAATTGCAATTAAGAAGTTTTTTTGTCATGTAAAACAAACCGATCAGCATTTATACACATAGAAAAACAAGCATTCATCTTAACACAGGCCACTAAATGTCGTTAACTGAATGACAATAAACTAACTAAATTCAAAATTGGTGAATAATTTTTTCCTTAGATATTGTTAATGGAGTCAAATACAAAGCAAATGTAGTTTATCTAAGTTTAACTTGCTTATACACACACACACACACAAAGAAGAATACTAATGCAGCACAGGATTGCCAATAATTCAATATACTTTAAAAAGACCTAAAGCAAACATACACACACATATATCTTTCTCTAATGTGGTTATAAAAACACATATAAAAACATAAGGGCAAATGGTAGTGAAGAATAATTCAACACCTGGTTATTTGACCTATGAGTGACACATAAGTCTCAGTTTACTCTAGAAGGGCTTAATAAAATCTAAAGTAGTGGAAACCATCAAAATTATTGCTGCAATTGGTACATGACAATAGGCATAATACCAATAAATTGAAAAATAAGGCATAATAATAAAATAATACATGGAAAGTTTACACACATACTCACATAAACTCACATACTCTGAATATGGAAAAATAAAAATTAATACAGGTATAATTGAAAACAATACCATACAATAGAAATTAAAATTACATTACACCACACACCAAATCTTAAATAATATATTTGTTCACATACAGTTTATGAAAGAACTTTTTTGCCATGTGAGCATATTTAACACACTTGTATTTCAAAGGCATATAAATTATGAGAACTCTTAAAAAAATTTATATTTAATATTCTATTACTTTAATATTTACTCATGTAAATATCAATGATAAAACATGATGTCATACATATAACTAATATAAAATATAGGAATAAGTTAACAATATACAAGTTACAATGATTATAAGAATAATAAAAATAATGATACCAATCTTTTTAATATAATACATTTTGTATTAACCCATTTTATAAAGTCTTGGCCATGAAGGTAAATACTGCACAATTCATTACAATGTATAATAAAAACATAAAGCACAGCAGAGATCCAACAGGTATTTATGATATATAAATTCTTTTTACCAAAGAGCAGAACAACATATATTTGAACAAAGTAAAATGAATCACATGATCACTATCTCATACTAGCACATAATTGTTATTAAACAAGGCAAAACTCTCTCCATACAGTAGTGCCACCCTATGCCAATCAGAGTAATCAATGGATGCCAGAAGGGATGGGTAGGCATTAGATAGGGATTTTATGCACAAGCCTTCTGGCATCCATTGATTACTCTGATTGTCACAGGGTGGCACTACTGTATGGAGAGAGTTTTGCCTTGTTTAATGATAATTATATGCTAGTATGAGATAGTGATCATGTGATGTTTAGTGGTTTAACACCAATCCTGCCTAATAGGATGTGGCTATGGTTGTAAAAGAGCCAAAGCCACCAAAATGTATGAGTACAGAATTGAGTTCAGGCCCATATGACTATATAAGCTATTGAGCTTAGATTGAAAATATTATTGTGTTTTCAATTTCATTCTCATAGTTTTGTAGTTAAGTGGGGATAAAAGGTGGTTGCTGGAGGTTTGCATTAGATCCTAAGATCTAGGTGCAGTGCTCTCAGATCCAAGGCTCCTCACTGATGATGGCCACAAGCCAGAAACTAATCTGGGTATATTGGATGGGTAGGCATTAGATAGGGATTTTATGCACAAGCCTTCTGGAATCCATTAATTACTCTGATTGGCACAGGGTGGCACTACTGTATGGAGAGAGTTTTGCCTTGTTTAAAGTAAAATGAAGTTTCTATAATGAATGTTATATAACAGCTTAACAGATTCATAAAACAATGCAAATTCTAAATGATTTTTTTTTTGCAAAATATTAAAATATACTGTCTGGATAACTTAATGGAATTCCAAAATAATATTTGCATTATATGAAGCACAATTATAATCTCTTTACAAATGTAGAGAAATATAGACATTAATAATATTGTCATTTATTTTAAACAAATGATGAATTCTGAAATGATTCTTTTTTTCCGTTCCATGATAATGTTTTAACAATTTATCAAAACATTCATTTTAGAATGTTTAAATGATAATAAGTTTGAGACCATTCCATGCAATAAGAATACTTCAGTAAAAAACACCTTTATAATAGTTTGCAATAAGTGAATGTTTTGAAATAAGTAAGCATGAAAATAATAGCTTTAATCTTTGTAGGTGAGTCATATAACTTTTAAACATTGGAATTAAATTTTCATAAACTGTTTTAAATAATGACTAGAATTAATTAAAGATCATAAAATATTAAACAAAATACATAATTATTTCTCCAGCTTCAATTTTTATCACAAAATTTCTTCATATTTACAGATGCTTTGCAGACTTTCATTTAACAATAAAGTTCGTTGCACATTTCAGAAAGCAGATATTATTCATAGATAGCAATATAGCACAAAATATAGATAACTCAAGGGATATTGAGATTTTAGTTACACATAAAATAAAAATTTAAAAAATGAATTTAATTGAAGTAGAATTTATTTCCTACTTTATCCTTTTATACATGTGTGAATCAAGGTAAATTTGATCTTCAATTATTCAATCTGCATTTAAAATGGAGCAGGGTTTTAACTGGTTGATGTGACTATAATTGTTTCTAATCAGGTCATTTAAAAATAAATTTAACCATAAAACGTGTCTAGATATTATTAAACAAAACCATATTTATTTAAATAATTATTTTTGTATTATTTAAGAGTTCTCAAAAATTATGACTTAACTGATTCACTCTAATATTAAAATCATATTAATTTATTAAATATACTACTTTTTAAATAATCATATGTAGGAATTTACCACTCTATTTGTCTTCAGGGTCCAAACAAACTACTTGCTATACATCACTATGGCTTCCTGTCACTTTTTAGATGGTTCAAATTTTAAATTGTGTCTTGTGACATGTTGTACAAACATATGGTTCTCTACCAACTATGACAACCTGATGCTGGCAATATAATAAGAACTCTCCAACATAAACACTTTCTTGAATTAAAGAAGTCCAAAGATATCCTTAGAGATCATGGATCTCCATTCATATCTAGGAAATGAAAGTTGTGGATAAAAAAGAATCAGATAAGATATATACTGACTTCCCTATGAAACTCTCAATAAAACCTATGCAAATGGATCATGAAGACAAAAATGACAGATGATGCATTAACAAGATAAAAACAGTAGTGAAAAACATTAATTGGATAGCCCATGATTCAATTGGATTTATGCCAATGAATCCCCATTTAAGGAAGCATATTCCTTTAGTAATTAAAATCTTTCCATGGAAGCAAAAGAAATTTATGTTAGCAAGAAACAGGTTAGGGTCCTGCCACTTTTGATATATATGACCAAAATGATAATGGCAAGGGATCTTACACCAATTCAATATAGGAGAGCACAGTTGGTAATCCTGTTTTTCCCCTTTTTTTATGATGGCCCCTTTGTTATCAGGAAAATGTGATAGGATAATGTTTTTGTCTTAGAAGGAAATTGGGACATAAAAGAAACATATAATACTAGATACTGCAAACCATACCAAGCAGAATTCCAAATTTAAAATGTTCTTTCACAAAATTTATTTTATAACCATTTTTTTACATATTCATTTGCCAACATATTTTTAAATAATATTACAACCTGAGATAGGCTGGTTGACTACTCAGGTGAACAAAAGCATTTTTTTATTTGTTCCTCTATGGCTGGAAGAATATAAAGCTATATAAAATCTTACATGTATAAGTTTCAGCCAATTTCTATCTCGATACTTTTAAACAATGTTATACAAAATTTAAATTTTACTTTATTAATGATTTAAAAAGGCTTATAAAAATTTACTAAAGGCACATATATGTGTGTGTTAAAAAGAGTCAGAAACAGTCAGTTGAGATTAGATAAATAATTAACAATAGAAAACTCTGATAAATAATCAGCAAATTAAAATTCTTGAACATTATATTTTAATAAACTTTATAAGGACAGTTTAATTACAGGTCTAGGTGCATTTATAATTATCATTAAAACCATATCTATTTAATGGAAAAAATAATATAATCACTTTGTATTATATATTTACAAGAATGTTTACAATAATTGACCTTATGGTAAAAAGGTATTATTTATTGATGCTTGATTACTGCAGACAAAATGCAAGTAAACAAAAATTATTCAGAATTTGGAAACTTTTTCTAATTAATGAACAAATACAGGATTAAATTTTAATTAAGCTGATCAAAATTATTATCAGCAGAAATATTTTTAGTAGACAAATCTGAATGTATTTTTTTTTAAAATAGTAAAAATATGTAGGCAAATGTAAGATCTTTGATGAAGGACTTTCAATCTAGTCTTTCTTTGAAGAGAAATTTTTTCAAGGTCATTATTGTTATGAATTTCATTAATTATTTGACTACTAGAAACCATGCATAATGACTTGTGAGTAAAAAGCTAGTATCTTCTTCACCTTTGTTATCCCAGGCAATTGTGAACTTGAACTTTCAATGAAGTTGGTGAACTGCTTTGTATCTAAAGTGTGTTGACTCTTGTACTTATTCTGATGTTCTTGCACTGTAAAATGAATTCATCCAGCTGATCTGTCATGCCTTTATTCATGAAATAAACTACTTAGTCAATTATGCCAACATCAATGATATGCTATTCTGAAAAACCAGCCTGTCTTCAGAATTGTCATTTAGGATCAAATGGATGTGAATTGCATCATGAAGGCTATACATCATCATACCTACATGCTGCTCTTCATATAAACACCATGTTTTAACAAGATGCCTTGTAAATCACAGAAATGTTGAACACTAGATATGAGACTCTGCATCCCTATATACTGGTAAAACAATTTATATATATTTGATGTTTCCTTTTTATGGACACTATATAATTTATTTTTATGCTATTATCTATAATATTGTTTTACTTTCATATTATACATATATATTAAACTAACCTGTATTTATAAAGAATAATTGAATATATTGCTATATATATGTGTGATGGAAGGTTATTTTATTTTAATCTCTTAAATTCTGGAAATCATCTTTCTCCTCTAAAAGGTAGCTAATTAATTAAAAGTGAAGAGACATTTTTAATTCCCCTTTCTCATCTGGCTCAAAGATTTGTTTATCTAAAAACAAATAATCATTGATGTGTTTCAGTTGAAACTTTACTTTTGCAATTATCAAGATTATAAATTCATGTTTTTTTTTTAAACAAATATAAAAATAAGTTGACTTAGTTTTAAAAATAATGTTAAAAATAAAGTTAATTTATAATATTTTTTCGACAAATATATATGCCATTTAATTTATGTTAGCCTTATAAATGTTTCACTAGAATTAAATCCCAATTCCAGATCTCTTGATATTGTACATTATATTACTTAGGGTGAACCTTTAATTAAGCAGAGATTTATTGGGTAAATTGATTTGGTCTTGTTTTAGCCATGTAAAATAATATATGACCACTTGTTCAACATATAATGTGACTACTTATGCTTGTTTTTGTTCTTTTAATTTCCAAGCTTTCATAATAAACAATTACTTATTGCTCATTCCCTTATCTAATTTGCATTGTTGGATTATGTTTATATACATTGTAACATTTTCACATTTGATAGATTCTGGTAAGTCTTTTTTTTACACACTGTGAAGTGAAAGTTAATTAAGCTATGAAGACAGAAAGTATAAATATTTCATTCACATTTCCAAAAACATAGCTATATTTCCTGATTAACTGACCTACTAATTATTGCAACTTACACTGCCAGTAGAATCAGCTTATTTATTTATTTTCTGAGGGTGCCAGGATTCATACAAAAATCCACTGAAATCCATTGCATCGCATATTTTAGATTAAAAATAAAATAATTTAAAGGATTGGGGTTTTGATTTTCATCTTAGTTATTTTTCAGAAAATATTAAACCTGGGGCTTAGTTAATAACTATTGGCAAAGGTAAATTATATACTCAAATCCCAAATTTATTAACTATCATTAAGAACACACAGTGAATAATTGATATTAAAAATAAATATTTTATCCTAACAAATTAAAATATTAAAAACACAAATTATTAATAAGTTGAAAAGACTACACACATGCTAATCCAGACATGAATCAATTAATTAAAACAGTATCACCATTAAAGTTCATTTCCAATTTTTTTCTAAAAAGTTCTTTAAATGAAAGTTTTTATCATTAATTATATTATAAGATTAATTTAGTCACAATTGGGATATAAATAATCTTACTGGTAAGTTTTGTAGTATGCATTTAGAAGAGCCCATTGAAATTAATTAGTTTCACTCCATCAACATTTTTGTAAGCTGTTGATTACCATGCATGGTTTTTCATGAGAATTAGAATGGGTTTGTGGCCAATTGGTTTTAAACTTGTTTTTTGGTTCATCCTAAAGGCTAGTCATGAAAGCTTTTCTGAGGTTTATGGTCTTCATGATGAACCATGTGAAAGCTTTGGTCCACTCCAGCAGGAAGAATTATTTCAGTGTAGGGTAGTCCTGGATCTGTCGTGATCCAGGACCAGCCAAAAAAACAGACAAGACAAGACCCTGATCCAACTGGTTTCTTCCTTTTATACTCCTGATCCAGTTTTCAGACTTCTGCACATACTTTATCTTAATGACCCTTTTGTTTAGAGTCATATACATTTATTTTGTATTTTTCTGTTACAAAGTTCTCCTTTTTATTAAGTCTTTCTGCCATCTTTAATTAGCTTCCAAAAAAGTTTTAATTATTGTAATCTTTTACTTTGGAATTTTTCTTTTACTTGCCTGGATTAGTAATCTGCATGTCATTTATTCTTTCCCATTTTAACTCTCATTTTTAATCAAAGTAATAACTCTGAGGAGTGCCAGAGCATGAAACCATGATCAAAGGTTTGGGGGAGTCCTGACAGAGATATTTTAAATGCTTTCTCTAGGTAAGAATTTATCATAAAGTTTGTTGTGGATTTGACAATCCTCATTGATTATAACTTACAAGCTTAAGGGAATAGGGTCATGTGATCTATGACTCTTATTTTGACTAAAAAAATCCAACTCTCATTGTATGTTTTAAAAAAATAAATTACACTAACAAAAAAAAATTAAATTTACCTTTTTTTTAGCTTTTACCAGATGCCAATATATTTGTACCATATATACATAAATGGTACAATATATATATATATATATTGTAACCAGTTGTCTTACATCACACACACTAATGTAGTGTATGTGCATATATATACCTAAAATAAAGGAAAAGTAGAAATAAACACAGAATAAATTTTTGTAGATATTTTTTTTATATTTCCTAAAATAAAATAGTAATAAGCAAAGGGTTAAATAACTCTAGGTTTAAAGTAAAATTTCATTGTGAAATAAGTATTTTAAAAAAGGTCTGATAAATAATATTTGTAATTCTGATTTTGAAATTAGCAAAAAAAAAGCATAATTTATTTTTTAAAATCTTTTAATTAATACTTGTATAAAATATCTTTTTTAATTAATGTTTATTTGCATTTTTACTATGTTGTTAAAAATCTTTTTAGATTAAAAATTCTAAAGGATTATCACACCTTTGGCCAAATTCCAAATATTAAAGTAAAAACATGAAAATCACACTTTGATAGAAATTCCAGCTTGTTTTCAAATGGATTAGAGAGATTGAAAACAGGCACTGTGTTTTTGTCACCTGACCTAACCAAGTTTATAAAAGACTGATTGAAAACTAGATCAGTTAGTCTGGGTAATGATTTTTAAAGAGAGCAGTTTGGATTGTAGTTTTTTGTGAGAGCTGAACAGAACAGCTTGACTACTAAAACTTTTTGAATAAGTGGCAGAAATTAGCTAACCAAAATGGATAGCTGCAGTTTGTTGTTAGTTAGGGAAAATGACCCACTTCTTTCTGTAGAAATTCATAGCCTTAAACATGGAGGACAGCTGCTTGCCTAAAATTCTATCAAACCAAGACAGCTGATTGCCTGGAATAATCCTAGATAAAGCAGAGACCAACTACAAATCAAGATTTTGCATGGATTGCATACTTTTACCTGATGATGACAACAAACATGGATTATATTTTTCTAATGGACCAATTTTTTGAACCAGCTTGCTAAATGAATAATTATATATATGCTGACATATCTAAAGTCAGAGAAGAACAGATAAAAATATATACAGCTGTGGTGAGTAGAGTTATATATAATAACAAAATTTTAAATAATTTCTTAAGTAAAATTACATTTTGAAAGTGATGTGTGAATTTGTACTTTTTATGTTTATGGTGGGTGTATGGTTGAGCAGGGCTGTGTGGATGCAATGTGTTTATGGTCCTCCGAAGTATATGCTCAGCACTGTCTAGACCTAAATATTGAGCTCCCAGGGTAATCCAGCAGTGTATATGTAGGCCTCATGAATAGGCCTTGGTCTCATGAATAGACCTCTTCTAAAGCCCCTAAGACTCACAAGAGATGAGCAGAGCTGGCTCAGTGCCTGATATTTTTTTCTGGATATTATTTCTTGTGGATGATCTGTCTAGGTACTTAGAAGGAGCAGTGCTTAAAAATGAGGTATTTTCTCATGACATCATGAAGCATTGTGTATTTATTCCATGCTTGACTATCTACTTATCATGGCATGAAGAGTTGCACTTCACGTATTCACTTTTCCTCTCTCACCTTGCCTATTTCAACAGCATTAACTAATCAAGCAGAAAGACATTTTGACATTTCTATTTTCTTAATTCTATAAAACGATTGTATATTTCATTTATAAAAAAAAAGACATTTTAAATCAATCAACAATCATCTGTCAAAAATTTGATCAGATTTATTTTAAGGAAAAAAAAATGCAATATTCAACAAAAAGAATAATTGTGAAAATAACTTTTATCATTATAACAAGTATGTAAATTTTATGTACATTCAAAATGAAATTATTAATTATAAAAGTAATGTTATTTATTGTTTGACAAAATTAAATTTATAAATAATCTGTGTGTGCATATATATCAATGCTTGTAAAATAATCTGTGCGTACATATATGTCAATACTCATCAAATAAGACATATATGCAAATGATAATTATTGTGTTATTGAATATTAATTGTATATTATAAATCGTGCATCTGTGCGCATGTATATGTAGACCATAATAATAATATGAATTGTAATTTTGTAAATTAATGTAGCAATTTGAATTTTGAATGGTAAATATTGTCAATTAATGTAATAACTTAAATTTTGTAGTAATCTTGTAAATTATAGAATGATGACTTTATTATTGTGTATCATTCAAAATCAGAACCCTTATAAGACCTTATTTATTTTTGTTGTTATTAATAAACTTATATTTAATTGTTAAAAGTTGTATTCCATCATCTCTTGGTCACATACAGTAATAGAGCTTGGGTTCCTGAGCTAGATTTGGACATGGATAAATGGGGATGTGTTTAGTGCTTTGGGCATCCAGAGATGATCAATCATCATCCTGGTTGGCACAAAAGAGGATATTCTTTAAAGCTCATGCATTATTTTTTATTTTAGTTCAGTCTTGTTAAAAATTTAAGTTTATAGTTGGCCAGTACATTAATGGTACTTAAGTGGCCTGAGCATTGATGATGATCAGCATGTCTTAAATGTCCCAGCATTATTGTTTTGATTTCTGATTATTGTGTACTTTTAATGTCTGGGCACTAAGCTAGTGCATCCAAGTTATGTTTACATAATTACCCAAGATGGCAAAGGCTCAATAGTTAGCCTGGTCTACAGAAGACCCATTTCCAATCCAGTCACAAGGTTGACTGTTGATTTATATTTTTTATGGTTCAAATCCAGCCACAAGATGGACTGTTGATTTTATTCTGATTTATTGTACTAATTTATTTATTCCCACCAATGATGTTGATGGATGGTTCTCATAATATTTACTTATACTTACTTTGACTTATTATAATGCTGCTTTGAATTTAGAATTATTATGGTTGCTCTGAGGAGTAGCTGGCTGATCAATCAATGTTCTCAGAGATTTTCTAATCTCATGCTCTTATAAATATGTATTACTTACAATAATTTTGCAAATTATTGATTTTTGATTTTAAATGGACTGGGAGTGGTGATGTTTCCATCACTGCAGTTCAATTCTATTTTCCATCCAGTTGATCACCCACCCCCATCCCGTTATAATATATTGATTTGTATATTTGTTCTGGAAGCAGATGATCATTCCTTCTTTGTGAAAATGGATTTATCAAATATTCTTGATATAATCACACCAGATGGACATACCTCATATTTACATGCTCAGATAATCTTTTTTGTTATGCTTAATGTTATTATCAGTGCAGAGAAATTTCCTGCTTGATAGTAATAAATTTGTTACTTGTTGAAGGAACAGATGTTCATTCCTGCTTCATATGATCTGATAAAGTTTCCGGGTATGGCCTTGCCAAGTGAGCATATCCCATGTCAGTTTTCATCTTTGATTACAGTTCCATTTTTATAACCTAATACCACATTCAGTTTTGTATTTTAATGTATTTTAAAGTTGGATGTTGCAAGCGTGTATTCAGACATAATTCTAATTCCATTGCTGTTATCTATTAGTAATTGGAATTTTTAATAGAGTTAAACAAATATTCCCATCATAACTTTGCTTGATTATTTATTAATTAATCATTAAACCATTATAGAATGTCTATCCTGGAGAATATTCAGACATACGAACATATAGTATATCTGTTGAATGTAAGCAGTAATAACGATAATGTTTTGTAAGTAATTTACTTTTATTTTCAACTTGTAAAAATACAATAGAATCATAGGTTTAAATATAGACACATTAACTTTTATTTTGTTTTATTCTTATTGTTTTTCTATATTGCTATTAATAAATCTATGTACACATAATCTCTCATATTTGCATTTTGCTTACCACATTTAGTTTTTTTGTATTAAGAGTCTCTAGCATCTCCCAGGTCTTAACAGGATATAATAAAAAGGGCATATATGCTCTCATAAGATGTGATAGTTATATGCCAATTGTCATGAAGGAATAGGTAAAGAGGTTCAACTTTGAATTATTTGCTGTAAACTCATGGACATGGCAGTTAGTGATCATTATTTTGTTCCCAACGTTAGTTTTGCTGACTATACAAATCTGACCATTCATTTATTTTTCAAAACCTGAAAACTTCATTGTTATAAACAAGATCAGTACATAACAATTTCTTTGTGTTTTCATTTACACAACTGTCTACTAATTCTTAATTAAATTAAAAGCATTCTTGTTTAATTAAAAACTCAAAAAAGTACAATTTAAATTATCAAATTATAGACTTCTTTTATTAAAATTAATATTTATTTTTTCATATTAAAATATTATTTACATGAATTAATATATTCAAGTTATGAATCTGTATACACACACACACATCAATATGCTTAAAGAATTTAGTTCATCAATTTAAAAATAAATGTCCACCAATATGTTTCCTAATAACACATTGCAATTCTTTAACTATTATCATTTTATGCTCCTTTAAGTTTTACCATCTGCCTGCAGTACCATTTTAGTCTTACAAATTTTCTATCTCTATACAAATTTCTATACTTAAATGAATGAATAAAATATACATAAAAGAAGGGTTAAACATAAATATCTTAGTTCTGCTTTATATATACATAAAAAGATAGAGGCCACACTATTAATTTTGATAAATCTGAGGTCTTCTTCGAGAGAAATGAAATTAAAAGAAGAATTAAAGAATCTTTATTATTAAATTTTATGATTTTGAAGCAATCAACTTATTTAAAAGTTCTTTTAATATTAAAGATACATGGGAAGTAATTGGAATTGTGAGTAATGTTTAGCTGAAAGATGTTATTTTGTAGTTTTGTATACTTGAGAAGTCTGCTTGTAGCAGTGAGACCATTGGTAGTGTTTTAGAATTTTTTTTTTGGACTAGTCTGGCTGAATTATGAATTTTTAGCAATTTTGGTTACATATATATTGTAATATATTGATCAGATCTTGAATAGGGAATGGATCTATACAATCCCAAAATTTTTTTTATAGGTCATTCATTTTTTAAATTGGTGATTGCTTTAAAATTGTCAAGTGATAGTATATCTGATTTTAAATTATTAGAAAAGTACACAGATATATAAAGAAATAATATTTCACAATTTGTTTTTATTTTGATTATTTAAAAGTAATTCCCGATTTGTTTTATTACCTTTAAAAAATAATAAGTGGTAGAGTTGATATCCTATTTTAAAGCATTACTTACAAAGTTAGACATATTTTGTAGAGTTAAAATAATATTGTATTTATTTACACATTTTAATAAATGTAAGATTTAGTAAGTAAATGACAAATTGCATTCTCATATGTGTGTATAAATAATATATGTGCATGTATTCATTTTAAAGTTACAAATATTTTTTTTAGAAGTGTTACTGTTTGTAATAATATTTTTTTAAAAAAAGCAAGGTGTTTTTTTGTTAGTTTTTTAAACAAAAAATCTTAAAGATCTTGTTATTATTTTTTGTTAATTAGAGAAGATATTAATTAGTATTAAAGTTTATCGGCTTAACGTTTTCGAGGATCCATGCCTCATATTCATAGCCTTCATACAATGTATAATAAAATATGCAAATACAAATTAGCTAATATTACGTAGCCCATTTCTTCGAGATCTCAAAGCAAGTATCCTTTCTATTAATGGCATGGATGTTTCTATTGATGTAAAATGCCTCCTTTATTTTTCTTTTGTGATCATTTGATTCTGAGCACAATATTATGGGATTGGCGGGTGTGAAGTTGTGTCCAGATTGTTTAGCATGCTCCAAGAATACAGATGATGTGTTGCTGTTTTTCTGAGCTCTGTTAAATGTGTAAATATGTTGACCCAGTCTAGTATTGATTGTAGCTTTCATTTCACCATAATATATAGCGTGGCATCCAGTCTGAGGGCAGGCAATAGAGTACACCACGTGTGGGGTGAATGATCGATCAATGTGGTCTTTAGAGTTGTTAAGCAATCTATTAGAATTAGGTGGAGTTCTAACTGCTATGTTAAATTTATCGTTTAATGCTTTTATTAGTTTGTTAGATATTTTAGGAATGTAGGGGATTGTTATTCTAGGTAGATTGGTGCAAGGTACATTATTGTTTATTGTATTATTAAATTTTATGATTTTATTTTTAATAGCTTTGTATGAAGGCTATGAATATGAGGCATGGATCCTCGAAAACGTTAAGCCGATAAACTTTAATACTAATTAATATCTTCTCTAATTAACAATTATATATTTTACATATAGTGAGAAGTAAAGCTATAGTTATTATTTTTAAAAATATATATATATATATATATATATATATATTATCAAAAATGCTGTCTTGTCTTCAAATGATCTTGGTAATCACTTGATAAAACTAAAAGGGTAAATTCTGAGTATATCAATAACAATAGTATCTAAGATGATTTTATAAAAATATATCACTTAACAAATATATATATAAATAAATTTTAACGGTAAATACAATATTATATATATAATATTTAAATAACAGGTACTGTATTTTACATTTATTATATATATAAGTCACATTTTAAAGAATATTTATAAAAATGTAACAGCTACAATAGATGACATAATGATACTGGGAAAGTCAACATTGAGAAGGGTGTAAGACAGAATGATTCCATATCTCCAAAACTTTTTATAGCAGTGCTGCAAGAAGTATTTTGTGGATTAAAATGAAAAGCTAAAGGAGTGAAAGTAAATGGAAATGATTTAAATCATTTAGATTTTGCAGATGATGTAGTTGTTTTTGAAAATAATGCTTTAGAGTTGCAAAAAAATGTTGCAGCAATTATCAGATGAAAGTAGAAAAGTAGGACTAAAGATAAATGTTAAAAAGACTAAAGTAATATTTAATGGATTTTCTCAAAATATGAAAATAAAGATTGATTATGATGAGTTAGAAGAAGTTAACAGTTACAAATACCTTGGTCAGATTATTAATACAGATGGAAATGGAATGGATGAAATTAATCAAAGAATTAAACTTGGTTGGAGTGCTTTTGGTAGAAATAACATGAAGTATGCTTATGTGTTTGAAAAGGAAGGTTTTTAATAAATGTGTTTTACTAGTTCTTACTTATGGATCTGAGACTTGGACACTTAATTGAAGAGCAATACAGAGATTTCAAACCACTCAAAGAAGTATGAAGAGATGCATGTTGGGAGAAACAAAAAAGAGATTGAAAATGCACTATATGGATAAGAGAACAAACAGGTATTATTGACCTCATTGAAAAAATTAAAAGACTGGAGTTGGGTTGGACATATTGCTAGAAGATATGATAATAGATGGACAATTGAAATCTTAAACTAGATTCCAAGAAACCTCTTATGAGATGGATGGATGAAATAAGAAAGTGTGCAGGGGTGATTTGAAGAAGAGAAGCTAAAGATCAGAGAAGATGGATTGAACTTGGAGAGACCTTCATCCTGCAGTAGATTGATAATGTTTGATTATATATATATGCAAAGAATATTATAATCAATACCAAAAATATTAACTATAAATTGACTGTTTGAACTATTAAATAATGATTTTACATCAAAGCCTTTTTTCAAGCATTATTCATACCTTCCAATACTGAACCAGTCTTATAAAACAATCTATAAATTGACTACTTAAATGGTAATGAAACATTTAATTTTTTATTAATATCAGGCCTATAGATATTTCTATTAAATATAATATTTCTAATAAATTCATGATTATAATACAAATCAATATAATCAGAAGCAAATTTACTTTTCTTGAATATACACATTTCTTTCAGAATTATTAAACCTTTAATTTCTACTCCTAAAATTTAATAAGAAATTTTTTTTAGGAATAATATGTGAATATCTCTCAGGTCTTATCATATTTTTTAAACTGTCATGTTTAATAAAATGACTACAAAATAAAGTATTACTAGCCTTACCAACATTTAGATCTAAAAATTTTAACTCAAATATATATATATATATATCAATAGAAAAATTAATATTAACTCAAATATATATATATATATATCAATAGAAAAATTAATATTAGAATCAAAAACACTATATATCTCTCTCTAAATAACAAACAAACAATCATTAACATGCTCAAAAAATAATTTTAAAGAAGTAGGAAAGTGGTTAATAATACTACTTTCTTCAAAATTCAATATACACATTAAAGGATATATATCAACCAATAACTCATCCTTTCTTAATCTTATCAAACACCTTTCTGTATATAAAATACATTGAATTCTCTAATAATTAAAGCAAATCACGAATAACTGTATCATTATCAGAAGAAAAATATTTATGTTTTGCTAAAACAAAAAAATATACATTAATACATTTTAATATATCAATTGTTTAATAGATATTTTTCATATTTAAACTCCCAAATAAACAATCGACCGCTAAAACAAAATTATTTATTTTATTAAATGCCTCAAGAAAAAAAAAAAAAAATTGATTAAAGTTTTTTTTTTATATATATAAATTATTTATTGTTAAATTTATTACATTTTGTTACACAATGAGAAAGCCAGAAAACTTTATCAAATTTGGTCTGTTTTGAAAGTTATTGTAAGCCTGCTGGAACAATTAGTTATTCACACTTGGATATACATGTTTGGAAAGTTGAAAAGATTCCAGGTGTTTTCTATAAGAAATTTTGAGGTAAGGACTTTCCTATTTTGGATTTTCTTCATAGTCTCTATGAAAATGTCTTTTGTTTTGGGAGAGGGGCAGGTGAACTTTTGTTTGCATCTTGCGATCCACATGGAATAAGTGAGAAAAATTGATAATCTTATAATTGGGAAGTCCCTTGACATTATACAATCTTTGATATTGAGAATTCTATATACATCAATTGTTCAGTTGTGGGCAATTACGTTTTTTATATTTCGGAAAGCCGTACAAGTTTGTATAAGGTGGTAGAAGGTCTCATCACTTCTACCACAGTTGTGACACAAAAGATTTATTTTCCAAAAGTATTTCTTGTGGTGTAAAAACCAGTTAGTCAGCATTGAGTTTTTAAAAACTTTTATAAGAAATTTCAAAAGTTTATGAACAATTTACTTTTCCCCCTGTGAAATCAATAATACACTTTAAGGGAACATTATTTTCTTAGATTTAAGATTAGAGAAAACTCTAGGAGTCATAGAATCACTAAGATACTCCAATATAAAGCTCAAAATCTTTTTTTTTACTTTCATAATTTTTTTTACAAGGATCATAATTGAAAATAGTATATTTTTCATTATTTAACTTTGATCTGTAAAGTCACTATTATTATCATCATCATCATCATCTTTTAATAGGATAACATCATTTGTCTCTAATTTTTGTAAAGATCTATTTGCTGTTTCTTATCAAATTTTAATCTTAAATCATAATAATGAATGAGAGGATGGACTGAATTCTATAACTGGAGTACTGTTATTCTTCAAACTTAGTGGTGGCCAATTGATTTGTGATGATTTGATAGATTACTAGAACAAAACAAAAAAATATTTCAACTTTTAGAAATATGAATTTATATTAACTTTTAGCCATATTCAAAATTATACCTATGTTACCCTTTAAAATTTTTTTTCAATTTAAAAGCTAGATAGCCTGCTATATCATTTAAATTAATAAAGAAAATGTTTTATAAACTGTTTATCTTTTTTATTATTTCTTTCATTGTTCATCACTCTCTGTATAGTTACTTTTTGTAAATATATATTTTGTTGTAATAAGTTTTAACTTCTATAAATCATGTTATGAAAAATAATATTAATGCATTATTTTTACTTACTACCACCTTTTATTTTAGATTTATACCTGTTATTTTTTTATTTTGTTAACTAATACTTTTATCTTATTAATAATAATTCATACTTACAGAGCCAGCCTTTTTTATAAATAAAGATAGGAAACAAATATTCTTTCAATGACTCTACAAATTTTTAAATAAAGCCAATATAACATCATATGAACCCACACATTTTTATTCAATAGCAAATCATTTGTTTTTCATTACTGTTTTGCCATTCGTCATAAACTTTACCAATAAATAGATGCCAGATAGTAGGAATTAATAAATCACTATTCGTTATCAACTATTCTCTTTCCCAGACTACTTTCTAATTTATGGTTTTATCAGTGTACAAATTTAGGATCTGAATACAATGCATTTTGGATATTTTTGATCCAATACACCTTACCTTTAAAAACTGCCTTTTATGTTTTTATTTTACAATGAAGCTGGCTTAGAATAAAGACAATATGGTTTTTAACTTTATCTAATATCTTGGTAATAAAACAATAAAGTAAATGATGGCTGCTAAAGGTATGGTGCATTCAATCAATAAGATCGAAGTGCTCAGCTTTCAAACCCAAAGTTTCTCACTGATGAAAGTCATAAGCTAGAAACTAGTCTGGGAATATTGCATAAAACAATACTGGATAGGCATTTATTAAACACTGCAATTGACACCTATTGATAATTAAAACATCCTAGATGGCATAATTGTGGTGGTAAAACAAATTCAAATAAAAAAGATTTAAAATAATGATATAAATATCAGATAATATAAAATTGTTATAAATAAAATCACAGAAGTATATCAGAAATATTTTATTACAAATAATACATTGTAAATAACATTTTAAGATATATTTGAAACTTTTATTTCAACACACATTCTTGAAAGATGTGATTTACTTTCTGCACTCATATTTGACATCAAATACTTCAGATAAATACATTCATGATTATTACAAATTATTTCTAACCCTAATATAATTTTAGATGCCAGTTAAAGATAGTTTATTAGTTTTTAATTATACATGAATACAAGGATTTTTTTCCATGTGTAATATATTTTAGATATACTGACACTTGTAAATCAAAGTGTAATAATTAGCTATTGATAAATACTGAAACCAGTTGAAGACATGGTTAAGAGATTGTGACCTGGGTCAACAGATAAATATTGGTTGTACATAAAATACATATCAAATTAATAATTTGTTTTAAAATATATTTATTAAGCATAGTAACATAGTAATATACACTTAAACTTTATAAAAATTTACATAGTATTCAAAATGAAACTTGAAAAAGTCAATGTAGAAAAAAGGGTATCTTAATAAGATTAAGAGGAAAATAAAACTTTCACCCAAGTATCATCATGTAGACTCACAGGTGAAAGCAGAGAGTCTCACTGCTTGACTTGATCAAGAAGCTTAATAAAGACACTTAGAGCCGAGTCCTGAGAATGACCAAAGATGAGCCTGCAACGTGTCAACCATAAAGAAAATGTTATAAAGATAGATAATCTTATTGCTGCAAACGATCCCTTCTTAAGAGTATATGTGATAGAATAAAAGTTTAAAGTATATTATAAATTTATATATATTTTAACCCTTGGGTTTGCCCAAAGCTCCATTAGATTTTAGACATAGTTATGTATTACAGTGTTTGATAAAAATTTTCCTCATGAGCTATATATTTTTTTTAACAGACAAGCTTTCTAGCCAATGCTGAGTTTGAATTCAAGTCATATTCTTATGGATTGAGTAATTTTACTTATAAAAATTTCTAAGCAAAAATTTTTTTATTTAGTATTGATTCATAAGGTAATTTAATAGCCAAAGATAGTGTGGAGATTGGAGAGAAGGGAGGGGGTTGTGCAACTTACAAAACTATTTTGGGAGAATAAAAATAGATAATCGTAATTTTACAATAATAAGTTAAAATGCAATAATTGATCAAATCAAATTGTAAAAAAAAAAGAGGTCAAGAATTAATCAGAGTACTAAGCAATTGGTCTAATTAGAATTGTATGTGTCAGGGGTGGTGTATGTATATGATTTACTTGTGAATTTTAATTATAAAGCTAAAGATTGAATAATAATTATCCTGTATTATCTCGTTGGAGAACTCCTTAAAGACGAATTAATTTGTTACAATGATTCATTCATAGCAGCCTTATTTTGATCAAGATTCTGGGTTTGAAGTTGGATTGCTATGCATTTTTTTATTATTATGAAACAAGTCAATTATTTTATATAGTGTGATGTTTTTTATAAACTGTAATATTTAAATAGCATTAAACTGTTGCACATGCGCTTTGGATTTTAACTATAAAATGAATGAATACTAACACTTCAAACACATGATAAAGTCTTTGGGGGGGGGGGTTCTCTCATTTATTCTTTGGGGAGAGTTTTCTTTCATTTGTTCTTTGGGGAGATTTCCACAAGCGGAAAAATACTAAAGAAAATCACTTGATATCTGTGACACTGGAATGTATAATTTTAAAAACAATGGGGGTCAATCCATTAAAATGTAGACATAAATGGTTTGGCATGTCAATTATTCAGGAGGGGATAAGTTTAAGAAAAACAATAGGTAATTAATCAAGTAAAACACAGACATAAATGGTTTGGTAGGTCAACTATTCAGGGGAGGGGGTGAAGGAACCCAGGCAATATAATAGCCTAATTTGTCTTTAAAGGGTTGGCTCTCTTTCTTGCTAATCATCATTGGTTAAACCTCATTGTCAGGTTAAAGAAGCAATTTTTTTTTTTAAAAAAAAAAAGAAATCGTAAGTTTGTTGTTAATTTTTTTTTGTTCTGTCTCCTGAATGATAAAACTTAGCCAAATTTTATAACATTGGTACAAAGTGATCATGGATTAAGTTTATATTAGGCACACCCTGTCCTCTCCAAAAGTTGACCAACTTCATGATTTGTCTTAAATCTAAAGATACCCAATTTATCAGGAATCAGCAAGTGATGAAACTTAAACTGCAGAGGGAATTTTTCTCAGAAAAAATCAGAGAAACACTGAGTTATATGAATCATTATTTCACATTTAAATTTATTAAGTTTAAAAGACGTAGCTGTTTGTTCTATCCAAAATTCCAAGAAAAAATTAATTTTGATTTCGCAAATAGGGTGGAACTGAACACTACAATCCCGTATGAAGCATCAAAACATCAAAAGTGAAATGAGAAATACATCAATAAGTGGACTTGTATATGTCAAAACTTAAAAGCTAGTTATTTTAAGCTATAAAAGTGTAATTAATGTCCAGAACCCAAAATGGAGAAAGTCTTATAATCAACATGAAAATTTTATTACATTTTAGCATATGGATTGAACTTATATAAAAGTGACTCTTTCAAATAAAGCCCCAGATTAAAGATTTGCAACTAAAAGGAACTATCTAAAGTGATATGTGTGCTCATGGAACAAACAAAAGAAGGGTAAAGAAGCTGCATCAAAAATGAAAAACAGAGAGTGAAAGACGACGATCTGGGAGGACTGTTTAAGTATAATTTTATTACTTGTTATTCATTTCTAACATTTAATCTAAAAAAAAGATTTTAATCATATATATTCATTTAAAGTTAATCTATGTTAAAATTATTATTATTATTAATTTGGGTAGATAAGTTAATATCAATTCATTTTGTATGTGCCTGTATTAAATGCTTTACTTTTTTTTATGAAGAGAGTGAGAGATATTGTTGGGTGAAATGTTTTTAAATCGTATCAGGTACTATTATCAAATGCTTAGACTTATTGATATGTTTTATAAAGGTTGTGTGAATGCTGGGCTAAAACATCATCATTATGTTGTAAAAGTGCAGAGAGATAATTTTAAATAATTAATATACATTTCTTATTACTATTATTATTATTATCATAAATGTAAAGTTAGATATAAGCTGATTAAGGCTTGGAAAAATTGTTGTCTAATGTTCTGGTGTACTATTTTATGAGAGGAATGTAGGTGTGAAAGTTTTACTTGTACAAATTGGTGTTATATCTGTGTATTCGTGGATGTACAAAGTGTCCCCACCAAGCTAGTGGAGACATAGTTTAGCTTGCTCACTAAGATGTTTACTCCATTTTTTATAAAGTATTTAAATACAGTGGAAGAGTTTCACACTTGATTATTTTCTACACCGTAAGATGATTTCTGTATTGATGGTCAGAGTTTAATAGGTATACAGAAGTCTCCCCGTATGTCTAGTGATAAATCCTAGCATACCTCAACCTTAGTGAAAAAGTATTTTTTCTTATTCGGGTCACTGACTACCCTCATATTAATGTTGAAGTTTCTTACAGGTGTATGAATTACAGCTATTTTTAAGTATTACTTTTAAATGTTGGCTACAGGGTTGCAAACTCAATTTGATGTCAAGATGAGTGTGGATTGTGTGTGTGTAATTAGTATACTTGAACATGGCTTTGTTGATATATTTTAATTGATCAATAAGAGTCAAGAATAATAGTGTAAATAAATATTAAACTTAAGGGTGAAATAAAATCTGAGAACATTGTAAGCAGTGCGTATATAAAATTATCTAGAAAACATATCCACAGCCAGCTGAGAACTTCGCTGGAATGGTAAAATTACTGAAGTATTATTATTATCATAAGAACATAGATGTAGATGGTATGCATGTATGATAATGGTTAAGCTAAGTACTGATTTGTTAACAGATAAAAAGTAGCTAAAGGTAACTTAATGGTGAGAAATTCAAACCATACATAAAATATCTCCATTGTAAAGCACAAGTTGAAGGCATATTTGGTTAAAATAGTTAATGGAAATTATTAAATTTTATTACTGGGAGAGTTATTCTTAGAAATAATAGAGGGCTGAGAAAATAAATCAGTAATTTAAAGCATTAAACACTGGAGGGAGAAATATAAGGTTCACTATGTCTTAATTAAAATTAAGAACAAATTATATATGAAGGTAACTATTATCCTTATCTGTCTGTTTTATTAGTATTACTTCATGGCAAATGTGATTCCCTACTAATTAAAAATTAATATTTGTATTTAGGGAAAGCCATGTGAACCAATAGAAATAATGTACATATTATTTTATTGAGTTATGTTTGTTAATAAAATTTGTTATTTTTTCAAAATAAAAAATTAAGTAAGTCTCAATGTTTTGTGGGTTATTACAATCTAGAAATCTCAAGTCCAATCATGCATCAATATATTATTGTTTATATTTGAAGCATCATTTTGGGAAATCATATCAGGTAAAATTTATTAAATGGTTAAAGCTTATGTAGTATGGCAAGACTCAAAATTACCAATACTCCTGGAAATAATTCAGTATAGTTGAAGTATAGATTATGAGTGACAGGATGGTTATTGGGTAATAGTGGATGCAGTGGGTGGGCATAAAATTCTTTCCCATCTGTTGTATTCAAACATCTCTCTAGATGCACTTTTGTGTGATTTTTCTTTAAGAATAAAATTGTTTGTAATATGTTATTTCCAAAATTTAACATAAGTTTAATTATTTAAGCATTAGTGTAAGTAGACATTGGCTACATTAAAGTCAGCCAAGATCAACTTTGGAGGTGATCATGAGAGGGGTGTTTATCACCAATAATCCATAGCAGCTTGTTCAACTTCCAGACCTTATTGTTCTAGAACCCTGAGAACAGATTATCATAGGAGATAATAAGGCTAGTATGATGGAAAATTTGAAAGTAAAAGAGATAGTAGTGCAATAAAGCTATGAATGTGAGGACAATGGAGGGATGGATCAGGAGGGTGGAGATGAACATAGAACTATTTGTAATCTGAACAAAATTTTAATTGTGACTTTAATGGTAATTAATGAAAGTGTGCTGAGAATATAAATTATAATGGGAGTTGAGCTTAACGTTTCTTCTCTTTAACAACCACAAGTTTCCAAGAGTATTATTATTTTTAATGCATTCTCAGTGTTCTTTTAGCCTATTGATTATTTATTAACCTATTCATTAGATATCATTATTAGAAATTATTAATAAATTATTGAAATAAGGTTTAGCCTCAATATTTTTATTGAAGTTGCAATTTGGCACCCTGTCAAATATGATTATGGATGTTCTATTTCATCATCCTTGATCCTGAGAAAGGTTTTAGAGCTAATGTTAGCTGGGAATGAAGGAGCAACCATCTATCTGACTGAAATATTATAAGTGGTGCACAACATGGCTGTACGTGTCTAAGAGCTGGAGTATGTATATATATATATATATTCTAACCTCCCCCCCGCGCATCCTCACCCCAAAATTATTGTTTATTACGAATATTCCGGGTTCTAGCTCAGTTAACAAATAAATAAATGAAATATTCAGCATTAATTAAAATGATTACTAGCTCTAATTTTTAAAATACAAATACGGTTCAATTTTTAAAATGAATTAACAAATATTTACTATTTTCATGAGACATGGAGTGACAATACGGGGAACGAGATAGACTACATTGAGCTATTATCCACACGATACTACCTCAATGGCATAAGAACACTATTCCCCCCCTTTTTACTATACCAAATAACTAACTCATAGTATTCTTACGACTTTCTAAGCTCTATTCACTACGATTAAAATAATAATCATATCTTAATCTTCTTTATAACAAGAATCTAGCTCAATTAAATAAAATGAAGTAAAATAAAATAAAATAAAATCTCAGGTTCATAAATTGTATTCTAACTGATTTAAAATTACGGTAGTAAAATATGAAAAGGGAATTTTATGTCATAATCTACTACACAGCAACTAATAATAATAAAAATAATAATAACAATAATAAATATAATATAATCTTATTTCTTCCTAAATGAAATAAATAAATACGTACGTGGTAGTATTTTTAATAATCTGACAACAGAATACGTGTGGCAACATTAGCATATAATTTAATGTAATATTGTGGCAACCGACTTATGACCAATAAATAATATAAAATTATGATCTTTTAATTTTAACATACCAATAAATTCTCAAAATTATTATAACACTTTTATGTTTACCTTTTTGTGCAAAAACTATATGTCTGTTTCAATTATAAATGTATCGTGATTTCATGCATCCATGTGGAGAAATAACAACGCGGACACAAAACTTTAAAACAAATTTAAAACAAAGTTTATTAACAACATAAATAAATTAACAATATTTTTACATTATGTACATTGGATATCCCTTACTCTCCTATCTCAACTTAGTTTACTAGTTTATAAAATTGAAATCAAAATACTATTTATTTTTCCTAGTTAAATCTTATTTTTAAAACGCTTAAGAAAATACAGTATTATTATTTGATTTATTATTATGGTTAGCTTGTTACAAAATGCATTTCTTATATGCTTATCACAAACACTTTGCATCCCTAATATTATTAAAATTATATTTTTACAAAATTTACATTCGTAGTAAAATTCTACTAAATAACAAATTTTAGTTTTATATTGGTTGTATGGAATCTTACAAAGTCAAAACATTATTCAACATTCGGTATTAGGTTTTTATTGTTCATTATCCGATGTTTATTAATCCTAATATTCTCATTCAAGCCTTACTTCGGATGATATAATTACAACTATTAATATACCATGCACAAGTATATGTTTTCTACACATTATTGAACTATTTCTTAATAAATATGCAATACTTATTTTCTAAAATATTAAAAAAAATTCATTCAAATTTTATTATCACTTTTAAAATACTTAGTTTAGATTTCTTTTCAAAATCTTATATTCATTTCTGAATTAGTTTTACAATGTATTATATGATTCTTTCTCTCTTTATGATATTTTGGACTTTCAATTTTAAAGTTACACAATTCTATACATTCCAGCAACTAAACTATTCTTACATAAACTATAACTTATCTTCAGTTCTATTTTATTCATTATTTCTTTGAAAATATCTGTCTGACCGATGCAGATTCACAAAATAAGGATAGCGAAGATAGATGCATAGGATCAAAATACAACTAGAATATTACTCGTCATATACCTTGATAATCATGGCACAGTGAATTAAAGACACTATAGAGGAGTGACCTTTACCTGTCTACCAACCTCTATCATAGGAACGATGCTAAAGCTATTTCTTCAGCTTTATTATAACATCAAAAAATTTAAAATATGCAAAACACTGTCCAAACCATATGTGTTCAGTCATAGGGCTTAGTTAACTATACTGAAATCACACAAAACTAAATATGATCCAAATCCTTTATTTTCATATTTCTTAAAAAAAAACATCATCTTGGTTTCCTCTCCACTAGTACTTCCAAGTCACTATCCGATCTTATTTCTCAAGATTTTTCTATACTGTACATCGACAAATACATATCTGCATTTCTAACAATAATAAAATTCATTTATTTCAAAACTATTCCACTGTTCTATAAGAAAATCTTTTTACTACTTTCCTCGTATATTTAATCATATACAAACTATTTTAAAATATCTGAATACTTTATCACATGAAAGTTCAAAAGAATCACACAATTGTTCTGTTAAATTATATTATTAATATACTTTAAATAAATTATTGCATGCATATTCCGAATTACTCCTATCTCATAATATGTTAAAATGTTGTATAAAATGTGTACATATAATTTAAACTTTCACACTTCATTCTTAATCAATAGATGATCTAAAAAAAAAAATACATTATGCATTATAAATAAATATCAAAATTACCAAATGATCTTTATCTTCTCGATTGCGTTCCGTAGGCTTCACCATCCCATTGATCCTTGTAGATATAATATTCACATCCATACACTTTATTTTAAACAATATTTCTATAATTTTATCAAGTTATTATATTTGAATTTTAATATTACTAAATTTATGTTTATATGTTTTCCCTAATCTCACATAACATTTTATATTCTAAAATAACCCAGTAAAAAATATTTAAAACTATATTTACTGTACTTCTTTATCAAACTTTCTTGAAAACCGTTCATATTAAAGCTAAAAAAAAATGTTTATTATTTCTTCTTCAGTCACTTAATGTTCTATTTTAAGGCAAAACAATTATTGCTCTGTTTAATAAATATTCATAGATGACAATCCTTGGTTTTTCATAATATTTAATACAATTATTAATTATGATATTAGTTAATCCCGTAAAGAAAAAAAAACGTCTACATATTCTCTTCTAATATTTTCTGCTAATATTTTCCCGCGCGACTTTTACGATGCATCTTCTAGGTACTTTTATTTAAATATTCAGTAAATTTTTTCTGTCTCCATGGATCCATTTTATTAAGTATATTAGATTTATATTTTCCAATTTCTCTTAGAGAAAGTTTTTCTGTTCTTTTTTTCATAAAAAAAAAATAATGACTCTTTCATATTATTATTCGGTAAATTTTCCTTTCTTTTAAAGTTCTGGTAACTATATACTTTGTAATGTTTCCTTTAAAAAGGACAAACATTTTTTTTCTCATTATAACTTTTACATAATTCTTTATAATATACAGCATCTTAATTTTTTTTTTCATAGAGAAGAATAAAAAAAAACTTTAGAGTAGCCTTATAAATTTGTGCGTCATAATTTTTTCCTGACGGCAAATAACTTCTCTTTTAAGTTTTCGTATAGCGTCCTAATTATATTCCTCTGAGTTACAATAATAAGTTTTTGGTTGAGCATAAATAAAGCTGTATCGAGGCACTTTACAAATATTTTTCCTTTAGCAATATTTTTAGGTATTTTTTCCTTTAGTACTTCCATTTTTACTGCAAGGTTTTGGCTAAACTTGAATAAAATCACTGGCAAGAAAACTTTTAAAAATTAGCCCTTCATGTAAAGGCAGTCAAAATATTATATGTTAAAAAAAAACTTTTAAAATAAATACAAAATTTTAAAATTATATCACTTTTCTAGCTTACGGTCTTATTCAGCTAAAATTATGTTACTCCCTCCTTCACTTACACATTACTTTCTCCCGCTTCGTCTAATTCCTATTTTCCGTCTGCTAAAATACCTCCGTTGATTGGTTAATTACTTTTTAGCGCGAACAAATTTACACATTTTAGTTTTATAATATATTAAACCCTTTAAAATAAAGAATTTATGACGTCATGTCTTAAATATTACTTAGAATAGTATTTTTAAATTCAATTATAGTTTTATCAAAATCATTTAAACTTTAAAATAATTATTAAAATAATATTTAATATTTCAACTTTTACTTTAAGGATCGATAGCAATTATATTTAGTTTTATAATTCACAAACTTTATTATTATTCTAACAAGCGTGTGTGTGAAGGTATATAATATACAGTCACATGATTACTAACTTTAACAGATGATTTTTTAATTTACGTCTCGGTCTAAATTACCAAAACTGATATATTTTATAAAAAATTTGGAAAATAATTTAAACTTGTAGAACTAAATATAACTCTCACCATCCTAAAGTTTATTTTAAAATATACTCTATTAATTTTGACTATTAAATATAATTATTATTATAATATTACATATAGCATTTATTTAATTTATTAGTTTTAAAATATTATACTCGAATTATTAATATACTTTTAACTATTTATAGCTGTGTTATTTTATATGGCCAGCTTTTACAACCATAAGCAAGGATATAATTGAGCTTTATTTAACTGTTCTTTTTAAAATAATCCATTACACTTTTATATACCAGGTATTTTCAGCCTTAAATTGTACTATAAAATCTAATTATCCTACTATTATTTATATATCATACAAACATATCTTAAAATTTAAAATTTTTTAGCAATTGACCATATTATAATGGGATTGGGAAGAGGAGTGAAGATGGGAGTGATGGAAAATCATCATCAACCCCAGTTCAACAAGATATTTCAAACAATAAAATTTAAAATATAATATTTTAAGATATAAGATTAAAATAATAAAGTAAGATATTAATGTCAAAAAATATATAAGTAATATTATATGTTATAAGAGCATGAGAGATCTTGATAGATCACTGTGGAAGATCAGACTGTAATCAGCCTAGTTACCTTACTAAAATAAGTATAAGCATAATCAACTAAATTCCATATTCATTCATCATCATAAATGATTAACAATCAAATATATTAACATCAATCTGGTGACTGGATTTAAAATGGATATTCTGTAAACTAGACCAAGCATTTAGCCTTTGCCAACTTAAGGCAATTATTTAAACCATTAATTTGAATGCACAAACTATGTGCTCGTGCATAGAATATACAACCATAAAAACCATAATTCAGGGATAATAAAACATGCTGATCATCATCATTGCTCTGGCCATTTAGTACTTTAATGCATTGGCCAACTATAAAATTAATTTCTAATAGAGACAAAACAAAAGAAAATGTAGTGCATGGACTTTAAAGAATATACTCTTAGTATCAATCCAGAATTTAACTGGGTGTCTCTACCCTAGTATACATCCTGTTTTATACATCAGATAATTATGTATGAATCTAGCTCAGAGAATGTAAGCTTTATACTTGTTACAGTGATCAAGAGATAATGTATCATATAATATTTTAAAACTCATTTAAATTATGTTCACAAAAATAATCTTAACAACTGAATACAAGTTTATTAATAACAATAAAAAATGATATTAATGTCTTTATAATACATATATATATATCTTTTGATTTTGATTAATATACTTCATTTAAGTTATTACATTGTGATTTATACTTATGTTCCAATATTCAACATATATATATATATATATATGTAGTATATATATATATATATATATATATATATATATCACTACATTAGACATGCAGTATAATAATTTATTAACCTATTAGAATTTGTCAAAATAATAAAATAAATTATTTTTTATAATATGTAATTAATTATTGATTTAACATACATATTTGTGTGCATAGAAATGTATGTGCACATTGGCATTTATACATGTATTTTAATTGGTCATGATAATAATATTATATTTTTCATAATTAATTTAATATTGAAAGTATAATATCTATTCATTATTTTAATAGTAAGTTTTTGTTCTTGCTGATTAGTTTTCTTTTTTTCTTTAAAAAAGTACTATCAATTTTTGACAGTTGATAAAAGTTTACTTTTTTTGTTTTTGACAGATTACTCTAATAGGTTTTTTTTTAAAATTTATTCACTTTTTTAACTAGGATCATTATTTAATTCTTGATTCTTAGCTTTTTAATCCAAGCAAAATTATTTATTCATTTCACTTTTAAAATGTTTTTTTTTCTTTTTCATTACACAATTTAAAATACTATTATTTTATATATATATCATTTTTAAAATGCCATTTTTACTAAAGAAATTACTTAAATTTTTATTATTATTATTATTATATATAATACTCCTCACCATATATGTTTATTTGTGCTTCTCTGCCTACAGATAAATCAGCACACATATAAAGCATTTCTTCAGCAAGCTGAGATATCCTCTTTGTGAACTGGTCTTGATGAGACTGATTAGTATTCATCATTGGGAAAGGTATAATTCAGATAACTTGATCTGCAGTGGACACCCTTCTGTCCAGGTTTGGATAGATTTTAGACAAGCTAGCTGTTTTGTCCACATTTGTGCAGGCTAATGAATACAGAAATCTGAATCTTACTTCCATGAATCAAAACTCTGCCATAGTAAACTATAAAGCAGCTGCTGAACTTGTCATTTTTTCATTTCCTTATTTTTTCATTGGTAGTTATTTGTATCACTCTGGAAACCACTTGCTAACTACTGCCAGCCAACTCACCTGAAAACAACAAACTACTATAAAACATAATCCTCTAATATTTTTATCAGCCCTTTTATAGCTAGATTGGGTGATAAAAATGCATTAATCAAAAACTGTTTTTTCTTAGCTTTTCAAAAAAGTCACTTTTAATCCTTTCAAAAGCAATGTTAAAGTTTTATCAAAAGTAGGATCTACAAAATTTTTTAGATAGAGCAAGAAATATATACATGCATTAATTAAATAACTTCTAAGATAGGTAATATACATTTTTACAGTTATCAGTGAACATTTTATCAGAAACCATGCTGGTTTTTAATTTCAAAATCAGAATTCAATAAATATATTTATTTAGACTATTTTAAGAGACTTGGGTACCATATTGAATTTTTAAAAAAAATAGACTTGAGACACAATTTCACACTCACTTTACTTTTCATAATGTTAGAGAAAAAGATTTACATTAATACAAATTTATAAAATAGATGCAAACCAATATGGCTAAGACAAATAATGATTACCATTAAAAAACAAGAAAAAAATATTTCAATATCCAAAATAATTATTACTTTATTGTTTGTTCATAATTTCTAATTTATCATTAATTAGATTTAAATTACATCTTCATTGATAATTTCTTTGTATTCCTCTGAAAATTCTTATTCAAATCATATATAATACTTCTTACCAGACATAATTCATAGCTTCAGAATCTCCAAAACTTGTTGCATAAGAATTCTTCATTTTTATCTTGTACCACAAAAGTTAATAAATCTCAAGGCATCTGTAAGAAAAAGATTCATCCCAATAAAAGATACCAAACAAATTGTTTCCCAAAGGTGGATATGTATTTATCATCATAGCAATTGGCTTCTTGTCTAGCTAAAACTAGAAATTGTAAGATACTGAATGTATCAATGATAAAATAAGTTTCAACTCTTCATTTTTAATTTTTTGTGTATACCTGTAATGTTTATATTCTTTATGCACACTAGTGATGCTCTCCTGTTATATTTATTGTCTCACAGAAATATAATTTATTTGCTTATAGCTCATTTGTTAGATATAAACTTGAAAATAATATGATGCAAAATGTGGCACAACTACTGAATCCACAGCATGAGTATCAAGGTATAGCCAGGAATTAGAATTTTGATTCTCTGCCTGCATACAATTTCATGTGGAATGTACATAACCATTGTGGCTATCATTACACACATAACACTTGAAATTTCTCTTTATTGGTTTTAAGTGTTTGTATTTTTACATGATATTATACCCAGTAAATTTTGTGACCGCTTTTATCACCTGAAACCTTTCTGTACATCTGATAATCAATCTTAAAATTTACATTGTATTGCTCTATAATTTTAAATATAAATATCATTATTTGTTATACAAACACAGACGTTCAAGTGCAACATAAACACACTAATACAAATATATTGTACATAAACCACTTTTGTTATATTTGAATACAAATTTATATACTGTATAATAAAGTGCATAAATGATTTAATGTAATATAATTTATATACTACACAGAAAAAAACAATATAAACACAAACATCATAATAAATTATATTATTTATCAAATAATTAAAAAAAATACTATTCAAATAAATAAAAAATTAAAATTGAATACTTATGACCATATACTCTGATTACATTTTTATCAGGACAAAGACCTTAAATGCAAATCATTGGTGCATTTTTAATCTATTGGAATAATGAGTCTGTCTGATAAACAAATTCTGCCTTTGTCTTGTTTGTGCAATCTAGTAAACTAAGCAGAAAAAAAAAACTTATTAATAAAAAATGTTAATAAAAAATTCAAATTTTGTCTGATTTCTACTTGTCATACAACATTTTAGAGAGGAATATCATATGTAAAGTTTTCCTGCAATTTTAAAAAGAAAACAAAATTTTAACAAATCTGCTGCTGCTAGTGGTATCATTCTACAAAGGCTCAACATGAGAAATGTTTAATTTATAATAAAATATTATTTTAATTTCAAAATTATTTGATCTTTTACTATAATTATTCCAGGGAGATGTAGAAAATATATACAAAAAGTTTTTTCTGTTATTTCCACTTTTTCTTTCAACTTTATATCTACTTGTACACACTTTGTTATTGCTCATGTAAAGCAATTGTTAATATATATATATATATATATATTATATATATTGTTATACATATATATATATATATATATATATATATATATATATATATATATATATAAAACCAAAACTGTCTAACACTATACTAGCAAAAAATAAAAATGCAAAACCATAAAACAATACAGTACTAGATTAAATTCAAAATTTTACCAAAATCCTTACACAACCATGGTTTTATCTACTACAAATAGACCTTCTCAAGTGAAAATCAACCTAAAGGAAAACATATATATATACAAACAAACAAACCTTCCCATAATTCATTTCAAACTCCACCTTCTCTTAATATCAAAAGAAGTCTTCATAAGATTGATAGCCTCAGAATCAAGAAGTTTTACCATCAAAGTCTCCTTTATTCTTCTTTTTAACTCATTCTTTTCATAAAAAATAACCGAAGCATTGTCAAACAATATTCTATGACCTGTATTCAATTCATGAATATATAAAGCTGAGTTAAGATACCTATGTTTAACTCTACTTATATGAACCTTAACCCTTTCATTAAGGCTAAATTTACTCTGGCCTACATAAAATTTACCACAACTACATGGAATTTTATAAACAATACCAGGAATAGACCTACTATCAATAGACTGCTTTGAACCATTAAGTAATGAATTCAAATCAGAACCTTTCCTTCATGCAACCTTCTTTCCACCTAACAAATGACTATTCCTATAAACCAAATTATAAATTGATGCTTTAAATGGTAAAGACATATAATCATCATCCTTACCAACAAAATTCTTATCATCCAAATCACGACTATAAACATTATTATTAAATACCACTTTTTTAATAAAATCATGACTATAACCCAATTCTACATATTCAGCAGCAAATTGACTTTTTTGAATATCAGCACCATTATTAAAATTATTAAGCCTTCTATTCCGACAACAAAAATTCAACAAAGACATTTTTTTATGTATAAAAGGCTGATAACTATCAGGCCTAATCATATTTCTCAAATTTTTAGGTTTTATAAAATGACTACAAAACAAAACATCATTAACCTTCTCAACATTTAAATCTAAAAACTTTAATTTTACAAAATCAAAACCACCCCCCTCAATTGTAAACTTAATACTAGAATCAAAACCATTCAATCCACATAAAAACTCTTCTAATTTCTCTTTCTGAATAACAAACAAACAATCATCAACATACCTAACAAATAATTTAATAGAACCTGAAAACATATTAATAATACTACACCCCAAATAATCAATATAGACAGCACACATCAATGGAGAAATGACATAACCAATAACCCAACCTTCTCTAATCTTATAAAACACATCATTAGACATAACATAGATTGATTCCTCTAACAGCAAAAGCAAATCATGAAAAACCTTAATCTTATCTGCAGAAAAACATTCTAATTTTTTTAAAATTGAAAGAAAAACATCAATACTTTTTAATCTATTAACCGATTGGTACATATTTTCAATGTCTAAACTACCAAAAACACAATCATCATCCAAAACAAAAACATTTATTTTCTTAAAAGCTTCAAAGGAAGAAGAAACACAAAATTGACCCAGTTTTATATAATCCTTAAAACATCTTATAATAAATTTTGATATTTTATCAACAATTCCTCCTGTAAAATCAAAAATACATCTCAAAGGAAAATTATCTTTATGAGACTTCAAATTAAAGAAAACCTTTGGAGCCACAAAATCACTAGGGTAACAATTTAAATAAGTAGCTCTATCAAAAATCTTTTTATTTTCCATAACTTTCATAATCTTAATTAATTTAGATTTTATTTTTTTACCAGGATCAGAATCTAAAATAGCATATTTTCCATTATTTAATTCTAAAGAAACTTTACTTTTAAAATCAATATTATTTAACAATACAAACCGGCCACCTTTATCTTCTTTTAATAATATAACATCATTGGCTTTCAATCTTTTTTTAACAAAACTAATTTCATTAGGAGCAAAAACAAATTTTTCTCTTTTAAGTAATTGATTATTCAAAATAACCTGTAAAGACATTTTATTTTCATCAGAAATATTACTATTACTTTCAATTGCAGAAACAAAATCAAAAATTAAACTTCTATTAGCTAAAATAGCCAAATCAGATACATTCAAAATATAATTTGACAATTTTAAAACAGATGAAGCATCAGGCATATTTTTATAAGACCCAAATCTAAACTCTTTTTCTTTCACAAAACTTTTATTTTCAGCCTTTCCAATCAACCATTTAAATTTCTTGAAATACTTATTATTATTTCACACTTACTCCTAAACCACTTTAAAAAAGAATTTAAAACAGAATAATTAAAATTCCTTCTAAAATCCAACTTTCTTCTAAACATTCTATAACTATCAATTAAATTAGATAAACTATTCATAATCTGTATTTTTCTTTCAGTATGTGGCAGATTTTGTATGATAATTTTTCTTGTATAGAAATTTTAAAAAGTTAATTAATATGTCTAATAGAATTGTATCTTTAAAGGCTCAGGTTAATTTTCTTAAGTCTTGTAGGTTTTGCAATGTGTTTCCTAATTCATGTAATATTAAATTGGATAGGAAATTGGTTTTATTTTCTAATTGTGATTTTATTCTAAATTTTAAAAGATTTATTCTTAAACAATTTATTATACAGATTATGAGTAGTTTATCTAATTTAATTGATAGTTATAAAATGTTTAGAAGAAAGTTGGATTTTAGAAGGAATTTTAATTATTCTGTTTTAAATTCTTTTTTAAAGTGGTTTAGGAGTAAGTGTGAAATCACTTATAATAATAAGTATTTCAAGAAATTTAAATGGTTGATTGGAAAGGCTGAAAATAAAAGTTTTGTGAAAGGAAAAGAGTTTAGATTTGGGTCTTATAAAAATAGGCCTGATGCTTCATCTGTTTTAAATTTGTCAAATTATATTTTGAATGTATCTGATTTGGCTATTTTAGCTAAGGGTCCTGGCTTTGTTCCGTTTGCTAATAGAAGTTTAATTTTTGATTTTGTTTCTGCAATTGAAAGTAATAGTAATATTTCTGATGAAAATAAAATGTCTTTACAGGTTATTTTGAATAGTCAATTACTTAAAAGAGAAAAATTTGTTTTTGCCCCTAAGGAAATTAGTTTTGTTAAAAAAAGATTGAAAGCCAATGATGTTGTATTATTAAAAGAAGATAAAGGTGGCCGGTTTGTATTGTTAAATAATATTGATTTTAAAAGTAAAGTTTCTTTAGAATTAAATAATGGAAAATATGCTATTTTAGATTCTGATCCTGGTAAAAAAATAAAATCTAAATTAATTAAGATTATGAAAGTTATGGAAAATAAAAAGATTTTTGATAGAGCTACTTATTTAAATTGTTACCCTAGTGATTTTGTGGCTCCAAAGGTTTTCTTTAATTTGAAGTCTCATAAAGATAATTTTCCTTTGAGATGTATTTTTGATTTTACAGGAGGAATTGTTGATAAAATATCAAAATTTATTATAAGATATTTTAAGGATTATATAAAACTGGGTCAATTTTGTGTTTCTTCTTCCTTTGAAGCTTTTAAGAAAATAAATGGTTTTGTTTTGGATGATGATTGTGTTTTTGGTAGTTTAGACATTGAAAATATGTACCAATCGGTTAATAGATTAAAAAGTATTGATGTTTTTCTTTCAATTTTAAAAAAATTAGAATGTTTTTCTGCAGATAAGATTAAGGTTTTTCATGATTTGCTTTTGCTGTTAGAGGATTCAATGTATTTTATGTCTAATGATGTGTTTTATAAGATTAGAGAAGGTTGGGTTATTGGTTATGTCATTTCTCCATTGATGTGTGCTGTCTATATTGATTATTTGGAGTGTAGTATTATTAATATGTTTTCATGTTCTATTAAATTATTTGTTAGGTATGTTGATGATTGTTTGTTTGTTATTCAGAAAGAGAAATTAGAAGAGTTTTTATGTGGATTGAATGGTTTTGATTCTAGTATTAAGTTTACAATTGAGGGGGGTGGTTTTGATTTTGTAAAATTAAAGTTTTTAGATTTAAATGTTGAGAAGGTTAATGATGTTTTGTTTTGTAGTCATTTTATAAAACCTAAAAATTTGAGAAATATGATTAGGCCTGATAGTTATCAGCCTTTTATACATAAAAAAATGTCTTTGTTGAATTTTTGTTGTTGGAATAGAAGGCTTAATAATTTTAATAATGATGCTGATATTCAAAAAAGTCAATTTGCTGCTGAATATGTAGAATTGGGTTATAGTCATGATTTTATTAAAAAAGTGGTATTTAATAATAATGTTTATAGTCGTGATTTGGATGATAAGAATTTTGTTGGTAAGGATGATGATTATATGTCTTTACCATTTAAAGCATCAATTTATAATTTGGTTTATAGGAATAGTCATTTGTTAGGTGGAAAGAAGGTTGCATGGAGGAAAGGTTCTGATTTGAATTCATTACTTAATGGTTCAAAGCAGTCTATTGATAGTAGGTCTATTCCTGGTATTGTTTATAAAATTCCATGTAGTTGTGGTAAATTTTATGTAGGCCAGAGTAAATTTAGCCTTAATGAAAGGGTTAAGGTTCATATAAGTAGAGTTAAACATAGGTATCTTAACTCAGCTTTATATATTCATGAATTGAATACAGGTCATAGAATATTGTTTGACAATGCTTCGGTTATTTTTTATGAAAAGAATGAGTTAAAAAGAAGAATAAAGGAGACTTTGATGATAAAACTCCTTGATTCTGAGGCTATCAATCTTATGAAGACTTCTTTTGATATTAAGGGAAGGTGGAGTTTGAAATGAATTATGGGAAGGTTTGTTTGTTTGTATATATATATATGTTTTCCTTTAGGTTGATTTTCACTTGAGAAGGTCTATTTGTAGTAGATGAAACCATGGTTGTGTAAGGATTTTGGTAAAATTTTGAATTTAATCTAGTACTGTATTGTTTTATGGTTTTGCATATATATATATATATATATATATATATATATATGATGCTGTATTTTTAATGTTATATATGGTTTTGCATATATATATATATATATATATATATAACCATGAAATGTCTGTATTTTTAAATTATATAATAATAACTCAAACAAATTTATTTAAAACAGTATTCAAAATTAAATAATATATTTTGCACATTTTTATTAATGGTTGATAAAGATTGTCAGTGAAACAATTGAAAGTACTTCTGGTAAAGAATATATTATTTAATTTTGAATACTGTGTTAAATAAATTTGTTTGAGTTATTATATATATATATATATAAACGTACAGAATTGAGTAATCTATGATTAAAAAATAGCTATACTAATTTTTAATTAACTGAAATTTAAATTTTATACTCTTTTATCAGATTAAAAATACAGTGAATCACAAGCAAGGCCTTTCATGTAGTCTAAACATAATCACAGAATATCAGTCTCATAAGTATAAAATTTTAATTTTTTAATTTTTTAAATATTTTAATTTTTTTTTCATTATTTAAAAAATGAATTAATTTTTATTCATTTGCATTTGGAGTGGTGTGTGGGATATAAATTCTATGTTTATTTTTGCTCATATGAATTAATTATATATCATAATTTTGTGTGTTCTAATTCACTTATTTTATAACAATAAACGGTTCTCATCTGATCCTTCGTGTCAGCCATGGGATTGCACAATTTCTAACCAAAAACACATTAGTATAACATTCTGAGGCTAATGATTCTCTATTTTAATATTGACTTTTTTTTTTTACAAAGTTTACTCTCTTTCATTTCTGCATTATTTTCCCCAAATAATATTTTTGATGATGGGATAATAATAGTTGTTTTTTTTTAATTTTTATTGTCAAGAGAGTCTTTTTTGTGTGTGTTAAAATAGTAATTTGTGTTTTTTAAAATAGTATTACTGTTTTTGTAAAATTGGATTGACAAAATTCAAGAGAGAATGGGTTTTTTGATGGATCTTTAAATAATAATTTACGTTACTTTGATAGGTTTACATTTGATTTCTGACAACAATTAGTGGGAGGGGTGTTTTTTTTCCATGTGTGTGTGTGTGTATGTTTAAATAAAAATTAAAGTTACTTTTATCAGTTTACATTTGATTGACAACCGATTTGACTTCCTTTCATTAATAAATTATGGTTTTGGTTCTACAAATAAATATTTTTGACAATGGGACAATAATAGTTGTTTGTTTAATTTTTATTGACAAGAGGGTGTTTTTTGGTGTACGTTCAAATAGTAATTTGGGTTACGTTTAAATAATAAGTTACGGTCTTACTTTGATTGGTTTACATTTGATTGCCGACATTAATTTTTGGGAGGGGTGTTTTTTTGTGTGTATTATTGTAGACAACAATTATTGGGAGAAGGGGTGTAATCGTTTAAAGAATAGTTTACATTACTTTTAGTGGTGGTATACATTTGATTGCTGACAATAATTAGTGAGAGGGATGGGTGTTTTTGGGTGATGATTAAATACTAATTTACCTTTTTTTATTTTACAGTTGATTGCTGACAACAATTATTGGGAGAAAGGGGTTGTTTTTTTGTGTATGTTTAAATAAAAATTGAAATTACTTTTATCGATTACATTAGATTGACAACTGATTTGACTTTCTTTTTTTTTGTTTATAAATTATGGTTTTAGTTTCCCCAAAACCTAATATTTTTGACAATGGGACAATCATAGTTGTTGTTTCTTTCATTTTTATTGACAAGAGTGGGTCTTTTTTGGTGTATATTCAAATACTAATTTGGGTTACATTTAAAAAATAATTGCTTTATCTTACTTTTAGTGCTTTACATTTGATTTCCGACAACAATTAGTGGGAGAGATGTTTTTGTATACGATTAAAAAATAATTGTACATTACTTTTTTTTTTTACATTTGATTGCCAACAACAATTATTGGGAGAAAGGCTTTTGCATTTTATTTTTGTTTGTGTGTATGTTTAAATCAAAATTTAAGTTACTTTTATCGATTACCATTTGATTGACAACCGATTTGATTTTCTTTTTTTCATTTATAAATTATTTGGGTTTTCCCAAATAATATTCAGTTTGACAATGGGACAATAATATTTGTTTGTTTAATTTTTATTGACAATAGCAGGTCTTTTTTGTTGTATGTTCAAGTAGTAATTTGGGTTATGTTTAACTAATAATTTACGGACTTACGTTGATTGTTTTACATTTGATTGCTGACAACAATTAGTGGGAAGGTTTTTTTTATATGATTAAAGAATAATTGACATTCCTTTTATTTTACATTTGATTGCCAATGACAACAATTATTGGGAGAAGAAGGGATGTATGTTTAAATAAAAATTGAAGCTACTTCTTTTATTTTTTACATTTGACGAAGGTCATTTGGAATCCCTCAAACAAGCTTGCCTTTACGAAGTGAACATTTCCATCGGCAACAACAAGACTTACAAATGAAAGTCAAAAGATGTTTTGGACCTCAAATCTGCATATATTTGCCGCACAATACAATCTTTTCTTTCAGCAGCAGGATTTTTTTTTTCTGCTGTAGAAATATTCCAGCACCGGCTTCCATGTCTGGCAATTCCCATCTTTTCAAGTTTTCAGCATTGGAATTAGCCATCTTCTTGGTCTCAGAAAATTTCTCGTTAAAACATGACTCAGGGTGTGATCGTTAAAAATTTTATGCTACCCCACCCTAATCAAGAATTTAGGAGGCTTACAGCTTTATGAGGAACAATCACGACACTGTTAAAATTGTTAAAAGGTAACAGTACATCAATTCGTCTTAAAAAAAGGCCCCAATGAAAATTTAAATAATTTTGACATGATCAAATTAACACACCCTTGTATGATATTGTTACATAAAATACATAACACAGCATTATGATATAGTGCATGACACAAACAACTATGGCATTTTCCTCTGCTTTTAGCATCGGAAAAAGCCACACCATAAGCCACTAAGCCGAGTTATCACTCTTTCTAGATTTTATCATAGAAAGAAAACTTAACTCCGAGTTAACAATCTTTCTAGGATTTATTTTAGAAAGAATGCTTAAAGACTTGGGTGCGGCTGTGGAAATGGCATACTTCTAGAAATTTAGCTAGATATAGTGCTATCCCGTGGCTGACATGAAGGATCAGATGACAACCCAATAAACTTATTTTATAAAAATAATGATTCTAAAAAGGTTTAATGATTTATTATTTGAAAAAGTATTTATTGGGTTTATATTGGTGTGTGTGTATAAATTCTATGTTTATTTATGCTCATATGAATCATTATTTTATAAAATTAATGATTTTCAAAAAGTTTAATAATTTATTATTTATTATTATGTAAATGAGATGTTTATTTTATATAACACAATGTTTATGAATTGTAATAAACTAAAGATCAGCATTTCAAGCTAATGTACATGTGCTTTATGAATCTTAATAATAAATGAATACTTTCATTTCCAACACAAAATAAAGTCTTTGCAAAACAATAGAATGAATCCAGCTATTATTTCAACCCAAATGCTTAAGTATGGGCAAATCTTAAGCACTGGAAATAAAAGCATGAAGATAAAACAATCACTTTAAATTACTTTTTATCATGTCTGAATGAATGACTTCATAAACATCATGAAATATAAAATAAATATTTCATTTACATATGTTTAGTTTCATTTAAGAGTGACATGTAAATTCTAGATAATTTTGTAGGCATCATTCATTCAGACATGGTAAAAATTAATTTAAAGTGATTGGTTTATCTTCACACTTTCATTTCAGTGTTTATGATTTTCCCATACTTAAGTGTTTGGGTTAAAAGAATAGGTGGATTCATTCTATTCTTTCACAAAGACTTTATCTTGTGTTGGAAATGAAAGTATTTATCTATTATTAAGATTCATAAAGTGCATGTACATTAGCTTGAAATGCTGATCTTTAGTTTATTACAATTCATAAACATTGTGCTATATAAAATAAATATCTCATTTACATATGTTTAGTTTTATTTAAAAGTGACATGTCATAAATTCTAGATAATTTTGTAGGCATCATTCATTCAGACATGGTAAAAAGTAATTTAAAGTGATTGGTTTATCTTCACACTTTTATTTTCAGTGCCTAAAATTTGCCCATACTTAAGCATTTGGGTTGAAAGAATAGGTGGATTCATTCTATTCTTTTGCAAAGACTTTATCTTGTGTTGGAAATGAAAGTATTCATTTATCATTAAGATTCATAAAGCACATGTACATTAGCTTGAAATGCTGATATTTATTATTATGTTTATATGGTGTGTTTGTGTATATAAGTAATAATTTACAAATCTAATAATCAAATTACAGAAAGATTACATACATGGGCAAATAATCAAATTCTGATTCTTGCCTATGCCTTGTTACTCATACTGTGGAGTTGCTCTAGTTTTGGTATATGTTTCATCACATTATTTTCAAGTCTATAGCTAACAAATGGACTATATGCAAATAAATTATATCTATGTGATACAATAAATATAACAAGATAGCATCACTTGTGTGCATAAGAATATAAGCATCACTGTTGTCCATAAAGAATATAAACGTCACTGGTGTGCATAAAGAATATAAACATCACTGATGTGCACAAAATATATAAAATGAAGAGATAAAACTCATTTTATCAGTGATACAGATAGTAGCCTACAATTTCTAGTTTTAGATAGACAAGAAGCCAATTTCTATGATGATTTTTTTTGTATCTTGTATTAGGATGAATCTTTTTCTTATAGACACCTTTGCCATTTGGTAACTTTTGGAATACAAGATAAAAATGAAGGATTCTTATGTAAATACTTTTGGAGATTCTGAAGCTATGGATTATCTCAGGTAAGACATGTTATATATGGTTTGAAAGATAATTTTGCAAGAAATACAATGATATTATCACAGAAGATGTAATTTAAACCTAGTTCATGGTGAATTAGAAATTATGAACACACAATAAAGTAATAATTATGTCAGATGTGGACATTTCTTTATTACCTTATTTTTTTAATGGTAATCACTATTTGTCTTAATTATTGCTTTCCGTAGTTTTTTTAGTTTCTATTAATGTAATTTTTTTGCTCTAACATTATTAAAACTGAAGTTATTGTCAAAATTGTGTCTCAGGTCAGTTTTTAAAAAAAATCCAATATTGCATTCTAGATTCAACAAGTAAAACATACACATTCTATTTTCATTCTTTATTTTATTTTATTCTTATTACTCTTTAAATACTTTACTCTAATTTAATATCTTTTATATTTTACATTATTATTATTCATTTTACTAACAATCAGTATTTATAATTTATTCATTCAATAATTTATAAATTATTTTAATCTATAATATTGTTATTTAAAATACATTTTAACCAATCTTTTATATCTCCTAACTTCAATTGCTAAATTCAAATTTTAAAACTTTTTAAATATTGTTTACTGTTATACTTTTAGTAGCTCCCTCTAAAGTATAACGGTAACTTTTTAAATTTTTTAATTTTTTTAAAATTTTTTACAATTTTTTAAAATTTGAATTTAGCAGTTGAAGTTAAGAAATATAAAAGGTGATTTAAATTCTGTTCAAAATAACAATATTATAGTTTAAAATAAATTATAAATTATTGAATGAATAAATTATAAATATTGATTGTTAGCAACAAAAATAATAATGTAAAATATAAAAGATATTAAGTTAAATTAAAATAGAATATATATGTACAGGAAGTTTTAATTAATAAATACAGAATGTAAAAACGGGTAAAAAAATTATATAAAATTTAAAAGGTAGTAAATAGATGATGATTATAAGATGTATATATAGAATGTGAAGTAAATGTTTATGTATATTTATATTTATATTCATATGTGTGTATTATATTATAGTTCTGAAAAAGATTGCCGGGGCAATCAAAACTGTAAACATTAAAAGAGGGTGGTAAATAAAGCATAGTGTAACAGTAGCAAAGTGCATGGATGATTTAGTATTATATGATATACATTTGGCAATGCAATAAGAAAGATTATTTAACATCATCATGTAATATAATTATTGTTGTTGCATTTGAATAAACATTTTTCAGAATTTGACACTATCCCAGCTCTACACCTAATTGATCTATTGCTCATTTCAAAAAATTCTTTTTGGATTGAATGACTTTTTACATTCTACAAATCCAAAGCATAGTGGAATAAGCTTTTACTGGTACATTGATTCATTATGCTAAAGTCACTATTAATTCTTGCTTGTTTTTTTTATTTGTTTGAATTCAAATTTCATTGTAGTCATATTACTATGACTGCTTCTTTTAAGATATCAATAATAATTTTATCATTTTCTGGACCCTTTTTATTTACACAGATTTAACTGCACGTCTCACCTCTTTATTCAAAATGTTGACAAGTAAGAAGTTATAAAAGGTAAGTAAAATGAAATTAAAAATAAGAATAATTAATAAAGATAGAATTAAGAATAAAATAAAAATTATTAATAAAAAAATACATCTAGATAAATAATAGAAAGAAAGAAAAAAAATAGATTTATAGATATAAAGAAATAAAATAGAAAGATGATGGAGATATATAAAATAATAATAATGTAGAATTATAGATAGGATAGAAGAAGAAATAAAAAAGAAAGTAGAAATAAATAAATAATAAGAAAACAATAATTAGGAAATAGAATATATTGAGTTAAAAATAAAATATGATTATGAATAATAATGTAAAATATGCATTTTTATATGGTTATATAATTATATGTTTAAATGTTGCAGCTCTGATGAATACAGCAGCATAATCGAAAGTTTTAGAAAAATTAAAGACAAATTATATGTAAAAAATTGCGTTCAAGTGTATAAGAGAAGAGTTATAATAAAATAATATACTGTAGATCAATATAAGAAGATGTAATAACTATAGGAGATGATTTGTTTTCATGGTCCTTACTACTATATAATTCTTTATTAAACTATTCCACACATTTCATGATGTTTTCTATCTTGTTTAATAAATAATTCTGTTTTTTCTTCTTATTTTAGAAATAACTTTACTTCCAATACCATAATTTTGTTTTATATTTATTTAGACTTTTAGTTTCTTCTCTAGCTGTCTTGCCAATTACACTTTTATATATCATTTTCATATTTACAAAAGTTTAAATATTCGATTTTTTGTAGTAAATATTTTTTAAAAAATCATATTTTTTTCTTTTTATATATATATATGAAAAACAAAAACAAGTTACTCACGTCACCTGCTATCACTTGTTATTTATGTTCAAAAGATGGCGCTTTACCAAAACCATTGAACAAGTGTAAAATTTGTTTACATAAACGAAAAAAGAGTCAGAATTAACTACCTCTTTCATTTGCTCAGCCCCAGATCAGCTGATTTCAAGCTGGTTTGCTCTCCTCAGTGAGGGATAGAGTATAGAAACTAGATCTAAACACTGACTCTCAAGTGTTTATGCAAAACGTTTCTATCAGATTGCAAGCGTGAATTTTTCAGATCGGTAAAGTCTTCAAACTCAGCCTAGCAAGCCAGATATTTATATGGGTCTGATCTCAGTTCAGTATCACCATATAATCAAAGTCTCTGCAATATATATCATTGCAAGAAAACTTTAAAGGTACATTTATGAAAAACAAAAACAAGTTACTCACGTAACCTGCTATCACTTGTTATTTATGTTCAAAAGATGGCGCTTTACCAAAACCACCGAACAAGTGTAAAATTTGTTTACATAAACGAAAAAAGAGTCAGAATTAACTACCTCTTTCATTTGCTCACCCCCAGATCAGCTGATTTCAAGCTGGTTTGCTCTCCTCAGTGAGGGATAGAGTATAGAAACTAGATCTAAACACTGACTCTCAAGTGTTTATGCAAAACGTTTCTATCAGATTGCAAGCGTGAATTTTTCAGCTGATCTGGGGGTGAGCAAATGAAAGAGGTAGTTAATTCTGACTCTTTTTTCGTTTATGTAAACAAATTTTACACTTGTTCGGTGGTTTTGGTAAGGCGCCATCTTTTGAACATAAATAACAAGTGATAGCAGGTTACGTGAGTAACTTGTTTTTGTTTTTCATAAATGTACCTTTAAAGTTTTCTTGCAATGATATATATTGCAGAGACTTTGATTATATGGTGATACTGAACTGAGATCAGACCCATATAAATATCTGGCTTGCTAGGCTGAGTTTGAAGACTTTACCAGTCTGAAAAATTCACGCTTGCAATCTGATAGAAACGTTTTGCATAAACACTTGAGAGTCAGTGTTTAGATCTAGTTTCTATACTCTATCCCTCACTGAGGAGAGCAAACCAGCTTGAAATCAGCTGATCTGGGGGTGAGCAAATGAAAGAGGTAGTTAATTCTGACTCTTTTTTCGTTTATGTAAACAAATTTTACACTTGTTCGGTGGTTTTGGTAAAGCGCCATCTTTTGAACATAAATAACAAGTGATAGCAGGTTACGTGAGTAACTTGTTTTTGTTTTTCATAAATGTACCTTTAAAGTTTTCTTGCAATGATATATATTGCAGAGACTTTGATTATATGGTGATACTGAACTGAGATCAGACCCATATAAATATCTGGCTTGCTAGGCTGAGTTTGAAGACTTTACCGGTCTGAAAAATTCACGCTTGCAATCTGATAGAAACGTTTTGCATAAACACTTGAGAGTCAGTGTTTAGATCTAGTTTCTATACTCTATCCCTCACTGAGGAGAGCAAACCAGCTTGAAATCAGCTGATCTGGGGGTGAGCAAATGAAAGAGGTAGTTAATTCTGACTCTTTTTTCATTTATGTAAACAAATTTTACACTTGTTCGGTGGTTTTGGTAAAGCGCCATCTTTTGAACATAAATAACAAGTGATAGCAGGTTACGTGAGTAACTTGTTTTTGTTTTTCATAAATGTACCTTTAAAGTTTTCTTGCAATGATATATATTGCAGAGACTTTGATTATATGGTGATACTGAACTGAGATCAGACCCATATAAATATCTGACTTGCTAGGCTGAGTTTGAAGACTTTACCGGTCTGAAAAATTCACGCTTGCAATCTGATAGAAATGTTTTGCATAAACACTTGAGAGTCAGTGTTTAGATCTAGTTTCTAAACTCTATCCCTCACTGAGGAGAGCAAACCAGCTTGAAATCAGCTGATCTGGGGGTGAGCAAATGAAAGAGGTAGTTAATTCTGACTCTTTTTTCGTTTATGTAAACAAATTTTACACTTGTTCGGTGGTTTTGGTAAAGCGCCATCTTTTGAACATAAATAACAAGTGATAGCAGGTTATGTGAGTAACTTGTTTTTGTTTTTCATAAATGTACCTTTAAAGTTTTCTTGCAATGATATATATTGCAGAGACTTTGATTATATGATGATACTGAACTGAGATCAGAGCCATATAAATATCTGGCTTGCTAGGCTGAGTTTGAAGACTTTACCGGTCTGAAAAATTCACGCTTGCAGTCTGATAGAAACGTTTTGCATAAACACTTGAGAGTCGGTGTTTAGATCTAGTTTCTAAACTCTATCCCTCACTGAGGAGAGCAAACCAGCTTGAAATCAGCTGATCTGGGGGTGAGCAAATGAAAGAGGTAGTTAATTCTGACTCTGTTTTCGTTTATGTAAACAAATTTTACACTTGTTCGGTGGTTTTGGTAAAGCACCATCTTTTCAACATAAATAACAAGTGATAGCAGGTTATGTGAGTAACTTGTTTTTGTTTTTCATAAATGTACCTTTAAAGTTTTCTTGCAATGATATATATTGCAGAGACTTTGATTATATGGTGATACTGAACTGAGATCAGATCCATATAAATATCTGGCTTGCTAGGCTGAGTTTGAAGACTTTACCGGTCTGAAAAATTCAGCTTGCAATCTGATAGAAACGTTTTGCATAAACACTTGAGAGTCAGTGTTTAGATCTAGTTTCTATACTCTATCCCTCACTGAGGAGAGCAAACCAGCTTGAAATCAGCTGATCTGGGGGTGAGCAAATGAAAGAGGTAGTTAATTCTGACTCTTTTTTCGTTTATGTAAACGAATTTTACACTTGTTCGGTGGTTTTGGTAAAGTGCCATCTTTTGAACATAAATAACAAGTGATAGCAGGTTACGTGAGTAACTTGTTTTTGTTTTTCATAAATGTACCTTTAAAGTTTTCTTGCAATGATATATATTGCAGAGACTTTGATTATATGGTGATACTGAACTGAGATCAGACCCATATAAATATCTGGCTTGCTAGGCTGAGTTTGAAGACTTTACCCATCTGAAAAATTCACGCTTGCAATCTGATAGAAACGTTTTGCATAAACACTTGAGAGTCCGTGTTTAGATCTAGTTTCTAAACTCTATCCCTCACTGAGGAGAGCAAACCAGCTTGAAATCAGCTGATCTGGGGGTGAGCAAATGAAAGAGGTAGTTAATTCTGACTCTTTTTTCGTTTATGTAAACAAATTTTACACTTGTTCGGTGGTTTTGGTAAAGCGCCATCTTTTGAACATAAATAACAAGTGATAGCAGGTTATGTGAGTAACTTGTTTTTGTTTTTCATAAATGTACCTTTAAAGTTTTCTTGCAATGATATATATTGCAGAGACTTTGATTATATGGTGATACTGAACTGAGATCAGAGCCATATAAATATCTGGCTTGCTAGGCTGAGTTTGAAGACTTTACCGGTCTGAAAAATTCACACTTGCAGTCTGATAGAAACGTTTTGCATAAACACTTGAGAGTCGGTGTTTAGATCTAGTTTCTAAACTCTATCCCTCACTGAGGAGAGCAAACCAGCTTGAAATCAGCTGATCTGGGGGTGAGCAAATGAAAGAGGTAGTTAATTCTGACTCTTTTTTCATTTATGTAAACAAATTTTACACTTGTTCAGTGGTTTTGGTAAAGCGCCATCTTTTGAACATAAATAACAAGTGATAGCAGGTTATGTGAGTAACTTGTTTTTGTTTTTCATAAATGTACCTTTAAAGTTTTCTTGCAATGATATATATTGCAGAGACTTTGATTATATGGTGATACTGAACTGAGATCAGACCCATATAAATATCTGGCTTGCTAGGCTGAGTTTGAAGACTTTACCGGTCTGAAAAATTCAGCTTGCAATCTGATAGAAACGTTTTGCATAAACACTTGAGAGTCAGTGTTTAGATCTAGTTTCTATACTCTATCCCTCACTGAGGAGAGCAAACCAGCTTGAAATCAGCTGATCTGGGGGTGAGCAAATGAAAGAGGTAGTTAATTCTGACTCTTTTTTCGTTTATGTAAACGAATTTTACACTTGTTCGGTGGTTTTGGTAAAGTGCCATCTTTTGAACATAAATAACAAGTGATAGCAGGTTACGTGAGTAACTTGTTTTTGTTTTTCATAAATGTACCTTTAAAGTTTTCTTGCCATGATATATATTGCAGAGACTTTGATTATATGGTGATACTGAACTGAGATCAGACCCATATAAATATCTGGCTTGCTAGGCTGAGTTTGAAGACTTTACCGGTCTGAAAAATTCACGCTTGCAATCTGATAGAAACGTTTTGCATAAACACTTGAGAGTCAGTGTTTAGATCTAGTTTCTATACTCTATCCGTCACTGAGGAGAGTAAACCAGCTTGAAATCAGCTGATCTGGGGGTGAGCAAATGAAAGAGGTAGTTAATTCTGACTCTTTTTTCGTTTATGTAAACAAATTTTACACTTGTTCGTGGTTTTGGTAAAGCGCCATCTTTTGAACATATATATATATTCTCTTGTCTCAGAATAAAATTCATTGGGAAAATGCTGTTTTTTGCACCAGCTATTCTTTCAGTTCTAAATAATATATCAACCATCTTCTTACTGTTTGCATTCAAGTCTGAATCAATTTCAAGATTTGTTAATATTTTAAAACGATTTATGGATTTTAATTTATATTCATTCACTTTTTCCAATGATTAGGAATAATTAAATGATGAATATATATTTTATTACAGTTTAATTGGTGTGAATTTCAATGATAGAGTATGAGACCTAATACAAGAGATTAAATTTCAAATTAAACATAATTAAAATTTAATATTTAACAAATTAAAATAATATAAATTCTAAAATTAATATAAAACTCGCATTTAAATTTAATAAATTTGATATTTTTTTTTTAGTCTTCGATTTCCTGATGAATTTTACAAATAATAATAACAGGTTCCTATATCAGATTGGGGATACTACATATATTTAATTTTAGACATATTAAACCTTTACTATCAGACATTTTACTTTTGTTTTTGTTTATTATCATAAATTTAATCTTTGGTTAATTTATGAAAATTTCTATTTAGCATTTCAAAATACATGTATGAAAGTTTGCATACGTTTTCTCATGTCATCAACTATTTTTAAATTGTGCAATTGGTTTAATGTCGAACAAAGACTAAAATTGTATTTATTTAATATAATTAACAAACATTATAAAAATGGTTTAGTACATCTCAATTTAAAATCACCAGAGTGAAGTTATCTTCATAATTACAATATTCATTTCAAATACAATTTGGATGTGCCATAATTTTTTAAATTGTATCTTTATTATAAGTATTATTTTTAATGGAACAAAACATTATAAATCTTTTTTCTACATTACATTCTATTTATTGGACACATTTATTTAAACTATGTTAAATAAGTGATTTCATTTAAGCTTAGGTAACTTCATCACATTATATAATATATAAATAAATTTTGTGGCAAAAATTCTACTTTAGTACTTAGATTTACAGTAAATTTATAACATAAAATATGGCTGTCATACAGTACAAACTGTCAGAAGAATTGGAAAGTGTAATAAAATCATTGCATAATATCGAATTTGTAATTATATGTTGAATATTGTTACTCTTTATATTAAAATACCTATTGTCTTTTTATACATCAGTTCAGTTGAACAAGTGGATGGAATTTGAGACAACCAAAGTTTATATACATCTGCATCAGATATTCTTATAAATGAAATATATTTTATTTCTTTGTAAAATGTTTCACTTTTACATAAAATTATAAACTATTCTATATATGCAATCCATGTTCTGGGATAATTTGCATCAGATTTTTTTAAACAGCTGATTTTGCCACTCTGTTTTGGATAATGATTTTATTTGGCTTAGACTATTTTTACGTTGTAATTCTCTTTACTAGATAAATTACTTCTGGATATCAGATATTCCTTTCACATATTTAATTTTTTTAATATTATATTCGTATTTATTATGCCATTTTTTTTGCATAGGCAATTCAATACAGTAGAAATAAGCTAAGATTTATTTATTAATGAAATACAATTAATTAGAAAGCAATAAGTTAGTCAAACATTCATCTTGAAGAAACAGAACTATTACTATTTTAAAACTATTGGATAACTAAATGTTTTGTGAGAAATAATATTAACCATATGGTATCATATAAGGTAAAAAAGGAATATGAGTTGTAATATTAAATCAAAATTTTATAGTTGTCACAAAACAGGTCTGTATTACAAAGAAACGGGCCTGATATGAAATTTTATTATACTAGCAAGTTGATAAATTTGGAATTTATCATTTACTAGCAAGATGGTTTGAGTTTAAAATCTTAAGGTTTTACACAATTTCCAATGAATACTATCAAGTTATAAAGAGTGACAAGTAAATGTTTAAAAACACACAAATTATAGCATTTCATTGATAAAAGAAAAAGACAAAAATCATTCTGATGAATTTAGATTTTAGAATATTATATTCTCTGGTGCTAATTTGTTTTTGCTCAGGTATACAACAGATGGTATTCTCTATTTAATTTACTAGCACAGTATTTAAATAATTTTAATCAAAAGAAAATTACACTCTATACACATGCACGGTTATATTGTGTTAATAACTCAACAGTGTTTTGTTGAATACAGAGGACATTCTCAAAGCAAATCACAAGATAGAGACTTTGAAATGATAAAAGTGTCCATCTTGTCTCTGAATCTAAATTCACTTACATAGACCAATCTAAAGCATTTTGGAATAAGAGCATGAAGATCTTCCATTAATCATTTTACTCCCACTAACAATAGTGACATTATCCAATCACTGCACACTCTCATTCCAACATGCTTTAGATTGACTTATATAAATAAATTTAGATACAATGACAAGATGGCTATTCTTATCTATTCAAAAACTCTATCTTATGTTTTGGTTTGATAATATTCTCTGTAATCAAAAATACTATTGAGGTATTAAGGTAATATAACAGCACATGTGTATAGGGTATAATTCCTTTCTCTGCTATTACTCTTAATAATATGTACAGGATGGTCCATTTACTTTGGGTTTGTAAAATTATGCAATAAATTGTTATGTTACTAAGACAAATTTTAATTAAGTAGAAGAAAATTACTATCAAACATTTGTTGTTCATTTTTAGTACATAAATTTATGCACAGGTTTGAAGGTTAAATTTCTTCTATGTAATTACACATATCATCATCAACCATTATCAATCCACTGTAGAATGAAGGTCTCTTCAAGTTCAATCCATCTTTTCCTATCTTTAGCTTCTCTTCTCCACATCACCCCTGTACACTTTCTTATTTCATCCATCCATCTCACATGTGGTCTCTTTCTGGGTCTTTTACAATCTCTTGGAATCCAGTTTAAAATTTCAATTGTCCATCTGTTATCATCTCTTCTAGCAATATGTCCAGCCCAACTCCACTTTAGTCTTTTAATTTTTTCAATGAGGTCAGTAACACCTGTTTGTTCTTTTACCCATACATTGCATTTTTGATCTCTTCTTTTTACTCCCAACATGCATCTTTCCATACTTCTTTGAGTGGTCTAAAATCTCTGTTTTGCTCTTCTATTAAGTGTCCAAGTCTCAGATCCATAAGTAATTACTGGCAAAACACATTTATTAAAAACCTTCCTTTTCAACCATATAGGCATATTTCCTTTTAGGATCAAGTTATTTCTACCAAAAGCACTCCAACCAAGTTTAATTCTATGATTAATTTCATCCATTATGTTTCCATCTGTATTAATAATCTGACCAAGGTATTTGTAACTGCTAATTTCTTCTAGCTTATCATAATCAATGTTTATTTTTATATTTTGAGAAAATCTATTAATCATTACTTTAGTCTTTTTAACATTTATCTTTAGTCCTACTTTCCTACTTTCATCTGATAACTCCTGCAACATTCCCTGTAGCTCTAAAGCATTATTTACAAAAACAACTACATCATCTTCAAAATGTAAATGACTTAAATAATCTCAATTTACTTTCACTCCTTTAGCTTCCCATTTTAATCCACAAAATACTTTTTGCGGCACTGCTGTAAAAAGTTTTGGAGATATGAAATCACCCTGTCTTACATCCTTTTCAATGTTGATTTTCCTATTATAATTATGTAAACTAATTGTTGCTGTTGCATTTTTATAAATATTCTTTAAAATATGACAATATTCTGGATCTACACCTTGATGAACCAATGCTTTAATCACTGAAGAAATGTTTATAGAATCAAATGCCTTTTCATAATGTACAAATCCTAAGCATAATGGCAACTTATATTCATTTGTCCTTTCTATAACTTCTCTCAATACCGGGATATGATCTACTGTACTAAAACAACTTTTAAATCCAGCTTGTCTCTTGGATTGTCAAAATCCAGTGTTTTCTGTAGACGAGTTGTAATTATCTTAGTAAAACTTTTGTACAAAACTGATTAAAGACTGATAGGTCTGTGCTTTCTAATATCTTCTTTATCACCGTTTTTAAATATTAATATTAATACTGCATTATTCCAATCATCTGGTACATCTTTATCATTTAGACATTTGGTATATAACTTTGCTAAAAAAACTTCTATTTCTTCACCTGCTTCTTTTAATATATCAATTATAATTCCATCATTACTGAGCCTTCCTTTTCTTCATAAATTTAATTGCATGTCTCACTTCCTAATTCAAAATTCTCAGCAATTTGGAAGACATAATAGGTATAGGAGGCACTTGTTTTTTACTACTATGTGCTTCTTAATAGAAGTCTTCTACACATTTCATGATGTCATTTCTCTTTTTAGTAATAATGCCATCTTTTTTTCTTTTTGCAGATATAAATTTCCTACCAATACTAAAATGTTTTACGCTCTTTAGACTTTTATTGTCTTCTACAGCTTTTCTTGCAAGATCACAATTATACTTTCTTATATAATTTTCAACTCTTTTCCACACCATTTTACAAAATTCAAGATATTCAATCTTTTTTAATTCATCATTGTTGTATACCCTGATATTCATTTTTTTCTTCATAAATTCACTAGTCTCAGTAGAAATTTTATTGGTCAATTGCTGTTTTTTTTAACCAGCTATCTTTGTTGCAGTTTTTAAAAGTGTATTAGTTACTTTCCTATTAATGTCATTCAAATCTGAATCATGTTCAAAATCTACTAATACTTTGTAAGTTCTAATTTAAATTCATTAGAATGTTTCTGAAGATTAGGAATATCAATTGCAAATATTGTTTTTCTTAATAATTTTTGTCTCTCTAGTTTTGCATTAACATGTATCTTACATCTTACTAATTGATGATCACTTCCTGTGCTAAATTTATTAAGAACATTACAATCTTGAAGTATGTATTTTCTGTTAGTCAAAATATAATCCAATTCTGCTGTTCCTTCATTTGGATGCTTCCATGTTCATTTCCTTTTAACATTTTTCTCAAAAAAAGAATTCATAATATAAAGTTTTTTCTTTTTCTGCACACTCCACAAGTCTATGTTCTCTCTCATTTCTATTACCATAACCAAAATTACCTACAGCATTTTCATCTTTCATTTGTTTTCCAATTCTAGCATTAAAGTCTCCCACAACAATTCTAAAGTGTTGTTTACTCTGATCAAAAACCTTTTGTATATCCATATAAAAGTCTCCTATAACTTCATCACTATAAGAACTTGTTGGGGAATAAACCTGAATTATCTGCATTTGGTATCTGCTATTAAGTTGTAAAACTAATTTTGCCACTCTATCCAATACACCATCAATCTCCTCAATGTTATTCTTCCATTTTTTATTTATAATGAATCCTACTCCACTTATATTTTCAATATTTGTGCCTTTATAGTAGAGTATATGTCCCCTTTCTAAATCAATTGTTTCTTCACCTTTTCTTCTAACTTCACAAAGTCCAATAATGTCCCATTTAGTATAAGGCAGTTCTTCTTCTAACTCTTGCAATCTTCCTTCACTTGAAAGTGATCTGCAGTTGTAAGTACCTAAATAAAAAGTCATCATCAAATGTCAGCCTGTGTCGGCAATCAGGGGATTCTTAGCACTCTCCACCTTTGGCAACCAACTGCTGCCTTGGTTGGTGAAGTTACAGCCTCTTGGAAATAAGGGCCATGATTTATTTTTGTCTGTCATGATTGTATATATTGGAAAAATATTCTTAAACTTGGAGGTAAAAAGCCAATAAACTCACCATGCTGGCTAATGCATGTTGGTGAGCAGCCCATCCATGTTTGTATACTATTTGAATAATCACATAGTAGTAACAGCTGCAATGACAAGAATGTATAGAGTGGACATTAGGAATTTACCCTGCTCAGTTCCTTTAAGCCCTCCAAGAGGAATCAAAGGGTCTTCTTTCAGTTAATAGCAAACTCCTTTCTGCAGCCAATTACACATATATCCAGTGCTAAATTATTAATTTATATTCTAACAAGTAATATATGCTTAATCACAGTTATTTAAAAATGAAAGCCTTTACCTTCCCTGTGATATATTAACAAAATTGGTACAATTCAGATGTCAATTAAAATTTCAATCACAGAATATGATCAAGTCCTGAGTTAAGCATAGTCAGTAAGAATTGGCTTATATAAGAATAAGCTTTAAACACATTGGATTCACTTGTGTTTTTGAAACATGTACTGATGGGTGATTGCACATAAATTTATATACTAAAAATGAACAGCATAGGTTTGAAAGTTAATTTCCTTCTATTAATCACACTTAGAGCAAGCACTAATTTATTTATTTATAAATCAAATTTTAGTAACATTAATAAATACACACAAGTTATATATGCATGTATATGTATACATGTATTTTAGCATTCAAAAATTATTCAAAATATTCTAAAATTTACATTTAATACATTTTATTTTAGTTATCGATTTTAATTTTTTTTAAATATAAAATATTTTTTTTTTAGGATTCAAAAACTTAAATTTGAAAAAAAAAACACCTGATCTTGTTAAATTAACTGTCTTAAATTTCTTGCCAAGGTACTATGTATGGGAAATTCCAACATTCAATTTACTATCTTTTGAGAAAAATTACTATCTTTTCTTTTTTAACTATCACTAAAATCATATATATATATATATATATATATATATATATATATATATATATTTAAATGTAATATTTTAAATCTCAAAGAAATTCTACAGATATCAGAATAATTGAAAATGTGGAAACTTAAAAGGATTTTAAACTTCATCTTATTGACTTTGTATTATTCCTTGTAAGTCTTGAATGGCTAAAAGCATATTATTTGTGAAGTCTATTAAGATTTATGATTATGTTTACACAATAAGTGTATAATGTTTATTAAAAGTCAAGAATATAAGTTATTACTTATTTGTTTTGTATGCAAGTATTTTATTTTTAAAAATAGGACATTATATTTTTCACCATAATCTTAACAATGCAAATTACAGAGAAAGCTGTTTTCAACATGTCACTTCCAGTAGTTTGTTTAAATATATTGCAATATTGTAAATATTATTTTAAAATTTTAAACTTTTAAAGCACAATTTGAAAGATTTATCAGATATTAATATATATATTCATGCATATTTTAAAAGCAAATGTCAAATAAAAAAGATTTTGTTTGTTTTCTGAAAGAAAATGTTTTCTCCTGACCATCAATGGTCAAATACATTTATTGCTTTGATTGCAAACTGAATGCACATTTTTCTATATTTATTTAAAGCAATCTGATTTTTTAGAATTTTTGTATCTTGTACTGATAAATAATAGCAATTTAATGTTAAAATTACATTGAAAGTTACAGACAGGGAAAATGCTTATCATTGTAACAGTCCTAGCTCTTTGCAAGAGAGTTAAAAACAGCATGTTTATAAAAAAAAATCTTAACTAATTATGGTGTTAAAAGAAATGTACTTTTCATATGGGCTAAGATGCTTTTGGCAATGGAAAATCTATTGATTTTAAACCTTTTAAGATGAAGTATGTCTATAAAATATATGTATTAATATTTTAACTAATATAAAAAATTAGAATAATCTATTTTATGATTAACTGATGTAACAGAATGATTTCATAATTTTAATTTTTTAATTTTTATAAAATACCATGTATGAAATAAAGACTGTGTGTGTGTCAATTGCATGGATAACAGAAGCTATACTCATCAAATCTTTATTAAGAAGATAATTTTTAACATGGCTGATTAGTTAATTAGCAATTCTCCAGCACTGTAAACCAACATTATCATTGAATATTCTCATGGATATATTCTATCTGTAATATTAATTAGATATGGCATCTATGTAAGCTAAACTATTGTATCCTTAGCAAAGTGATTACTACATAAACATAATCAATGGAAATTTTCTTTTCAAACCAGAGAATCCATTATTAAAAGGAATTATTTGATCAGAGATCTAAAAAAAATAAAAACATATGAGAAGAAATCCACAGTTCTGTGACCGCTTGCTTTATGATATTAACATACTGACAGTTTGGTTTTACAATTCTTTAATAAGTATATAAATCATTAACTTATAACCAATTTTATAAGCTTTCATCATCATCATCATCAACCATTATCAATCCACTGCAGGATGAAGGTCTCTCCAAGTTTAATCCATCTCCGATCTTTAGCTTCTCTTCTCCACAACACCCCTGCACATTTTCTTATTTCATCCATCCATCTCACATGTGGTCTCTTTCTGGGTCTTTTACAATCTCTTGGAATCCAGTTTAAAATTTCAATTGTCCATCTATTATCATCTCTTCTAGCAATATGTCCAGCCCAACTCCATTTCAATCTTTTAATTTTTTCAATAAGGTCAGTAACACCTGTTTGTTGTCTTACCCATACATTGTGTTTTCAATCTCTTCTTGTTACTCCCAACATACATCTTTCCATACTCCTTTGAGTGGTCTGAAGTCTCTGTATTGCTCTTCTATTAAGTGTCCAAGTCTCAGATCCATAAGTAAAGAACTAGTACAACACATTTGTTAAAAACCATCCTTTTCAAACACATAGGCATATTTCCTTTTAGTATCAAATTATTTCTACCAAAAGCACTCCAACTAAGTTTAATTCTATGATTAATTTCCTCCAATATGTCTCCATCTGTATTAATAATCTGACCAAGGTATTTGTAACTGTTAACTTCTTCTAATTCTTCATAATCAATCTTTATTTTTATATTTTGAGCAAATCGATTAAACATTACTTTAGACTTTTTAACATTTACCTTTAGTCCTACTTTTCTACTTTCATCTGCTAACTCCTGCAACATTTCCTGCAGCTCTGAAGCATTATTTGCAAAAACAACTACATCATCTGCAAAATCTAAATGACTTAAATACTCGCCATTTACTTTCACTCCTTTAGTTTCCCATTTTAATCCACAAAATACTTCTTGCAGCACTGCTGTAAAGAGTTTTGGAGATATGGAATCACCTTGTCTTACACCTTTCTCAATGTTGATTTTTCCAGTATCATTATGTAATCTAATTGTTGCTGTTGCATTTTTATAAATATTCTTTAAAATATGACAATATCCTGGATCTATACCTTGATGATCCAATGCTTTAATCACTGAAGAAATGTGTATAGAATCGAATGCCTTTTCATAATCTACAAATCCAAAACATAATGACAACTCATATTCATTTGTCCTTTCTATGACTTCTCTCAATATCTGGATATGATCTATTGTACTAAAACCACTTTTAAATCCAGCTTGTTCTCTTGGTTGGTGGAAATCCAAAGTTCTCTGCAGACGAGTTGTAATTATCTTGGTAAAAATTTTATATAAAACTGATAAAAGGCTGATAGGTCTGTAATTTCTAATATCTTCTTTATCACCTTTTTTAAATATTAATATTATTACTGCATTCTTCCAATCTTCCGGTACATCTTTATCATTTAGACATTTGGTATATAACTTTGCTAAAATTGTTTCTATTTCTTCACCTGCTTCTTTTAATATATCAATTATAATTCCATCATTTCCTGGAGCCTTTCCTTTCTTCATACACTTAATTGCATGTCTCACTTTTTCATTTAAAATTCTGGGCAATTCGGAAGATGTAATAGATATAGGAGGTACTTGTTCTTTATTACTATATAATTCTTGATAAAAATCTTCTACCAATTTCATGATGTCATCTCTCTTTTTAGTAATAATTCCATCTTTTTTTCTTATTGCAGATATAAATTTCCTACCAATACCAAAATGTTGTTTTACATTCTTAAGACTTTTATTTTCTTCTACACCTTTCCTTGCTATTTCACAGTTATACTTTCTTATATCATTTTCAACTCTTTTCCGTACCATTTTACAAAATTCGAGATATTCAATTCTTTTTAATACATCATTTTTGTATATCTTCATATTCCTTCTTTTCTTCATAAATTCTCTAGTCTCAGTAGAAATTTTATTAGTCAATTGCTGCTTTTTTCTACCAGCTATGTTTGTTGCAATTTTTAAAAGTGTATCAGTTATTTTCATATTAATTTCATTCAAATCTGAATCATGTTCAAAATCTCCTAACACTTGAAACCTATTTGTAAATTCTAATTTAAATTCATTAGAATGTTTCTGAAGATTAGGAATATCAACTGTAAATATTGTTTTTCTTAATAATTTTTGTCTTTCTAGTTTTACATTAACACGTAACTTACACCTTACTAATCGATGATCACTTCCTGTGTTAAATTTATTAAGAACATTACAATCTTGAAATATGTATTTTCTGTTAGTCAAAATATAATCCAATTCTGCTGTACCTTCATGTGGATGCTTCCATGTCCATTTCCTTTTAACATTTTTCTCAAAAAATGAATTCATAATATAAAGTTTTTCTTTTTCTGCAAACTCCACAAGTCTATGTCCTCTCTCATTTCTATTACCATAACCAAAATTACCTACAGCAATTTCATCTTTCATTTGTCTACCAATTCTAGCATTAAAGTCTCCCATAACAATTTTAAAATGTTGTTTACTCTGATCAAAAGCCTTTTGTACATCCATATAAAAATCTTCTACTACTTCATCACTATGAGAACTTGTTGGGGCATAAACCTGAATTATCTGCATTTGGTATCTGCTATTAAGTTGTATAACTAATCTTGCCACTCTGTCTGATACACCATCAATCTCCACAATATTGTTCTTCCACTTTTTATTTATAATGAATCCTACTCCACTTGTATTTCCAATATGTGTGCCTTTATAATAGAGTATATGTCCATTTTTTAAATCAATTGTTTCTTCTCCTTTTCTTCTAACTTCACAAAGTCCAATAATGTCCCATTTAATATAAGACAGTTTTTCTTCTAATTCTTGCAATCTTCCTTCACTTGAAAGTGATCTGCAGTTGTAAGTACCTAAATAAAAAGTCGTCATCAAATGGCAGCCTGGGTCCGCAATCAGGGGATTCTTAGCACCCTCCGCCTTCGGCCACCAACCGTTGCCTTGGTTGGTGACTTTACAGCCTCCTGGGAATAAGGGCCATGCTTTATTTTTGTCTGTCATAATTGTATATATGTATTGGAAAAATATTTATCATTTACACAAACATTCATTCTGCCTTATCAGGCACTGAGAAGAAAGACCATGGTGTTTCTTGATCTTAAACTCAGAGGTAAAAAGCCAATAAACTCACCACGCTGGCTAATGTGTGTTGGTGAGCAGCCCATCCATGTTCGTGTACTATATGAATAATCACATAGTAATAACAGCTGCAACGACAAGAACGTATGGAGTGGACATTAGGAATTTGCCCTGCTCGGTTCCTTTAAGGCCTCCAAGAAGAATCAAAGGGTCTCCTTTCAGTTAATAGCTTATATATATATATATATATATATATATATATATATTGTACCCTCACTTCCAGAAATATATAATATAACTTAAAATATGACTAGCTCAATTAAATCGTTATGCTCGGCTAATATATGTATAACTATTATTAATATATTTTTATAATACTATATCTTATCAGATTTAGTACAACTAACAGAAAATTAATATGGTTCAATATCATGCACTAATTAAATAAGTATTTATTAAATCATGAGACTATGAAGTGAAGTTACAAGTGGTAATTGAATTTACATTGAGGCCATATCTTCTAAGATATTATCTCAATGGCATAAGAATACTATTACCTCTTTATTATCTCACTAATACATCTATAGCACTCCTATGTCTTTTATAAAAATTAACTAACTTCAATAATAATAATAAATAAATCTCAATCTTTTTATCAAAGAAATATAACTAAATAATCTCAGGTTCTTTTAATTATCTTAAAGTAATAATACTTCTTGCAGATAGGCATGATAAGGGATTTAATATCAAACCTAACTACACCTAACTTATAATAATAATAAATAACTAATAATAACAATCTCCAGTGTATAAGTTAACCTCATCTATTTTATTATACTACTAATCATTAAGAAAACAAGTAAATCATCTACATGTCTTTTATCTTCATATAGTATCTTAATTAAGAATATAATAAAATCTTATAATTTAATAATATGTGGCAATAAATAATATTATACTCTTATATTGTGCATTATAATTATTTTTGTGACCATTATAACATAATATGTTAATGTCAATGAATTTCTATAAATTATATTAAGAAAATACTGTATTTCTTTTTTTAAAAAAAAATAATAATAATTTAATTCATATTGTGCAAATATTATGTTTTATTCAAATTATCTGTTGTCAAATGCTGTGGTGCAAAATAATGAATTCGACACACTTTTAAAACAACTTAAACAAATTTATTTACATCAACTTTAATAAACAACTTATATACATTATTTACATTACAAGTGGAAATCAAGAAAAATAAAAATAAGAAAAATAATAATAATACAAGATTCTTACATTGTTGTTATTTCCATAATCCAAAATAAATAATCCATACATTTCTTAAATGTTTTATCAGTAACATTTAATTGAGTTTATGAACTTATATTTTACTAGATATCATTTATAATCACTTAGTACAATAGAAGGCTTTTATGTAAAATATCACTTATGTAGCACATGTAAAATAAACAAACTTTAACAATTAAAATGCTACTCCATTTAAGTATTATAGCTATTTCTATTATAATGTAACTATTATGTATTACATTTATTATTAGCATTAACTAAATATCAACTAATGTATAGATTGATATAACTTTGTAATATTATGTGACTTTTATTGATTACATAATTATTTACTTCATTCTGATGTAATTTCATAATATATGTCTTACCAAAATATGCAATACATATATGTTCTTTTCTTAAAATAATATTTTTAAAATTATTCAACAATTTTTGTGAAGACGAAATTTTTATTTATAAATTACCAATTTATAAAGTTATTATATTAAAATAAAATTCTATGATTCTTTTCCATTTAAACTATTATTCTTCTCTACTTGTTATTCCTATTCCCTCTTAATAAAATCCTATCTTCAAATATCATTCTAATCTTATTTAACTTCAGTATCAGCTTACCAATTTTTTTAAAAAAAAATGACTATCCAAACTCTCTTATATCTCATCATCTATATATGATAAACCCTTCAAACAAAATATAATTTTCTATATAAAATTAATTTAACTTGTCTAATAAAAAATAAAAATATAGATATATTTTTTTTTACTTCTTACTAACTTGAAAATAAATATAAATGACTCATACTAATATAATAAATCAAATTCCTAATATTGTAACAGAAACATTAAAGTTTATTCACGAAAGAATCATATAATTATTTCTGGATAACTCTTATTACGTTGTAATAAATTTATATTATAGAATAAAGTATGCATATTAAAATAAAACTATTATTGATAGTATTATGCGTGTATATTCTTTAAATATTTATACATTCACTCAACAATCAAATAATATTTGGTTTATCTAAAGAAAACAAAGCAAAATACATTAAATTATTAATATTATATAATTATTACCATAAATGATACTCCAATTTATAATTAGCCAAACGATGTCCTCCAGGATTATAGTTTTACAAAAATAATATCACATTTATACTCAACAATTATTCTTAAAATATTACGTGTTGTAAAATTCTACAAAAAAATAAACTTTATGAAATTAAATGTTATATTAATGTGTAGTTACTTTTAAAATGTACCTATCTTATCTCTAATAGATCAATAAATAATTAAATATCTATGTTAGTTAAGAAAACAAAATATGTTACATAAAATCCAACGGTGTCTTCTTTCCATCCACAATTGTTCTTTTTTTCCTAGGCACAAAATTCTATCAACATCACTTCCTTTTCCGGTACATCACGTGTTTAAACAGTTTTTATGAAATAAATGAAAACGTTTTTTTTTTTTTTTTTAAAAAAAATAAGATAAAATAAGTTCCACCATAAAGATACAAAACAATAATTAAAACAGTTTATAGGATCCGGATTTATTTAAAAGTTATTATCTTCATAGGATTAATCAATAGTTAAATGTTTAATTTAAGTTTTTATAAAAATTGACTTGGATATCCACGTATACTTCTATGCGCATTTCTTAAAATATTCAGCAAAAAACATTTTTAAAATTTTTCTATATAACCAGCATATAGAATTTAAATATTATAACGTTTTTATAAGTATTTATTTATCAATTAAATTTCCGAATTATCAGTTTTTTTTAAAAGCTATCAACATCTAGTCTTTTAAATAACAAAGACTTAATAAGGCAAGTATTTCTGCAATTATTATTAACTTCCATATCTTTACCAAAAGATATATTAAAATATATAATTTAAAAATACTTTCTTCATAAAGAAGTATTTATCTTTCTTTAAAATATTTGTTTATAAAAAATTAATTATAATCAACTTTTAAATTCATATAATGTCCAATATATTATTTTTATCCAACTAGTAATTCTCCTAGTTAATCCAGCGTTCACTATATTTTTAATATAAAGTTTCCAACACATTTTATCGATATACGATATTTTCATGATTATTTGATAGTAAAATTGAGCTTTGATAGAGACGATCAATAGGGAACTATAAATAAATTAGCACTGCATATTAAACGGTAAACTTTTATAAAATTATTTAGAACTACTCTCTTATAAATTAAGAAACTATTACGAGAGCGTCTATAATTTTTTACTTAGCTATATTTAATAGCACACTTCACTTAAAAGAAATTACAATCACCCCCTTGAACAATTGAACCTCCATTTTTATACCGGAATAAATTACCCACTTGATTGGTAAATTAAACAATCACCTTGCTAGCCTATTTACATATCTTACCAACAATACGAAATTAAAAATAAATAATGACTTATTTAATATTTATTATTTATTACATTATTTAATTCTTAAATTAATTTTTATCATTTATTTAAATCCATTAAGCATTTTTAAAAATATATGTTTTACTTTATTTCACTTTTAACTTTTATAAGACTATTTTTCTAAACAAACTAAGTCTATTTTTATTCATTATATTTTTTAAACAGTATTTTAAAAATCAGTTTTAATATTTCACACTAATTATTTTAATTTTTATCTCATGATAGCCAATATAATATTTATAAATTTTATAATAGAATTTTAAAACAGTTTTGCAACTTTACTAAAAAAAAACTTACAAGCATATGTGTACATATGTTTATCTGTCACCTGACTTACAACACAGATATAAACACTTGTAATTATCTAAAAATAAACTAACAATTCAATTTTATAAAATAAATATTTTTTAAAACAAATAATATACTATAACAACTTTAAAATAATAATTTGATATTATAAAATCAAATATTAATCTTCTATTATATACTTTTAATAACAAAAATATTTATATTCACTTACTAAATATTAATCTTTATCAACAAGAAATATATATGCATTTAATTTTAACTTGTCTTTTTTAAAACTTTTAACTTTAAACATTTATTTACAAAACTTATTAATGCAGTATTGATCATGGCCAGTTTTCCCAACCATATAATATTATCATTTTTTTTACTGAAATGTCTCTCTCAAATATTAGCACAATTTCACATATCAAATATTCATAGTTTACTTTAATTAAACTCTTGAAAGATTTATTATAAATAAAATCAACATCATATAGCTATAATATATCTTAAATTTAAAATTTTTTAACAAATTGATATAACAATTTATGGAGACCCATACAAAAGGGCACAATATATATATATATATATATATATATATATATATATATATATATATATATATATATATATATATATATATATATATATATATATATATATATATATATATATATATAAGCTTTACAAAGCACTTTATATATAAGTTTTATATAATTGCGATATTGGCCAATCTTAGCCAATTTATGCGTTATAAGCTTTCTCAATGAAATAATCTCAAAATGGGAGTTATCAAATATTCTCGAATAAAATTGAAAATTATGGTAATAAATTCTAATAAAAATAATATAATAAAAGTCTGTCAATTGATATCATATACCTAGAAGTATAAATTAAAATTATATTCAGATAATTATATAACTATAAAAAATATATCATAAAAATAGATTCTCAAAATTTATAAAATTTTGTCAATTCCTAATGCATTAAGTTATAAAATAAAATTATAGATTTTGTTAACAATTTAATTAATAATCTAAAATTTATCAAATAAAAAGAAAATTTTAAAAAGGCAAACTAAAAAACAAGAATTAATTAAGGTAAAGTTTAATTAAAGTTAAATTTAATTGGAACTATAATTAAATGTAATTAAAAAAATTGAAGGAAAAAAAAGCAAATGCAAACTTTAAAGAGAAGAGCGAAAATAAGCAAGATTTCTTGGGAAGACTTGTCCTGGCTTAAGCAAAATATATAAAAGAGAAAGAAGCTGAATACATATACAATGTCTGTGGAAAGTAAAAATGAATGGAAATATTCAATTCTAATTTGTTCTAAATCATTTCAGAAAATTGCTGTACTAGTATTTGGCAATACTGACATTAAACCAACCACCTGGAATGTCTAAGAGAAAAAAACAAGAATAATTTGCTAAACCAATCCTATATGTACTGAAGCAGTCAATCTTAGCTTAAGATTGTGCTTCATATTTTTACCTACTAACCCGTATTCAAACCCCTATATCCATTCCCACTGCTTTTGTCATATATATATTTTTTATGTATATATTTGGAATGTGTGCCTAAATTTATCAATTTTAACTTTCAATAACATCTTATTATTAATTTTGTGATTATTAATTCTATTATTAATTATTAGTTCTTTTTTATTAAAGTATTATAGGTGTGATTCAAATATATATAGGAGCAAAAACTTACTAACAATATTGATTTTAAATATTTTATTATACATCATTTTTTTAAACTTTTTCTTTTTAAAGTACTTTTTCTATTAAACTGTATATTTTCATAAAATCCAATATGGAAGATGCTACAGTAATTGTCTAAAAATAATTAGGGGTTGGAAACACTATTGTTTTAATCTGGGGAAGGTAATTTTTAACTAAAGTTTTTACTTAAAATGAGATTAAGATTAGAGATACTTTTGTTAAAAACATGTTGTCAAATCTATTTCTAATCTGGAAATAGATTTGAATTTATTTTTGTACGTTATCTTACTGTTGTATCTTCAAAAACAACTGATAAAGAAAACGTATAAAATGACTGAATTTTGAGTCACAGATGAGATGAGCTACTATTATGAGAACTGATTGTTAAGATATTACACGTCACCTGAAACTTAAAATGATGTAGTCATAAATCCACCTTCCTGCTGACACGAGTGGGTCATTTTTCCCTCTAATATACCATCTAAATGCTAACTTGAAAGAAAGTAAAAGCCTAAAGAAGGAACTTTAGAATGCTAATAGAAGCTTGTTGCCACCGAAGAACTTTTTTCAATTGCCGTGCACTACTAAATTGGACTCTTAAAATTGCAAGGTAACTTTTCAAACCATCACCTCAAACTAAATTTAGCTTAACTCATCTATGAAGATTTCTTCTAATGTGTTATTTAACTTTAACTTTTTTTTGATATTTAAATAGGTAAATGTATAATTTGCTCTTAAATGATTTTCATAAATTTAATCCTATATCATATGCTCTAACTTTCTTTAACTTTGGTGCGGTTAATTATTTATAGTTATTTATTACTTGATTTTATATGTATACTCGTATTATTATTATTAAATTGCCAATCTCACAACCTGGCAAACTTAATTTCTAAAAATCTTTTCTGTCATTTTTTTAACTAAACCTTCATGAAAAGGTTATTAATGTCCCCTTTGAATATGCATATATAATGCATTATAAATTAATACGTTCGCCAGATTGTTTTTATGAATCAACCTTTTAGGTTCGTTTTTAATATAAAAATATATATTTGTTTAACTCTGGATTTTCTACCCAGGGTAAATCCTGAACTCAAGCTTTGAAAGCTTATAAAATATTATTTATTTAATTCTAAAATAAGAGTGACTTAATTGATTTACATATATATATAAATGCCAGTTATTTTCTTTTTTATACTCTTAAAATAAAATACTTATATATTTAATTTATTGTAAAATCAACGAAGGTAGGATTGAATTATTTTAAATAGTAGGAAAGGGAAGGGGTGAATCTTAATGTTTCTTTTACTAAATCAAATCTTAACGTATATTTTATTAATTTGAAATCTAAATCTTAATGTTTCTTTTGCTATATAAAATCTTCAAGTATATTTTAAGTAAATGAAATGTAAATCTCTCTATATATATTATAGCTGCATAGCGTATTATTTGTCTAAATTATAGTACTCAAATAAAGGTCATTTATTTTTAAAAGCAGTGAATCTTATTCAATGTTGTTAGAGACATTCATTCATTCTGCATTACTAACATTTAGCCTATCTTCATATATATATATATATATCAAAATATTAATATATAACAAACTAACCAAAGGAAATACATATAAAAACAAAAAAAATAAAGACTTATAAATCCAATAAATAATATAATATTTCAACCAGAGGACTGGTTTTCATCAGAAAGAAAAAAAATACACAGTAAAATGGTGATAATCAAAAATTACAGATTTGGTAAAAGATTAAAAATTTAACAAAACCCCCCTGATTGGTCACAAAATCTAACACAGAATATCTACCCAATCAATGACAAAATTCAAACAAAAAAAAAAAAACTACATTCCCTCCTAATCAAGCTTAAATTCTATTTAAATTAAAATAAATATAAAAATAAAAAATCCAAAATTAAAAATTAAAATATACATATGTGCATACATAGAAAAATTAAACTATGCTCACACACAAAAAATAGCTGTGCTCACATTAATATTCATTAAAAACTAAAATACTTATACATTTTAAAAATTATAGTTAGTGCAAAGTACAATAATTTATAACTAATTATTTATCTATAAACCAATTAAACACAGATATTAAACATCCATGTAACCAATCTTTACATAAAAAAACCTCATATAAGAAAATTTTCACATAAAAAACACACATATAGAAATCATTTAGGAGACCAGGTAACCCAGAGATGTAATAGTTCCAGTGTTCAAATTCAATCCATGTGGTTCTAAGGTCTTGAATTTAAAAATAAAAAAACTCTCCTTTTGTTTCCTCTCCCTTGTAGAAGAAAAACCTTCCTGAAGAATCACTACTTTTAAATCATCAATTGAATGATTCGGTAAGTTAAAATGTTTTGAAACCGGTCTATCTTTATTCTTATGCAAAATGTCAAATCTATGATTAGTCATTCTGACATGTAAACTATTTGCTGACTCACCTATATACTGGTTTAAACATCTACTACACTCTATCAAATATATCAAATTAACACTTTTACATGTAACATAATTAGGAATATACCATTTGAAATTACAATTCTTAGTACTAAAGACCACTTTTGTCACAACAATATGTTTACATGTAAAACATCTTTTATCTTTACATGGAGAACATCCTTTTTCCTGTACAGAACTACTAATAAAATTTGTTTTGACAAGTATATCTCTAAGTGATCTATGTTTTCGATATACAGCCTTAGGTGGATCAGAAAAAATAGATTTTAAATAATCTGTGGACTGTAATATGTTAAAATGTTTTGCCAATATCCGGTTAATATTAGGTAAATCTCTATTAAAAGTAAGAACCAATGGTGGAACATCTAATTGTTTTTTACTCTTTTCAGATAAAAGAAGTTTCTTTCTATCAATTAAAGAAGATCTCCTTACTGCATTATCCAACAATGTCTTAGGATACCTCATATTGAGCAGTCTATTATATAAAATACTATTATTTTGTTGAAGAAATTTCTCATCATTACAAATCCTCTTCATCCTTAAAAATTGACTATAAGGAATATTAGCCTTTAAATGTTTAGGATGGTTACTATAAAAATGTAGATAGCAGTTATTATCAGTTGGTTTCCTATATACAGTGGTAGTAAGAACTCTATTAGTGTAAATAACTTCAACATCAAGAAAATGAGCAATTGATTTTGAAAAATTCATTGTGAAATTAATATGTTTATTAAAATTATTTAAATAACTTAAAAAATTATGAAGTTCAACTTCACTATGTGGCCATATCATGAAAATGTCATCTATATATCTAAGCCAAGTGTGAGGTTTCAGCTTAGCATTATCAAGTATAGAGGACTCCAGTTTTGACATAAAAATATTCGCATAACTTGGTGCCATCTTTGTACCCATTGCAGTACCTTGTTTATGTAAATAGTATCTAGAATCAAAAGTAAAAAAATTATTTCTTAAAACCAAATATATTAATTCAACCATAGTAGTAATAAAATCATGATCATATTCTCTATCTTGTAAAGCACATTTAATAGCCTCAACTCCATCATCATGAGGTATATTTGTGTATAATGATACAATATCCAAAGTAACCAAAAAACAATCAACTGGTAATCCAGATTTCATATTTTCTAACACGCAAAGAAAATGAGTAGTATCTTTAACATAAGAATTAAATGATGGTGGAATAAATTTAATAATATTATCAACATATGCTGAAATATTTTCTGTAGGACTACCAATACTAGCTACAATAGGTCTGCCTGGACAACCAGGTTTATGAATCTTTGGCAAAATATAAAAACTACTAGGATGAATTTTGGTTGGTACTAAAAAGTTATATACATTATTATTTATAAGACCCCTAGCTCTCATATCTTTTAAACTAAAAAGTATACCCTTGAATAATGAATTAATAGTGGTTAGTGAAATAGGCTCATAAAAAATTTTATCATCTAAAAGCTCCAGAGCTTTTTTAACATAATCATCTTTATTCATAATTACTATTGATCCACCTTTGTCAGCTGGTTTTATAATAATATCCTGTCTTTTCACTAAATTATGTAATGCATTCATCTCTCTCAATGTTAAATTACTCTTATACTTACTATGTTGTTTAAGTCTAATTTCATTAATAATATCCTGATATACATTATCAATGTACGTATCTAATAACACATTCCTTTGATGTGGTGGTGTCCAATCAGATCGTAATTTTCCAATAGTATCACATTCTTGGTTTCCAAAAAATTCTCTTAATCTAAGACTTCTTGAAAGATTATCTAAATCCTGATGAATTTTAAATTCATTTTTTTGATAAAATGACTGAACTGTAGGGATTGAATTTGAACACTGGAACTATTACATCTCTGGGTTACCTGGTCTCCTAAATGATTTCTATATGTGTGTTTTTTATGTGAAAATTTTCTTATATGAGGTTTTTTTATGTAAAGATTGGTTACATGGATGTTTAATATCTGTGTTTAATTGGTTTATAGATAAATAATTAGTTATAAATTATTGTACTTTGCACTAACTATAATTTTTAAAATGTATAAGTATTTTAGTTTTTAATGAATATTAATGTGAGCACAGCTATTTTTTGTGTGTGAGCATAGTTTAATTTTTCTATGTATGCACATATGTATATTTTAATTTTTAATTTTGGATTTTTTATTTTTATATTTATTTTAATTTAAATAGAATTTAAGCTTTATTAGGAGGGAATGTTGTTTTGTTTTTTTTGTTTGAATTTTGTCATTGATTGGGTAGATATTCTGTGTTAGATTTTGTGACCAATCAGGGGGGTTTTGTTAAATTTTTAATCTTTTACCAAATCTGTAATTTTTGATTATCGCCATTTTACTGTGTATTTTTTTTCTTTCTGATGAAAACCAGTCCTCTGGTTGAAATATTATATTATTTATTGGATTTATAAGTCTTTATTTTTTTGTTTATATATATATATATTATGTGCTTCTAGTCTTAATCTGGAGATTGAGACAAGTTTGAATCCATAGATTTCTTCTCATATCTCATTCCGTAGATAGTTGAGCTATCCAGAATCATATTTATTTTATATAAAATGCCTCTGGTGGTGATCCCGTAAGTTTGGCACACGCTATGCATATTTACTTCATAGATAAAAGGCTTCTCGCATCGGTTATACCAGAAAAAGTCTGGGCCATGCCATGCCTATCCACTTTCCTCTAAGCACTACCCAAAAAGGGGGTGTGAGATTTCGTTTTTCATCCAGAAGCACAATCTTTTCCTCTTAGTTATATTTAGGCTACTACGTCAGCACCGCAAACTTATTTGTATTAGTATTTCTTTTGCTTCATGATTCAGTTTTAATGCTCTAATATTAAAATGCGCTCTGCTCAATATATATATATATCAATGCCAAATATTAATAGCTAGATTAATTACTAATGTTATTTCAATCTTATCATACAATCTTACCATTGTAACTTATTTCTATATTTAAGAGTATCTATATGCCTTTGGAAAAATAAAGCGTTTGTCTTACTATTGTTAAAATAATTTTTCATTAAATATTTTGTCATAGATTCAAATATAATCAAATGTTTTCAAATGTATTTTATTTATTTTCATGATCATAATGGCGTGAAAATAATTTATCTTATATGTATAATGAATCTCAGAACACTCCCCTAAATAATGTTTAGTCGCCATGTTTCAGAACCGTAATCCAAAGCATTAATAACAATTTTATGTGAATTCTTCTTTCTAATATTCAATTGGCATCTTAATATTGGACCCACCAAAGATGTGTGTTTATTTGTAATATATTATTTAGCTAATAAAGAGCATATGAGAAATAATAGCGTGAATGACACTATGTAATCACTTGCTCATTCACGCACACACTAATGTATATAATTAATTTATAAATGTATAATAATTTGTCAGTAAATTAAACTATATTTTATTGTCTAACTTATTTGAGTAGTTCGAATTCCTTTTCCTCCACTTCCACCTATTACAGCCATGCTTATGTATATTTTAATATAGTCATAGTTAATAGATGTCTAATTGTTTTGCTCAGCTTTGCTAGTCGGCCGGATTTAAAATTAATTCTCTTGTGCCATCACTACTATGTTATTCATTAGGTGTTTGATCTGGGGCTTAGAGAGTGGGTTCAAATTCAGGCTGGTTCCTGACCTAAATCATGGGCTTGACTGGGTTTGAAGTACATTTTGTGAGTTCCAGCTTATGTTAGATGGATAAACATGTTTTGACTGGTATAGTACCAATCATGGACCACAATGTAACCTTTTCAACTTACACTTCCAGCTTTAAAGAAACGTCTAGAAAAAGCCCAGAAACAAGAAGTATAGTAAAATATAGTTTTTGCCTACAAGTATATAAGACTTTCTTAAAATATGAATATAATACGTGCATTTTAATAATTCTTTCTTTCAATGTAGAATTATTTAAATTGTTGCCATCAATAGATGCGACACGTGTTTTGCTATTTCAAGAAAATGGACAAATAACTTTGCATAGACATTTGCATACATTATTATTTAGTAACATTACAGCAATGGTTTATAACCTATTTTGGCCATGAATATGAGGGAAAAACTCGAAAATACTAGGCCTAGACTAATTTAATTGTTTTTGTTACTACTGACAGCTTCTTCTTCAGCAGGTTAAATCGCTTATATATGATATTTATTATTAATAAATTTCATTAATGTATCATAAACGCTATATCTATATGTATTTGTATATTTATAATTCAACTTTGATATATTTTTATGATGTTTATCAATCTATTTTTGATCAGCAAAAAATAATGTCTACAGGTAATTTTGCAAGCATTTAAAATTACTTGAAATAAAAAATATTGTTAATTATCTCCTAATGCATACAAATCAATTCTTCAATGATCCTGAGCGCTAATGTTCTGAGCTGATAAAAAGAACAGGATTTCTATCAGGAGAACTACGATGATGATGCCAAAAGTAAAAAATCTTATTTTGTAGTGTTTCTTAAAAGAAAGTGGCTCCTAAATGCAAGTTAATGAATTTTAAACCCCTTACATTCAAATGAGCCACATGAATAAATAATAAATGAAACCCTTTGAAATAGAATTTGGTATATGGTGACCAGGAAATGTAACCAGGATACTTAAAATAAATATTCGTGTAAAGGATACTCATACACTATATATATATATATATATATATATATATGTGTGTGTGTGTGTGTGTGTGTTATTTTATGTATAGTGGTATGTGGGTGTTATAATTTGTTTTATATTAATTAATATTTTATATATATGGTTAAGAGTATTTCTGATATGTATTATTGAAGTGTAATAAGAAAGTGACTTTTAAAAGCAAAACCATATAAATTAATTTAAATGTTGTTTTAAGTTAATTAATCTTTTCTTTTTAACCATATGTATTCCAATTTTGCCATCATCCTTATTATTTTGTTCTAAAAAAAATTAAATGTCTTTGTATATTTTAATTATATATATATGATCTCTAAATGAAAAAATTCAAGTTTCAGTTAAAGTATATAAGTTGAGGATTAAAAAATTAAGAATAAATTATATATTTTATGAGTGAAACAAAATTTATATTTAATAATCCTACAAGATAGATGTTTTGAACTCATCCTTATTTATTAACAGCTCACTATCAAAAAATGAACTGATAAAGAATACAATGTTATCAAGATCAGTAAAATAACACTAAAAGTAAATAAGTAGCCAATTGTAGAAAAAGATTAATTGGAAAGCTAAATCTGAGAATGTAATCATTTCCAGTAAAGACAAAGACCTCACTATATTGTACCACTACATATGAAATTTTAATCTAAAATTATTAAAATAAAATTTTACTCAAACAACATAAAGATTTTAAAATTAAAACTTTAATGAATACTAAAATCTCTGCAGAGTAAATGATTGAATTAAAAACATCCCATTTGAAAGAAGGTAATTAAAAGTTTAATAAAAGAGAAGTTTGAAGACTTTTTTTATTATTATTTTAAAATAAAACACAGTTTTCCAAAAGACAACATGCTGCATCATTTATAAAGTTTTACAAATTAAAGAGTAATTAGAGAGGAGAGAAAATTTAACTTACTGAATTTAAAGAAAAAAAAAGAAATCATAAAAACTAAAAATCGCTATCTTATCATTTATCTAAGAGTGAGGGATGCATATATTAATTTTAAAAATACATTAAAATGTGTATATATGTGTGCATATAAAAGTAAGATTGAATTAAAGAAAATAAATTTGTAGCATAAAAGTTATGTCAAATTTAAAGATGGTTACAAATAAACAATGGCAATAATTAATTAGCAATGGCTACAAATAAACAATGGAGATGATTAAAAAGTTAGATCTTATCCTAAGTAAATTAATCTAATGAGGAGTCTAAATGATTAATGGGAATTTAATTAATAAATTTAATTAATTTAAATGTTAATCAAGCTGAACAATAAAAGGGCCACATATAAATATACCTAAAAAAACTCATCTTCAGCAGAGCAGATCATCTTTCAGTGATGTTATTCCAGTCTGTGCAAATAAAACATATATTTTTGTGAACACCAAGAAAAACATGTGTTGCTAATCAGAAGAAGTATGTCATTGTACTCCAGTCTCTGACTGCCCTAAAATATCTGAAGGTCTTTAATTAGCTGCAATGAATATATAATAACATGAGCCTTTTGAACATTTGTCTGCTGGACTGAAATGCATCAAGGAACCACATTTGTCAGCAATGCAAATTCCAACCAGTTGGTACAACACACATCATGCAGGAGAATGAAGCAGCCATCTACCCAGAATCATGCATCTGAAAACCTATAGGTAATATTAATTATTTTTTATTCCCATTCCTATTGATTCAGTAAATATTATTGTAGCCATTACAATCTTTGAAATATCTAGAGACAACAGAACTGAACTCTTAATTAGCATAAAAGAACTACTTATGTGCAATTAGTGTAAGCAGCAAATATTCTCAGAACTTTCCCAATTATACAAACAAATAGCTTATGGAACAATGTGTGTGTGTGTGATATGTTTTAATGCTTGTGTTTATTTAATGTTCTATGTTTATTATAATGTGTGTGCCCAGGATATTATATGTAATTATTAGTTTATTCAAGAAAGGGATGAATGAGTTCTCTAATTAACTTTAAAGTATTTAAGATAAATTACTTTTTTTGAAAATTATTTGTCAGTTGATTCTTTTACTAATACTACTAATTAAAGCAGTTTATTATATTACTTTTCGATTGAGCTGGTTGGGATATTCAGGCGCTGAATTGGTGGCTGTTATCCAGAGCATGTTAGTTACTTTTTGTAATTAACTGGTGCCTAAAGTTTACTTCAAAACAAATAAAGTGCTTTGAATGACAAGGTTTGAATTCAGCAGCAGGAGAAGTTCTGTAGCTTGGAAATGTGGTTGTAAATTATATCTTGTATAATTTTGGTCTAGCTATAGGTACCCTCTGGGTATGATGCTTCTCTGCCTGAAGGACCGATGTGATGCAATACTAAATTGCAGCTGGAGTGGATCGAATTTATAATAAATAATTTTGTCATATTTTATATATATATAAAAGACAACAGTTTGTTTTGCAATTTTGTTTTTTTTTTTATTAAAAAGTAAAAAAAAAAATCTATATATTTTTTATTTCATCCATTGAGGATCAATTAAGAGAGTAATTATAAAAACATCAGACAACTGTTAAATATTAGATGACAATAACCACAATAATTACTATATATTAGAATGCATTGAATCATGCCCAAGCCTGAAACAGAATTCTGCAAGTTACCTGATATAATCATAGCTCCTCACAAGGCAAGTCATCCATAGGCTAAAAGTGTCAGGGTTTCAAAAACGAAAGTCTCAGCATTCCTTCCCAAGTATTAATTATACTGCTAACAACTACTGTTCACAATTCACCAACCCTAATAGAGGCCTTCTATTATAAATATTGTATATATTTTGTTATAGTAAATACTTTAATAAAGATTTAATGAATTGTCACTTATTACAGAATAACTGGAATGTTATTTTGATTGTATTCGATATAAACACTGAAAATTACACTAGGTTTATAGCTTTCCATGAATTCTTAATATAACACAAAATTACAGAATATGTAAATGTGCAACTTAGAGTCAAGGTATATAGATAGGGCAGGGGTTATCAATCTGGACTACCAGTATCTCTAAGGGGTATAGGAAGCTCACCTAGGAGATATGGTGAATAGCAGGTAAATAAATATATTATGCTATTAAAATATTCCAAAAAATAGTTACATTATCAAAATTGCTGGGCTATTCCATGTTGGTATTCTATGTCAGCCATACCAGCAACATCTCATATCATTTTCTGAACATGGACACAATGATATTGTGTAATCCTTGATTTTACTACATAATCCAATAACCAAAATGCTCACTTAAGATTCAGTATAGCTAATGAAAAAACTATTATCGTTCTCACTTGAGGCTGACATTCATGGCAACTGAATTTCCTATGCATGCACATGAAGTATTACACTGTACACTCTCTAACTAATTATTTTTATTGTAATGAATAGGGGGTTCTGGATAACTTTAATAAAAGTAAAGGAAGTATGGAGACCAAAAAAAAATGGGAACCTAGAGTTTATTAATTTAATTAACATTTTCTATTTTGTGTGTTATGTTTATTTTATCATTTGAAAAATTTTATCATGGCATAAAATATGCAAATTTGAATGATAGAATACACACTAATGTGAAGTGATGTTTGTAAGATTATTTGCACATATTATCAACACTATTGTCAAGCAAGATTTTGTGATATTTTCAAGTGTTTAAATAAAGATTCTGCCATATACTCTTAGTTTATATGTATTAATAAATACTGGTGAAGTACATATATTTTTAATGTTGTATAATGATGTCACTTTGGGCTCAGTTAGTTTAGTTATTAATTTATGCTTTCAGAACAATGGATATAGATTGGAGGCATAAATATTATTTTATACATGTAAACAGAGTTCAATTCTTATCGATGTGCCTATATAATCTTATGAAATTGATACATTTAAAAGTATTTCTCACAAATTATCTTAATGTCTATATAAATGGCTGACTATATATTACTGGATAATACAATGTAATACTTATCAATAATAAAATGTAGCATATTGTTATTTACAACAACATTCCATCATCAGATTTTCAATGAAATGGAAGGCTGAAAAGTTGTGAGTTGGAGTAGTTTGAAGCCTATCCATTAAACTATAAAGATTGGCTATCTTAATATAAATCTGAGTACTGATTGTATATATGTGTGGAGATGGTAATCTGAACCAACTGATCAGTGCTGGTTTAGCAAAAAATATGTATATTGGTGATTATTTATCTTTTCCACATGTGTGTGATCAGGTGGATCAGCAATATATGATGGCACTGAGAGTTGTGGGTCATGTGAAAGTCTGAGTTCGAATTCCATATATTACATATATAAATGCAGGTGTTAAGCCTTTACTATGTATTACAACAATTATTGTAATATTGGATAAAGTTCTGATGTATGACCCAAGATTTGTAAATCCAAGGTTTTTAATTCCAAAATTTGCCTAAATATTTGTCTCTAGTATGAGGTTTCTAAAGTAATTGTAAATTCTATATATCTTTTATATTTTTATATGATAGCCATACCTAGCATAATATTCAAATCTAAGATTTAATTGGAGAGCTAAATCACATTAAATAAACTAAATTATTTTTGATGATTAATGGTAAATAAAGTATAATGCATGAATGATCATTTAAGTTATAATGTGAGAAATCATATCTATTCTTTATTAATTGGTAAGTTGTATACCATAAAACAGTAATATTAAGAAGTATGCAAAAGTTCAGTGTTTTCCAATTAGTCAAAATGTAGAATATTTCAGTAATATTTTACATTTATCTCAAAGTTTGAAATAATTCATTTCAACAAAAATTTTATTAACAATAAATAGTGATTACATACTAATAAAGGATAGATAAATGAATAAATTGTACAATAATATGATTGTATAATGTTCTATTTGTTATCTGGATAGATTTTGTTATGAGAGTACAGTTGTTATACTCTTATGTGGTTAGATATAGTGATGAGATTCTAATAACTTGATTAATGGAATAAGCATTTTTTATATAAACATAAATATTTTCTTTTAGAATTTCCTATTCTATAATGCTGGGTAGGTGGGAGTTGATAATCAGGAAAAGGAAAGTGCAGTTAAAGACCAGGTGTCATCAAAGACTTTACTGGAGGCCAGGAGCTGGTCACGTTTCTTGATTTTTTTGAGTGTTTGATAAAATAATGGTATGATTTGTGGCGGGGGTAATTCCATGAGAGTTTTGCATCTCACTATCCATATGGAATATAGGACAAAGGTAGAAAGCCTCATTATTGAAAAAAAAAACCATTACAAATGGCATTTTCAAGTGAGAAAATCATATCAGGTCTTATGTTGGAATTGATTATAATTATATCTTTCAGTGTTTTAAGTCTTGGGCACCGGTGTATAATATGGTCTATGGTTTCATCTTCACGAACACACAGACCACATATAGGGTCAATGCTGGCAAAACCTCTTCGGTGATAAAGGAACCAATTCGTGGGAAGCACATTGAGATTTATTTTAATGATGAAGTCAAGGAATTTGGGTTCCAGACTCCATCTTTTAAAGTGTGAAATGAGTCTTTGGTTGGTTACTTTTAGGCTGGTTTTTATGGGCTGTTGATTATAGTTGATTATATTGTATGCTTCCCATAAGGTGATTTTTTTTGTTAAGGTTAAAGGGCATTATTGGGTTATAAAGTTGTAGGTGGTCTATTAGGGAGGCTATCCATCAACTGGCAGAGGGCGGAGGATGATCTGTCGGTGTAATTTTTTTAATAATGTTGGAGTATCCACAGGAGAGGATCAGATTATGTAGAGTGTTGTGGGTTTTCTGTAAAATTATTGCTTGTATTGAGTGGAATGACAGTCCATTGAACCTGCGTGGTCGTTGGATGCCTCGCAAGCTAATAGCAACTGTCCTTCCTCTCCAAAGAAGTTTGGTACATAATCGGTTGATTTTATTTTGAAATTGTTTAGACATTTTTACGAATGGAAGGTAATATGAGATTTTTGGCATTATGATCATGTTGAGGAGGCCAACCTTTCCATATAATGAAAGGTATACTCTAGAGAGTGACATGGTGATGGCTTCAGTTGAATGGAGGATTGCATCTTGAATCTCTCTTGCCATTGCAGTTGGTGTTTTGAAGATTGGGAAACCTAGGTATCTTTGGGGTTTTGCAGAAAAGGGAGAGTTAATTTGTTTACCAAACATAATCTTCCAGATGGAAGATTTGTTAAAGTTTATTTGTAGGCCAAGTTTCGCTGTATTTCTGTTTAAGATGTTCATGAGATGGGGAAGGTATTTAATGGTGGGAAGAACAACCATGATGTCATCTATATATGCAAATACATTGAAGTTTTTATTGAGAGAGGGAAGGAAAATTCCAGGCAGGTTTTTTTCTATATCCATCAGAAGCAGGTTGATGTATGCCGTGAAGAAAAGGGCACTGAGTGGAGATCCTTGAGGGATCGACTTGTATGGCTTGAAGCCTGGTGTGATCTTGCCATCAAGAGAGAGAAAAATCTCTCTGTTGTTGAGCAGATTGCTGATCATCTGAACAATCCCGGCTGGAATGTCGCATTCCGACAGAATATCCAGGAGGATATTTATCTGGACTGAATCAAATGCTGCCGCAACATCCAGCTGGACAGCAATAGGTTTTGATTTACGATGTCCTCTGATGTAATTGAATAGTGCAGTTACATTGGACATAGCATGCGAGGTTGATGATCCCTTTTTTCCGTATTGGTTTGACGAGATATGGCTAAGGATTTGAGTTTGGATTTGATCTTTAATGACTGACTCAATTATCTTGTTAAGCAATGGGGTCATGGAAATTGGCCGGATATTGTTAATGTCGTTTAGTGGTTTTGCTTTTTTAATAAAAGGCACGAGTGCCACTGGGTAAAGCTAGGTGATCAATCATTTTTTTAATAATTGGCACAGTGAATTGACTGAGGTGTTTGAGAAGGAAATTTGGGATGCCATGAAGGCCAGGATGAACGCCGTCAGGGAGAGATGTTATCTTCTTTTTGATTTGGATTTCTGTGATGCCATGTTCGCCGGGGTCACCAGCATCCAACCAGCTGTTTATAGGAGGAGCTCCATCTTTTTGCATTAATTGGCAGAATTGTTTGCTGATGTGCTGCATCATTGGAAAGCCAATGAGATTGGTTCCATTAGAATTAATGGATAAGGGAGTGATTTGTTTTCTATTGTACCCCAGTGCCCATCTAAGGTAGTCTCTCGTCCACCAGTGTTGTTGTGCTAAGAAACATTTGGCTCTTCTGATGGATATATATTCTGCAAGGGACTTTTGCTTGATTATGTAGAGATTTTTAAGGAAGATGATTTTTTCTGTATTTGTGAAATTTTGCTGTAAAGCTTGAAGTTGTATATTAATGTCTGTTAGATCATTTAGAAGGCCATTAGGTCCTTTGATTTTCCTGGTGTGGTGATTTAATATGGATTGTAGTATTCCGATGAAGGAAAACCAGCCCTCCTCAGCAGGAAGGGAAAGGATGTTTATTTTCTGGAAAAGGATGTATGCCTCAGATACTATTGCTTCGGTCATATTTGATTGGGTGATCATGCGCATGGTTTTACCAGGTCCATCAATAGGTGCAGGGATTGAAATAGGTGTAAGTTGTAAGATTAGAGCCATATGATCAAAGAAAGCAACAGGGGCCAAGGCTGCATCAAGGTTGAAATAGAGTTCTGGGGTGTAGTAAACCAAATCAATCAGTGACTTTTTAGTTTTAGTATAGAAAGAGTAGGCTTCGGGAGGGAAGAAACCCTCTCCACACATTAATCTGTGATTTATTAGATACAAAAATCTCTTGTTGAAGTCATTGTATGTGGTGTTAAAGTCTACCAGGAGAATAGTAGGGGAGGCTCTGTTAGCGTTGATGGCATTTAGGATGTGGATTATTTTTAGATATTGAGAGGTGTCTTTGGCTGTATATATATAAGTTATGATGACCGGATAACCCCAATAGTCTATTTCTATGATAAAAATATTGGCATCTAGGAATAGAATGCTAAAACTGTTTCGTGGTGTTGACTTGCTGAGCAGAATACCGACTCCACCTGAAGCAGAATGGCCTATGGAAAATCTAGTAAATCCGAGAGTTGAGAGAAGAGATAGTATTTTATGATCGGTCTTATGGTGATATTTAGTTTCACCCATAAGAAGTCTATGAGGGGAGCAGAGTGAGAGCCAGTTTTTAATAGCTAGAACTGTATCAATTGAGTTGATGCCGCGAATGTTAATGCCAGCAATTTTGCAGAACATGATAGATTAATCCAAACCGTCCTCAGCAATGTGTACCAAGTCAATGTGGGACATCTCCATGTTAATGAGGTCTGATGTTGTTTGGCAATCAGAGTCTTGTGATTGAATTTGTGGATGGATTGGTGATATAGTTTTTGGTTGAGGAAACACATCCATGAATTCTTCGGTGTCTGATGAAGTAGTGTAATCTGTCTGAGATTCGTCAGAAGGATCAATGGTAGCAATGGTTGTAGGATCCATGGTTTTCCTCTTTTTTTCTATGGATTTGCGAGGCTTTGTGCTTGATATATCTGAAATTTGTTTGTTAGAGGGTGGAGGTGAGTAATGTATCAGATGGGCACTATCATCATCAGAGCTTGATTTATCTGAACGATTTGATTTTCTTTTAATTTTCTTATTTGTATTTTGGGTATTTGTTGTGTCGGTTTTTTGAGGGTTTTTAAGTTTAGTAGTGTTTTTTTCATTTTCCTGTTCTTTTGATAAAAGTGTTTTTTTATTGTTATAGGAATTTGTTTTAAATTTTAGACCTGAGTCATTTTCGGTTTGCTGTAACTGTTGGGAAACATTAACTATGCTGACTTTCGGGTTGTGTGTTTGACAAGTCTTTTCATCTGGATGGTTAATTATTGCAGGAGTTGAAGAATTGAGGACAGTTTGTGGATCACTTTGTTTAGGTTTACTGGACTTAACTGACCCACATGAAGATGTATCAGTGGTTTTAGACTGGGTGGGAGTTGTTATGGATGGATTGTTTTGAAATTTTTTGAGTGTATTTTCTTCATCGCTTGTATTTTCCTTGCTCTCGTCAGGTGGTTTGGTCATATTGCCTTCTTTTGTGTCAAGAGTTTGGCCTAGTATTGTTTCTCCAGGATTAGTATAATATGTATCGTATGTAAGATCTTTAGTCTTTTCGGTTTGAGTGATTGGTTTATGCACAGTATATGTAATTGCTTGGATCTCTGATTCACTACTATTAGTGTAGAGGTTGTCGTTTGTTCTTTCTTGAATATTTTCATTTTGAAAGATAGGTTTGGATGTGAAAGAGTTTGTTGGAGGATTTATTTGACTCAGGTTGTCTGGGTTTGTGAGGTTGCTGATTGAATTAGGCCCATGTGGTGATTGTCTATTTAAGGATGTGAAAGCCGTGTTAGTAGGTCTACCAGGACATCTGTGAACTTTATTCTTTTTAATACCACAGTGTGTACATATTCTTGCTGCACAATCTTTAATGAGGTGTGTTCTTTGAAGGCAGAAGAAACATTGTGGATGTACTCCCCTGAAAGTCAAAACCATCGGAGAGCCTCTTGCAGTAATAATAGTGGGTATGTCAGTGGGTATAATGTTTTTCTTCAATGTAAGTGTGAAGATAACTGTATTGGACAGGATTTGATCTTTGCAGTGAGGGTTTAATAGGTGTTTAAATTTGCTAACTGAATCATAATTAATAAGGATGTCTTGTAGTTCTTGTTCTTTCAAGTGGGCAAGGCAGTTTTGGATTCTGCTGGATAATGTAACAGGACGGTTCATATCTATGGAGCATAGTATAAAATTTCCTAAAGATCTGTATTTATTTTTAAAGTTCATATGGTCCGCCCACGTTTTAAACTCAACGATAACATAGCGGTCATTGGGATGATTAAGAATCATATGAATGCCTCTGCCTAATTGTTTTTGATTGATTAGACTGTATAGCTGTTCTAGAGGGAACTTATATAGAGCACATTGTTGATTTGTTATAGCTAATATTAACGATTTATCGCTGTAGTAGTTAGCAAACAATTTATATAGGCTATTGGGAATCGTTTTGTTGAACTCATTATTTATTTTTAGAAACATGTCGTCATTAAGTTAGTCTATATTAAATGAGACATTTTCCAAAGTGTTTGATTCTTGTTCTATGTCTAGTTCTGAGATATTCAAATATAGTTCATTGAAATTATCGGCCTTAATATTTTCGGAGATGCTCTCAGAATTTTTAGACCTTACGATATTTGCGTACGTAGAGGAATTTTTCAATATTAGTATTGAAGAAATTGGATTAGATTGTAAGTTAGCTGAAGTAGCAATGGATTGTTCTGCGCTATAATCTTTGTTTGTTCTGGAGTGTGATTTATCGGTTTTAAAATTTATTTCTTCTTTTTGATTTTTAAATTTACTGTTGACAAACTGTAATGTGACAGCACTGGTTTTGTCGACCTCTGGTGGAAAAGTTTTTACTTTAAAAAATTCGCCGAAATCATCTTGTCGGTAATTTTGTCTATTATTATCAGATATGGTTTCCAGGGTATTATTGGGCAAAGTAAATTGCTCATTAGAGTCTTCTGAGGGTGCGTAAAGTCTTCGGAGAGGTGATGATTGGTTTTTACTTGAATTTTTAAGAATTTCAATAGTTTCGCTTGATGAGATATTAATGCTATTACTTATATTAGGGGTAAGTTGAATATTTTCTAAACTTTTGTTGATATTTGTGATGCTGTTTTCTTTTGAAATATTGGTTTGTGGGTTTTTATTTGTTGTAGAAGTTATTTTGGATGAATTTAGATTAGATCTAAGACTATAAAATTTACGACCGATGACTGCATTGCTAGATTGAATGCTGAGATCGGGGCTAACCTTAATTTGCGAGTTATCGATTATATTATCACTTTTCATAATATATAATGATTAAAACCAACTTACCTTGAATAAGAAACGTAAAGGTAAGGGGACAATCATCCCTATCTTCCTGAAATTGAATCGCTAAGGGACGCTTTTTGTAAGACCAGTTGCAAAGATGGCTGCCAAAAGCGGAAGTGAAGTTTGAAATAAATGGATTATAAAAAAACTAGAATATTTGTATTTTTAATTTGTGCAAAGAAAAATATCTTTTATTAGTCTATTAACAAATATTTGTGCAATTTTATTATATTCTGGCATTGATATTATGACTAAATATTTGCAAATCTAGTTTTGGAGTTTTATATGTAATCTAAATTTACGTTAGATGTAAATAAGATGAACTTGTTGTGATAATAGATATTTTAACGTTTATTTATATACGTTACAAATATATTGGCATTTGGTAAAAGCTAAAAAATAAAAGTAAATTTAGATTTTTTTTTGACTAATTTTTTAAAAAAAAAAAAAATAACGTACAATGAAAGTTAAATTATTCTTTCGTTTTTTTATGTAATTAGAAATAAAAGTTAGAATTGGAGAGAACAAAAGACACAAATTACCAATCTAGATAAGAGAAAGTAAAAATATTTCAACTAATTAAAGATGGCAGAATTATGCTGAAAAAAATAAAGACTTTGTAATTTAAATTTAAGAGAGAGTGTACAAAATTATTATCTTATATGCTGATAAAAGGACAAAAGAGTGCGCAGAAGTTTCATAAACTGGATTGCGATATAAAAAGGAGAGGACAACTTCAATCTGGGTCTTCTCTTTAACTTCTAGTTATGGCTCTGAAAGTTGGAGGTTTCCGCAAGCATAACCTGTGGCAAAAAATATACTTCTACACAGGTATGCCTCTTGCTGTACCAAGCTGTCACGCAAGCATGGAAACGGGACTTGTGAAGACCGCTTTTTGCAATAAAAGGGCCACTACAACCATGCCTTTTCTCCAGCTATAGAACGGAACAATAATGGAAGACACCGGCAGGAGAGACCAATGGAAATTCTTATGATCTGGGATCCCATAAACCTACATGAACTTACCGGTAAGTTAAGAAATTTTCCTGATAGTGACTTAAAAGTTTGCAAACAATTATTTATCTAAGCTTAGACTACCATCCTGATATAGACTTTTCTTTTCGTATTCAAGGGACTTTCTAATAAAGAATTTTATACAAGATCTTGGGACATTATTAAATTGCTTTAATTGCTTAATCTAACTGTTTTTGTTAATCGATTCATTATCTGGATTAGTGTGTGTGTATTTTCCTGTTTAGTTAATTCGTAATTTAACTTATAAATATTTTTAGTTTGTTAGAATAAAAGAGATTTTACTTTTATCAACCTTTTCATTGTGCGTTATTAATAATAGTTATTATTTTTTTTAGTATTAAGTTTATTATTAGTTTAATAAGATTTAAAACGGAATTTACCTTGCCAATATGTTTAAACAAGCCCAGGAATAATAATCAAAAAGGAGAAAATAATTCTCGTTACGGTATGATGTAATACCGATTAGTTTAAAAGTATTTTTTTTATTTGTGAGATGTTATATGACGATTTCAGCAAATTCTTAGGAATTCTGGTGCCCAGATTAAATAAATTAAAAGCTGATTTCATCAATAGCACAATTCTCAACAATTAATAGGCCGAGTTGATTAGAAAATATAGCTATGTTTTTAGAATAGAAATATAACTTTCTTCTTTTTTGACATAGCTTGATCAACTCATGCACAGTTTATATTAGCGTGTAGAGGCCTAACAAAATGGAAAACGTTATAATGGCGACCCAACTCGGGCTTCAATTTAACAACTACAACCTGAAATAAGTTGTAATGATAAAGAACGTTACAACGATGACCCAAAGAAACTCACAGCCGGAAAATAAATAGTAATTTAAAAAAAAAAAATTATAAAAACTAACTAACTAATTAAACCCTGATTATTAAAATATAAAAAAATATTTTTTTAATATGACTTCCAGAAAGAAAAAAAATGTATGTATATTTTTTTTGATATGTCTAAAATAAAACACGATCATGGCTGATGTAGACATAAGTCACAAGTATTTGACCGGGTAGGCGGTTACTGAAGAGGAAAAAAACATAGCCCCGAGTCCTAGTATGCAGTATATTAACATAAGACCACCTTTATATACCCATCAGACTATTTCTAGCAGGGATCCCAATAAAGGGGAAGGTGGACCAAGTTGCTGCGAGCCTGTAAGACTCAAAACGATGAGCAATGCTTGTTAGTGCTTATAACTTGGGATTCTTATCTTTAATATTACATTAAAGCGGAAAGGACACAGATGAATGTGAAATATTTTCCATTCCCGCCGTGTTAGACCTAAAAGTGGGCGATATAGCCAAACGTCGCTTGTTGAATGAGTCTACACGACATATCAGCACGCTACTGCTACAAAAAAAAAAAAAACAACAACACGAATATGAATTTAAAAAACTTAAGAATAAAATTAGTGTAAACCCCTATTTTATTCTCATCTCCTGGCACTGGTGGTATTGTAATGTTTATTTATATACGTTGCAAATATATTGGCATTTGGTAAAAGCTAAAAAATAAAAGTAAATTTAGATTTTTTTTTTGACTAATTTTTTTTTTAAAAAAAAATAACGTACAATGAAAGTTAAATTATTCTTTCATTTTTTTTTATGTAATTAGAAATAAAAGTTAGAATTGGAGAGAACAAAAGACACAAATTACCAATCTAGATAAGAGAAAGTAAAAATATTTCAACTAATTAAAGATGGCAGAATTATGCTGAAAAAAATAAAGACTTTGTAATTTAAATTTAAGAGAGAGTGTACAAAATTATTATCTTATATGCTGATAAAAGGACAAAAGAGTGCGCAGAAGTTTCATAAACTGGATCGCGATATAAAAAGGAGAGGACAACTTCAATCTGGGTCTTCTCTTTAACTTCTAGTTACGTCTCTGAAAGTTGGAGGTTTCCGTGAGCATAACCTGTGGCAAGAAATATACTTCTACACAGGTATGCCCCTTGCTGTACCAAGCTGTCACGCAAGCATGGAAACGGGACTTGTGAAGACTGCTTTTTGCAATAAAAGGGTCACTACAACCGTGCCTTTTCTCCAGCTATAGAACGGAACAATAATGGAAGATGCCGGCAGGAGAGACCAATGGAAATTCTCATGATCTGGGATCCCATAAACCTACATGAACTTACTGGTAAGTTAAGAAATTTTCCTGATAGTGACTTAAAAGTTTGCAAACAATTATTTATCTAAGCTTAGACTACCATCCTGATATAGACTTTTCTTTTCGTATTCAAGGGACTTTCTAATAAAGAATTTTATACAAGATCTTGGGACATTATTAAATTGCTTTAATTGCTTAATCTAACTGTTTTTGTTAATCAATCCATTATCTGGATTAGTGTGTGTGTATTTTCCTGTTTAGTTAATTCGTAATTTAACTTATAAATATTTTTAGTTTGTTAGAATAAAAGAGATTTTACTTTTATCAACCTTTTCATTGTGCATTATTAATAATAGTTATTATTTTTTTTAGTATTAAATTTATTATTAGTTTAATAAGATTTAAAACGGAATTTACCTTGCCAATATGTTTAAACAAGCCCAGGAATAATAATCAAAAAGGAGAAAATAATTCTAGTTATGGTATGATGTAATACCGATTAGTTTAAAAGTTTTTTTTTTTATTTGTGAGATGTTATATGACGATTTCAGCGAATTCTTAGGAATTCTGGTACCCAGATTAAATAAATTAAAAGCTGATTTCATCAATAGCACAATTCTCAACAATTAATAGGCCGAGTTGATTAGGAAATATAGCTATGTTTTTAGAATAGAAATATAACTTTCTTCTTTTTTGACATAGCTTGATCAACTCACATGCAGTTTATATTAGCGTGTAGAGGCCTAACAAAACGGAAAACGTTATAATATGTAGAAATAATATATAGGGTATTCAGCAGATAAATAGTGGTCTCAGCAGTAAACCTAATGGAATTATTTGATGTGTGTTCTAATCATTTCAGTCTTTTCTTAAAGTGACCTTTATGATCAATCATACTTTCTCTGAGAAAATCATCTTAGAGATTCAGATTATCTCATATCAGCAAGTATTTCTACAGAATAAATTCCAGTAGAAGGTAGAATTAATAAATTTAGTGGAGAGATCATATTAAAGTGGATTATCATAGCATATAAGTTTAGAGCTCTATGAATATTCTATTATTTATGTAAAATTGTAAAGATTACATTCATACTGATGTATATATTTTCATGATCATGTATAGCTGTATATACAATGAAGTCTGTTATAATAAATTAATTGCTTCCAAAATGTCATTTATGACATCCAACCATTGTAGTTTACATTGAATATGTACATGTAAAGGTAATTCCTGTCCTAAACCAATGTCATTTATTAAGAGCAAAAAAAAGGTCAAAATTTATAAATATAAACATATTCATAAAGTTTATTTGTAGTACTTTTCAGTTAAATTTTAATAAAACTAAAAATTATTTTTTTAAAAGCATAAACTTAATGTGTCAAGCAAATTCCATATTCTTATAAAAATTCACAGAATTTTTGTTTCAGAACTTCCACTTTCTTGTGAGATAGCTTTAAGAAGCAATCCTGTCTGGGCCATGCCTTATAACATTCTGGAATTCAGTTTTTCCCCCAAATCTGGTGATCATTCTTGACAGGAAATATTTTTTTCACAGAATGGCACTTTTATTAGGAAACAGTAAAAACAATTCAAATCATTGCTATATAATTCGCTTTTGATTAATCCACATTTATAAAAGTGTTTCCATTCAATCTATAATATGATAATATAAACACTAAAGCTGGAATTGTATTTTATTAATTGTGGACATTCCACTGCCATTTCTTTTAGAATTTAAATCACTGATCAATTTACAGAATTCTTTTTGAGATGTTGTGATCTATTTTTAATATTATTTTTGTTTAATAATTAACATTAATATTTGTACACACACAAAAACAGAGAAAAAAACTAATGAAGTTAAACAAATTGGAGAAGGAAAATAAAAGACAAAATAAATGCATGAATGTTATAATGATGTCTGATTCTTTATTCAAAGCAAAGTTTTATGCACATGGTTGGTATAGCAATCAGTAACACTGGCAAGGTTTGTTATTTTAGCCAATGACATTTATCCATTTAACAATCCCATATTTATTTCCCCATTTTATTTTATTCTTAGTTTAATTATTTTTGACATCAATATTAATAAGCTTTCATAGCTCATGCCTAAAATTCTTACTGTAAAAGCACTTTGGAGAATACTTTAAAAAAATATCTGCAACATTTTTATAATTAAAGATAGAAAAGCCTAAACAAACTAAATTTACTACTATGTTTTATGCAGTAAAGATATCAGCCATTTTAATATTCATTGTGTTTCTTTGCATTTATTATAAAAATCTAATTTAGTAAGAAAAAAAATTTTCTACTAGTTATTCACTTTATAATCTTTCATTGTACCAAAATCCAAGTGTAAATTTGTGCTGGCTTCTGTCACTTGCCATTAACTTAAAACATGGCTTACCAAATATGATATCCTCATGCAATTGTCTATTTTCCATTCCAATATAGTACTATGTAAATAATGTATAATGTGTCTCAACATAAACATTTAGTTATTAAACATATGAAAATAAATCCATTTTCACATTATAGCATGTTTTATATGGAAAGCAAATGTAGACAGATAATTTTGAGAATGAAATTCTATTAGTTATAGTTGTAAACAATGCCTAATTGAAATGTTTCTCAAATTTATATTTTCAAACCTGAGAGTCTCTATACTTATTTAAAGCTATGCATGAAAGAGCTGATTTGATCATTTATATGTACTATTAGAAATGTCTAGTGCAAAATATTCTAAAATATATTTTGAGACATGTATTTGGTGGTTATAATGTTAACTGATCCAACATGTTTTACATAGTATTTGTTGAATATTTCTAATATTACATACATATAATTTTCACTAGATATGTGATCCATATATCACTTATATTTGAATAAATAATGTATGTTTTTTTTTACATTATATATGGCTGGAACACATTCAAACCTTATTCTACTAGGCACATATTTTCTATTTGGATTGCTCAAAATACAATATTATTTGAAGTTCATTAAGTTGGATATTTTAGGTAAAATATGTAAAATATAGACTCAGTACTTTTTACCACATAAATGCCACACAGCTACCACAGTTATTAGTTGCTAAGTGGGCATCTGACATTTGCTATCTAGAGAATAAATACCCCAGATTAATTTGGGTTGGTTGGATGTGATTTATATAGGTCATATTATTAGTTAGGAAATGGTGTTTTTGTGAGCATTGAACTCATGATTTACTTTTATATAAGCATTTTAAAAGATTTTTTCCTCATAACATTTACAAAAAATATTAGCTAACCTACTTTTTTTCTTTATTACCATCAAAATAGAATCATTGAATTATCAGCAAAATATCACTTCTTAATCTAAAACTATTTATTTCTGTGGAGCCAAATTGAACGCTATAGAAACTAACACAAAAATCTTGTGCTATTCTGGTCAGTCTATATTAAATTCATGGACATCAATTGAAGCTTTGATAAGAAAAATACCACAACTAACTATTGCTGATGTCTTATATTAAAAGGTTATGTAATATTTGAAAAGGTTGAAGAATACTGAAGAAAGCAAATAATTTTTTTTTCGTTTATAAAGCATTCTTTGATTGATAAATAACACATGAGTTTGATAATGAACAGTTTGTCTGCGATTTTATTACTCTTTAATATAATTATAAATAATAATAAAAAATACCATTCTCCACAATGTGTGCATCGGCCTTATTACTCCTATGAAGCATAGGTTTATCATCTTATGAAAGAATAATTTATTACTTTTTAGATTATACTTTGATAAACTCAAGATTACTATTTCATACAATACGTCACGGATCCTACTCTATTTTGGAGCAATCACATGTAAGTATAAGATTATAAAATTATTATACGTAATGTTTTCACGGTTATACGATGCGAAAAGATTTTCTTTTTTAGATTAGTCTGAGAAACATCAAATTATTTTACACAGATTGTAAAGATGCGTTTATTACCCTTGCTAAGATTTCTTAAACAGCGGCGAGATTATTATTTTGCATAGATGACTGAGTAATACCTCCACCTGATGGAATAAACATTAAGTAAAATATTAATTCTATAGGAAACTATTTTGAAATTTTATAATCTTATACACATAGCAGATTTAATTTGTAATCTTGCGATTGAATGATTAGATGCCGGATTTGTGATTTACATTTAAATGGTTATAAAGTAGAGCGATTTTATGTCTGATTGATTTCCTGTCATCTTGAATTATTTTATTCTTTTGAAATTAAATTATTTAAATTCTAGTCTTTTTATTTGTATTTGAATGATTTAATTAGTTTTATTTTCATTTTACTTTTTTTCTTTATATGAAATTCTTTTTAACTATAAAATAATAATAATAAAATGTATACTTTCAGATTATTTAAATTTACTTAAAGCTTAATCACCGTTTTGACCTATATTTCAATTTAATGTTTATGTGCTTACACACATAATCAGAATTTTGCATTTAAATATGAAATTATTTTATAACTTTACCCAACAGTCTACTCACTTTCTTGACCCCCCACCCTTTATTACAACAATTATAAATTGAACTATTTCAACAAGCAATAATATATTGTATTTCCTATGTAAAGATAATATTATATCCAAACTTTTTAACCATTCTAAATAATTGGATGGAATATAAAACCATAGTTTTATATCCATGCATGCTAAATATTCACCGCTATCCCCCTGTAATTCTGATCCTCATGTTACCACTTCAGTGACTGAATACATTTTCATAGACTAGTATGTTGCCACAGCTTGATGATGTCTAATTTTATTACCCTCCACAAAGTCTGACTACAGATTGGCCAGCTTATAAATTAAAGTAACTCTTTGTCATTCCTCACATCAACACACACATCTGATTACAACCCTAATCCTGTCATAGTAACTTTTATACTATCTTGCAAAACCTTCCAGATATTTTATCTCAATATGCAGCACTTCACAATGCACACATTAGTGTCTCAGTAAGGGAAATTAAACAATTCATTACTTCAAATATCAGCCTTGGCCAGAGAACTGCCTTCTTCCTGAGGATATATATTATGTAAGGAACTAGTCTCTACACATTTACTTTAAATAGGCATGCAAAACATTTTACCACATCTGTATCAATAATTCCCTACTTAAATAATAAATACAAATGGAGCTGGGATTAAGTTCTCGATCTCCTAATACTTGCATACATTGTAACTAAATTATGAGATAGTTATTTCTTATCTATCCATTTGAGATGGTACAATAACTCTACCTCAGTAATACTCAGCATTTATAGTTCACATATACACACACAGAGTGGTTATAGTCTTGATACAAATGACAAAGTTTTGACCAATCATGAACCAAACCCATGAACTATATTAATTTCAAAAGTCAAGCCCACAGTAACATGCATCCAAGATTTATGATCATCCACATGTTAAGGCACAGCAATGACTATTCAAATACTTTTTCACACATCTAATGATAGGCATATTTTTGATAATAAAAAAAAATTCTTTTTTTTTGGACAAATATATAAGCATTTATGCTTTTTCATTATTACACATTAACATTTTTTTAAAACTTCAATGGTTTCTTGTAAGTCAAAGTCATTTCTTTCTTTTTATTAACAAAATTCCTATAACTGTTAAATATCTATTAAATATACTATGAACATATAAATTAAAGCAAAATAAATAAACAATAAAACATTATGCTTTGTCTCTTTGGTTTGAGTTCCTTTGAAGCTAAGTCTGAAGATGTTGGTACTGTCAAGGCCAATTTGACAGAAAATACATATGTATTGTCCACAAACACCAATTATCATTTTTAGTTCACTGCCTTGGAAAACACATCATATCTATCTCACATTAATGATGATAGATGCATATAAAAATATTTTATTCAAGATGTAGCTACATTGATTGTGATAATTAAAACTGTTGAAAATTAGTCCTGCAGATTTCTTTCACGTTTTTAAATACCTTTCTTCCTGGGTTCGAATCCAGATGCTTGGTTTCACATTTTAGTCCATAATTTAATTTCTTTAAGTTTCATCTTTTTTTTTTATTGTTCTTTAGTTTCTTTCAGGAGAAAAAAAAAATTCAAATGAAATAGTGTTCTAGATGCTCTTTCTTTTCTTTCCTAAGTTGGAATCACAATCAAGAAAGAAAAAAATATTAATTAGAATGATGAGTATTTAACCAACTTTTATATTAAAGTTCAATCATTTCTTGTAGTTTTAATTTATTAAACCATGGATAAAGATTGAGGTATTGAGTACAAAACCTTTTATTACAGACTAATTTTGCCATAATTGATTTTGAAGAGAGAACATTGTACACCATTTATATATTTGTTTTAACACTTCATCTCTAAGTAATATACACACACTTCTTAATATGTTGAGTCAAATTGCTGTCTGAGAGAAACGATCAGAGAAGATGATTAGATATTGAATTAGCAAAAGCAATACCCCCTGTACTTCATTTGCACTAGCTTTTATAAAAAACAAAGGCCACCCGCAAATCTTTTCTTTTCTTTTTTTTTTGCTTTGATTCTTTTAATTTAATGATTCTCTTTCTCAAAACAAACTTTTGACACCATTTGTTAAATGTTGGTTTTGGTTTATTATCTTGAACTCTGATTTCATTTTAATTTCTTCTTTCTTAACACATTTTACACCACTTTGATTTACGAGGATTATTAAAAAAGAAATATAGAATTACTAGTATTTTATAAAACTGATATTATATAAATTGAAAACAACCAATTCCTGTTAAACCCATACAAAGTAAATTCATTTTACATTATACTATCAAATAATCTAGAGTACAATGTGTAAATTTCCACAAAGAAAAAAAAATCTATATATGCATTATACACACGTACTCACAATACTAAATAGAAAACTGCTTGCTTGTATTCATATTAGTACAAAATATCTTTTATTAACATTAGTACAAAATACCTTTCCTAATTTCCTAATATTTTAAACCTGTTCTCATGCAAAGAACTGTCAAACACATGCTATCTATGGCAAGAGCAATTTCAATTTGTACTAACATTTTATTCATAAATATTATGATTCACAAAGTCCTTTTTGTTTAGACATATAAATCAACATTTTTAAAGTATTTTAGTGCACGTAATAATCAATCCCTTCTCCCTCAACGTAATAATATGCTGTAAATTTAAATAAAATACAGATTTTTCTCTATATGTTAAATTTAAGCCACAAGGTTATTGGTCTCTCTAAATAAAGCTTTTGACTTTTCTTGAATTTAAAAACAAAAAATTTTTTTGCTTGGATATAGTTAAGAAACTAATCCTACTACTTATATTAATAGTTGATAAGATTATTATGGCATAAATGAGCATTTTCTTTTTTAAAATAAATATGTTATTAAAAATTAAATAAATATTGTCATCTAGAAATAATAATTGCCATTTGTTGACAAATCATAAAAATCATTATTAAATATATATATAATACACTGATATTCACTGTCTGTAAATAATTCCATAAAATTAAAAAAAAAAAGTTTGACAAAAAGAATGATTTTAATATAAAACTTAAATTCTTATATTTTTTGTTATTACTTTGATTAAAATTTGATTGTTATTTTGGAATGTAATAAATAAGTTGACCATCAAATGTTAAATAGATACTAACACATGTTACTGATTAAAACATAAAAAAACATACACTTCATTGATTAAATAATTGCAATTAGTTAACGAATATTTATGCATTTAATTAAAAGACAATGGCTTCAATTTGCCTGAAGGTTTGTGATAATGGTCTTTTAGATGTGATAATATATTGCACTAATTCTGTCATCTATTGTTAAATGTTGAATCTAGTAAATTTTAAACTTTATTTAATCTTTTCCAAATGCAAACAAGTGTTAGTAATAATGCACAAATAAACAACACAGGTTAGTAGATTACTCAACATTTCCTGTGGTATTATTCTATACTCTTCTTCTGGTGTTACTGGCCTGATCATTGACTATGTCAACATAGGAATTGGCCATATATCTTTAGATTCTTGAATATTAAATTTTAAAACAATGCTCTAACTGAGGGAGCTACTCTGTCAAAACCTATTGTGGATGGTATAAATCCTCTCGATTTTTCTATGTTTTAAATATTTTTTTAATTGCAAGGTTAATTAGAGCTTTTACACATTATGTAATGCCACACTGGTTTAATTTATATGATTATTTGCCAATGTTGTATGAGCAGCTTTTTGAATTTTCTTATTTTCCCCATTTGCTCTCTATTCAATATTTTTGTATTTCCCAATCAAACGTATATGTTTCTTTTTTTCTAACCATTAGTTTGGGTCTTTCAATCACTGTTCAACAGGGTGATAAGTCTCACCAATATACTTTCCTCCACATTCACATTTTATATATGCAGTTTTGGTTTTTCAGCATTTCATGTTTAAGTTTTGTAGAAGTTGAATTTTTCAAAGTATAGTATGATTTGGGAAAGCTGTTCCAATGATTAATTGATTGTAGATTTTCTCTAATTTGTCCACTATGGATTCACTATAGTACCAATAGTTGTTTTTAGTCTCCTTTTGTTGTTTTTTATAGATTTTCTTGATGATAACTGATAAATAATCATTTTTATGAGTGTTTGTTCTATGTAGATCTTTTCATTTTTAAAATCACTGATTTTCAAATAAACATTTATGTTTCATAGTGATAGTATAATTACATATTTTGTGCTTATTGTGTGATTGGATATATATCATGCAGTTACCAATGTGTGTTCATTTTTTCTAAACTTGTTTTGACTATACTATGAGGGAGTCTTGTCACAAGAACAGCTTAGAATGGAAATTTTTGCTTTTTATTTGATTTCCATTGGGAATTTCATTGAAGGGGATACATTGTTGATGTACAACCAGAATGACTGTAATCATGCTTCACCAGGTAGCCATCAAATAAATGTTTCATCAACATAGCAAAAACACACTTTAGGTGAAAATATAGTATTTATGGTTGTGGTTTTAAATTATTTTTTTGTAAATCTTGCTAAGCAGTGTAACCATGGCCATTTCTGGATTTTGTTGGAAAATTTAATGATTTATTTAAAGAAGTAGAAATAATAAATTTGAATATGAGAAATTATTTACAGGATGAAAATAAGATTGATGAGGATGATAAAGGACCTGTAATAACATAATAAGAATTTTATTATGCAATTTTCAAGATTAAGAATAAGTTATGTGCAAAAAGGGTATTAAAAACAGATACACGAATTATGCAACAACTGCTCTATTATCTCATACCTGAAAGATTTTATTCATAATATTCAAAAATAGAATACACAAAAATATGCATAAGAATATGGATGAAGGGCAATATGGTTTTAGACATAAGAAAGAACCAAAAAGCCAATAATGTTATTAAGAATAATTTTGCAAAAAAGATTAACAATGAATGGAAAATCTTATGTAACCTAAAGTCTTGATTTAAAGAAAGCAATTGAAATAGGAATTCATTGTTTAAAATGATCAAAAATGTAAGTGTTTATTAAAAATATAGATCGTTAATTTTAAATTAATGTAATAATTGTAAAACTAATGCCAGCGTAAAAATTGTGAGACAAAAATCTTCATTGTTGCTTTAAATTATTCAAGCCTTTAGAAGCTGATGGTGATTCATTGAAATGGTGAAACATTTATATTTCAAACAAACTGTATTGATTAAAGTTAATTTTAATACTTCATTGTAATGATTTATTACATAAATTTTATTCTTCTGTAACTTAACTAATTTGACAAAGCCTTGAAAAATGATTACATAAATGATTAAATCTACATAGTTCTCAATCTGTAATCGTTTCTGCTCTCTCCTTTAATCTTACATGTTTATTTATACGTCCACTTATGTTAATACGAAAAAAAATGTCAATAATACTAATCTAAACTATTCAAAGAATTTTATATAACGAATAAGAATTGTAATGTGAAGGGTTTCAAGATGATGGTGTAGTGATATTTTTGGAATCTTATTAATGATATATTTGTGTGTGGGGGGGGGGTGTTTGTGCGTATGTTTATATATATATTTTATTTATTTTGAGCGTCATTTTTAGATGTGTTTTCATAAGATAATAATCAAAACAATGTACATCTTGTCTTTTGAATTATTTTTCTCTCTTAGTAATTTTTTTTGCCAGATTTTTCAAGTAAGGGCTTGATAAATTAGGTGATTGTTAAATATTTGAAAGAAATCAATAATAATCAGACACTCTGAAGATTTTCAGATTCCAAAGACTAAAATAAATGTCTTTCATTTACTATAAGCATATTTTATTAGAAAGATGTGTAATGAATATTGCTTATAACTGTGCTTTGTATATAAAAAAAAAAAAAATTAAGACCGTGTAGCACTAGATAAGAAAGTACATGTTAACTATAACTGAATATCATGTAACATTAAATAGTAATAAAATAAATTTATAATAAAATTCTATAATAACCATGGTTTCCTCTTGCATAAATAGAATTTCTTGACCAATAAAACACCACATCACCTATCACATGTCTTCAGCTTACTGATATGTATGGGACAGGACTTGAATCTGACAACTAAACATTCTTTAGTTGTTTTTAAAAAATAGCACACAAAAGTTTTAACAATTTGTCAAGCGTTGATGACCTAGTGATTAGCATAGCTGCTTTCCAAGTAGCTGGCCCAGGTTCGCTTCCCAGTCAACGCATTTGGCATATGAAAAAAAAGTTTTGACAACTTAAAAAGAAATTTATTACTCATAATATATATATATACAAGTTGGTAATGAGTTAATATGTTCCACTAGTGACTCACTGATTGAATTTTATAATATAATCAGTCTAAACTTCACCCAAACAAATCTGTATAGAGTTGAATTCCATTACCACACTTTATAATAATCTTTCATTTCACACCTAACAACTTTTTAAATTATTTTGCCATTAGCATTTTCAACGGGTATTTACAATTCACTAATATCAGGTTTAACATGTTTCTATTCTTTGTTTTCCCACACACTAATGTTCTGTTGACAACTTTTTTTATAATTTTGTTAATTTGCATATTATTTCCCTATTTTCCTTAAGCAAATTAGAATATTTAGGTTAACTTGTACATTGCATAATTATCTATTATTTCGCATTACATTTTTTTCTAGGGTGACAACAATTTTGCCCTGTTTTGACCAGTTCTGAGCACACACGCATATATATCTTATTAAATACACAAACCAATCAGTACATTATAGGTAACATTTTGATATCTTAACGGAAATTTGAAAAAGCAATGAAAGTTATCAAATATCAGTGCTTAATAAATATCTATCCAAATTTTGGATAAGAAAGCAAAGGTTCAAAATTTATTAATTCCTTGTTATTGCTACTAAATTAGAATTTTTCAAAGGAAAAACCATTATACGATAATAAATAATCTTTTTTTTTTTAAAAAAAAAAGCTGAAGTAATCATCTCTTAGTAAGTTATAATATTTTGTTTAAATCGCATGTTGTTATTAAATTAGTAATGACTGGAAGGTTGCTATTCTTCCACATGCGCCTTACTATTACTTTCAGACAGCCAATAGCTGTTAAAACAGCGGTCTGAGAAGCGATCAGGCCTAGACACATGACAGAGATTTTTTGACAAGAAAAGAGTGATACCACTCTTCTCTTTTACTTAACTTTTATATAAAAAATATTTGAAACCAGGCACTCTTCACAAATCTGGGAGCTTAATTGTAAGTATCCACACTATCTCATACAACTGATACACATGACCACACACATGTAGAAAAGATTAATAATCACCAATATACGTATTTTGTGCTAAACCAGCACTCATCAGTTGGTGCAGACTATCATCTCTCACATGTATATATAATCAGTGCTCAATTTATATTAAGATAGCAAATCTTCATACTTTAATGGACAGGCTTCAATCCACTGCAACCTCCAACTTTTCAGCCATCCATATCATTGGAAATCTGATGATGAAAACTCAAATCCCATGCTGATGCTAATATTATTGCCATGCCCACGTTGACCTGAAGTCACTCTGACCCCTCATGTATAGGATAGCATCCATTAAATACATAATAAGAGAGATGGACAGGATACAAGCTTAATATGTAAAATATTTGAAACCAGGCACTCTTCACAAACCTGGGAGCTTAATTGTTAGTATAGAGGATTTGAACTCAGATTTTCAAGCACCCTTCAACTATCCACACTATCTCATACAACTGATACACATGACCACACACATGTAGAAAATATTAATAATCACCAAAAAAATTGTGCTAAACCAGCACTCATCAGTTGGTCCTATACATGAGGGGTCAGAGTGACTTCAGGTCAACATGGGCATGGCAATAATATTAGCATCAGCATGGGATTTGAGTTTTCATCATCAGATTTTCAATGATATGGATGGCTGAAAAGTTGGAGGTTGCAGTGGATTGAAGACTGTCCATTAAACTATGAAGATTTGCTATCTTGATATAAACTGCACATTGATTATATATGTGTGTGAGAGATGATAGTCTGGACCAACTGATGAGTGCTGGTTTAGCACAAAATACGTATATTGGTGATTATTAATCTTTTCAACATGTGTGTGGTCATGTGTATCAGTTGTATGAGATAGTGTGGATAGTTGAAGGATGCTTGAAAATCTGAGTTCAAATTCTCTATACTTACAATTAAGCTCCCAGGTTTGTGAAGAGTGCCTGGTTTCAAATATTTTACATATTAAGCTTGCATCCTGTCCATTCCTCTTATATGTATTTAATTGATGACTTCAGGTCAACATGGGCATGGCAATAATATTAGCATCAGCACGGGGTTTGAGTTTTCATCATCAGATTTTCAATGATATGGATCACTGAAAAGTTGGAGGTTGCAGTGGATTGAAGCCTGTCCATTAAACTATGAAGATTTGCTATCTTAATATAAACTGAGCATTGATTATATATATGTGTGAGAGATGATAGTCTGGACCAACTGATGAGTGCTGGTTTAGCACAAAATACGTATATTGGTGATTATTAATCTTTTCTATATGTGTGTGGTCATGTGTATCAGTTGTATGAGATAGTGTGTATAGATGAAGGGTGATTAAAAATCTGAGTTCAAATCCTCTATACTTACAATTAAGCTCCCAGGTTTGTGAAGAGTGCCTGGTTTCAAATATTTTACATATTAAGCTTGTATCCTGTCCATCCAACTTATATGTATTTAATGGATGCTATCCTATACATGAGGGGTCAGAGTGACTTCAGGTCAACATGGGCATGGCAATAATATTAGCATCAGCATGGGATTTGAGTTTTCATCATCAGATTTTCAATGATATAGATGGCTGAAAAGTTGGAGGTTGCAGTGGATTGAAGCCTGTCCATTAAAGTATGAAGATTTGCTATCTTAATATAAATTGAGCATGTGTGTGGTCATGTGTATCTGTTGTATGAGATAGTGTGGATAGTTGAAGGGTGCTTGAAAATCTGAGTTCAAATCCTCTATACTTACAATTAAGCTCCCAGGTTTGTGAAGAGTGTCTGGTTTCAAATATTTCACATATTAAGCTTGTATCCTGTCAATCCCTCTTATATGTATTTAATGGATGCCATCCTATACATGAGGGGTCAGAGTGACTTCAGGTCAACATGGGCATGGCAATAATATTAGCATCAGCATGGGATTTGAGTTTTCATCATCAGATTTTCAATGATATGGATGGCTGAAAAGTTGGACGTTGCAGTGGATTGAATCCTGTCCATTAAAGTATGAAGATTTTGCTATCTTAATATAAACTGAGCATTGATTGTATATATGTGTGAGAGATGATAGTCTGCACCAACTGATGAGTGCTGGTTTAGCACAAAATACGTATATTGGTGATTATTCATCTTTTCTACATGTGTGTGGTCATGTGTATCAGTTGTATGAGATAGTGTGGATAGTTGAAGGGTGCTTGAAAATCTGAGTTCAAATCCTCTATACTTAACTTTTATATATATATATAAGCCAGTCTTAAGCATCTTGGCTTGAAAGCATGAATATATAAACATAATATACATTTATTAATTTATGATATTACAGCGCGAAATCTTAGATTTACTACACCGCAATTTTCTAGATGTTATATAATGTCAAAAACGACAAATGTTTTTGACATTTCATAACTCAGTGAAAAATACTTTTGATTTTCAATAACACATTATATATAACAAACTAATCATATCCATACATTTTAAAAACTAACTATTTTCAATATCAAAGGAAGTTTTCATAAGATTGATAGCTCAGTATCAAGATTACTCATCAAAGTATTTTTACATCATCTTTCTAATTTCTTTTTTTTCTTTTCAAAAAATATAATATCTGCATATTAAAAAGTCAATAAATTTTTATTTAATAAAAAATAATTACTTATTTGTTTAATAACACTGAGTAAATGTAGAACTTTTTTCTTCTTACTCTTCTAATTTTATTATTTATATAAACATATTTTGCATGTAAAACGTGTATGCATATGTGTTCTAACATACTACAATAGATTAAATGATTATTGATCACGGTATTTTATTAAAGTGAACTACAAAGACTGCTTAAGTTCTTCCAATGTTACTTGAATTCAGAAAATCTAAAATATATAGATAAACATATAAGTTTTTTGTGCAACAAAGAAAAAAAAGCAAATTTATATAACAATAAAAACAAAATAAACCTTTAAAAATATAAACATGTATGAAGTAAGTTGATTATTATTGTACACTGTATATTTCTGCTCCCCCCCCCCCCAAGGAAAAATTATTTTCTTTTGTCTTATTTAACTTAATAAACTTTAATTATGTTTTTAGAGATTATTTAAATGGAAGTCAATATCCGATTATGCGCTATTTCTTAAATATTATAAATCTACATGAACTCTCCTACCAGTAAGATTTTATGTTTATAAGTCATATTTGTCTAATTGTAGGTGGTTAAAAATGAGACACTGTCATTCTCCTGCAGTGGGTTAAATAGATTTGTACAATTGAATATTTGATTACAACATTAGGCACATAATAGACTCAAGCCCTGATTTAAGCATTGTCTGTAAGAGTTGGTGTATATAGAATGTACGCTCTATTCACTTAAGTTTTTTAAAATCTTACTGATAAGAGAGTGCTTGTAGATTTATAATATTAAAGAAATAGTGCATTACTGGAGATTGACTTCCACTTGAATAATTTCAAAGTTTTCAATGCTTTATAGTAATAGGTTTACATTTAAAAGTCATGTTTGTCTAATCATAGGTGGTTAAAAATGAGACATGGGTTAAATAGATTTATACAATTGAATATCTGATTATAACATCAGCACACCATAGACTCAAATCCTGATTTAAGCATGGTCTTTAAAAGTTGGTGTATATAGAATGTATGCCCTAAACTTAAGTGATTCATTTAATCTTTTTAATCTCTTGCCAGCAGGAAAGTGCATATAGATTTATAATATTTAAAAAATAGTGCATTATCGAAGATTGACTTTCATTTGAATAATTTCAAAATTTTCAGCACTTTATAATAATAGGTTTATTTTATTAGAGATACATTTTTAAAGGTTTACTTTTTACTTTATTACAATTATGAACTTATCTATTAAAATGCTTTATGAGTGATATGTAAAAACTTGCCCAAAAAGGAAATTTTTGTGATTTTGTGTCTTATATAGAATGTTACAAAAATTCATACTCCACGTGCATTCAGTATTGAAAAGCTACCCATAAAAGTTTTTTTTAAAATATATATATATATATATATTGTAATGGTATAAATATGCCATTATATTATCTTAAAATTAAAATTGAAATAAAGGGGGAAATAAATCTTAAATAAAAGTGTTTTATTAAAAAGTAAAAGAAAATTAAAAGAGTTGTGTTTAACATATACAGATCACACAGATGGAAAACTTTAAAACTTTTTTAAGGAAAAAAAGTATTTAGAAGCACTTTTTTGTAAAAAAAAAAAAAAGTAAAGATCTAAAGTTAAAAATTAATATTTTTGAAAATAGAAATAAATGTTGATTTCTACCATGTTTAATCTTTAAAAATGAAAATGATTATTTTATTAATTAAATGTAAAGCAAACTAGCCCTTAGGACACTTAAATAATTAAAAGGTCAGATAAGAGATATAGATAAAAAATTTGATATAGATAAAAATTCCGTCAAGCATTGGTGGTTGAGAGGTCAGTGACAGCTGCTTTACAAGCAGTTGTCCTGGGATAGCGGGTCTCGGCTGATGCTATGACACATGAGAAAAGAAATATAGATAAAAATTAGATTGTTTACTGCTCTGAAGCAGAGTGTCCAATCCAAACAGTAACAAGTGCATGGACCAAAATGGAAAAACATCCAGAACTTAGGATCAGTGACATCATGTTCAATTGATCTGTAGGATTGCTGATAAAAGACTAATAAAAATATAAAAGCCAAAATAAAAACACAATAATGTTTTTATTTCAAACTCATTAGCTTGCATAGTCATATATAGCTGAAGTTTAGCATCAGTTTCTTTTTGCTATTTTTGTTTCTTTAATAACCACAGTCACCATATTGCTATTGAGCAGGATTAGAATTAAATCACTAATCATCACATGATCACCATTCTTCATGCTTACATGAGCTGCTTACACAGAGGCACAACTCTATACATTAGTCCATTCAGTCCAAGCCCGAGTAATTAAAGAAATCAAAAAGGATTTTACATAAAATCCTTATCTAATACCCACTCATCCAAATCCCCATACTAGTTTCTAGCTTGTGGCCTTCATCAGTGAGGAGCCTTAATTCTGAAAGGGATCCTAAAATCTATGTCTGGTACTCCAAGACTCCTCACTCATAAAAGACAGAAGCTAGAAACTATTTTGGGGATGTTGTATGAATAAGCACTAGATATGGATTTTATGCACAAATATTTACACTTCCATTGATTACTTTGGTTTGCATTGAGTGTCACTACTGTATGGACAATTTTATTCCTGTGAAAACATAAGTTACTACAACTGAATGGACATTGAATAACGATGTAGAAAAACACTATTACATATTAAGACATTAACACTATTTAAATGAATAACAAAATTATAGTTTATTACAAAATATATAATTTCCAGTCAAAATAAAGCCTCACCCCCCCCCAATAAAACCATATTTCTGTCTTTTAGATTACATGTGCATATAGGATAACAATTATTTATGATACTTACATATTATTCCTACAACAAAGAGATGGTATGCCTTTTCACATATGCAATAAATGGGTATCCTTGTGCTAACATTGAAACAGTAAGATTTGATTTGTAGATCTTTGTTTCACCTTTTCTCACCTCTTTCCTACCCTCATACCTTAGTTTAAACCCAAGTGTATCATAGTGTGTCTGCAATGCACTTATAGACTGAAAATCCTGCCCAATTTTAAACCATGAGTACAATGCTTGTGATATATATATTTGTGTTTCTAATTCCCAGTATAAATAAATACTGTAAATTATGTGTATGTACACGTAAAAGAGATCTGTTTCAAAAATAGGTTATATAGGCGTAATTGCGCACACACTGTGATATATTTATTTTCAAAACCTTAGGTAAAATAATAATTTGTTGTTTAAAATTATTTCTGTTTAAATCTATTTATAAAAGATATTACATTCTTAATATTTGTTTTAGTTTAAAATAAAATTATATTCGTCCCATAAGTAGATTTAAACATTGAAAATTAAAAGTAAAATAATTTTGTTTTTAGATTTTAAAAGCACACCACATATTTTCTGTTTAAAATAAATGAGGGTTGGTAAGAAACAATAATTTAATTAATCTGTTCTAATAGTTTATTTAGAAATACAGCAGATGTCCAATTAAGGTAGTTTTTAATTAGCAAAAGTCTTTTTTTTTTTAAAATCAAAGTTTTAATCTGAATGTCTACAGCAGGGATGCCCAACCCGTAGCTCACGAGTGCTCGAATTGCACTCTTCAAAAAAATTGATAAAATATTTTATGTTCCTTGATGGCACATGCACACACTAAAAAATAAACATTTTTACAATACAAACAATAACGATATGCAGTGTCAGGTTTCACATTAAATAAAATATATTTTTCCTGTAATTGTAATTTATATGTATGTTACCAAATTTTTAATAAATAAAATGTATTTACATTTTTTTTTCTTTTTAACATATTACACCATTTTTTTTTTTGCTGTACACGTTTGGTTTGGTGCTATATATATATATATTGTGTTTAGTGCTCTTGTATATATTGTTGTTTTTATCGAGATAGATCCATGTACACGTATATATTTTGCTGTATATATCGATGTTTAGTGCTGTAAACAGTTGTTTTTATCGAGATAGATTCGTGTACACATATATATTTTGCTGTATATATTGATGTTTTCATCGAGAAAGATCTGTATACACGTTATTTTGGCCACATTAGAAACGGCGAATTGATACCAATGTGAATAGGCCACCCCCCACCTATCTCCCTACATTGCAGGTTTAGTACCCAAGTACCATGTTTATAAATGTAATATGAAAAATGTAATATATAATTGTGGCTCCCCAAATTTTTTTAAATTTTCAACTGGCTCGCGTCAAGTTAAAGGTTGGGCACCACAGGTCTACAGGATCATTAACAATAGAAATTAATTAAAATTTTGTTGAATTCCTTTGGACATGGGGATGGATTTGATTAGAGTATTGATAAGATAGCAAATTTTGGTATATTTGAAATGCTCCAGGGCCGTTTATATTGTACAGTTCTGATATATATAGAAGGTTTTTCTTTTGTTTGGGCATTCTGTTTCATTCTGACTATTCTTTCAGCATTTTGATTTTATTAATTGATTTTCTGATTTTTATGCTATTGCTGTTCTGGCAGTTTGCTTTGAAGAGAACAAGTAGCCTGCAAGTTTTATTTTTTGAGGTCAAGTTTTTGTCTGCTAATAGACTTGAAATTATTAAAACATATTATATCTAAAGGTTCTCTGAAAGAGTTTAAATTGCTGAGATTTTAAACTGCCATCTTAAAATGACTGAGTAGAGGTGGCAAGAGGGCTATTTTTCTTTTGGAAATGGCTGACTGCTGCACCATACCATCTGATGCCTCCATGTAAGAAACCCTAAAGACTGGCATCACTGCTTAAAATGTGAACTGTAAATGGAATTTGCTGCCAGAGTCTTATGAATGCTGCTACCATCAAGCTGGAAAAAGTCTCCACCTGAAATTACCTGCAAATATTTACTTCTGACAAGGTAACCCAAAATTAACCCAAGAGCTCTTGTGATTGTATATTCATATTACTAAGCTATAGCTCATTCCATTGTTTCTATTTTGCTTTACCCTATAATTCTGTTTTCTTTCTTTAAATGCTGTAATTTAATTAATGTTTCTATCTCTATACTTGGGTTGATATTTTGTATTTATTAATCTGTTTTTTTTTTATTATGATAGTGTGCCAGTATAACCATCGACCAAGCGAATTACTCCCTTTTATTTAAATCAAGACATCACCATTAAGGCATTTTTAAATTATAAATTTTGTTCCATTTATTATCTCATTGAATCACTCGTTCGAGGGCTATTCTACTATTATTCAAATATTTAATAATTTTGCTGTTAAAATGCCACATGTTTATTGGTTTTAACATAATATGAGAATATGTGTGAAGTTAATGAGTAAATATTTAACAAATGCATGATGCTTTCTTTTAAAACCCCACAATCATGCATTCTCCCACTTTAAAATGTTTATTGTTTTGATTAATTTCCAAAGCGTATAAATTTGAGGTTGAGAATGGATGGACTTTCTTAAAATAAATATTTGGGGAATTGATTAGACATTTTTTAAAACAAAGTGAATCCTTTTTAAAATATTTTATATACTTTATTGGAGTGTTTCTAGTAGGTGTATTGAGTGTCTGAGATCGCTTTGCTCCTCCTAAGGGTTTTACACAGCTAAGACCATTTCCCCTTCACTTTCTGCAGTTCCCAGGTAGACTGTGTATTCAAAATTGTCACACCTGGGAATTCTATGCAGTCGTCAACCAGTCGCTAAGATTTGGATAAGTTCAGACTTCAGCTGCCATGTGACACCACCTTGTACAGATTTAAGAAAAGATGCCTTCCCGTATTTTCTTTATTTTTTAATATAATTATTTATTTGCAAAATTCCATTGGTTTAAACATATCATACCCTCCATCCTTTACAGAAACTCCTCACTAGCACCATCTATCTTCCAATGTAATTATTTCTATGGATATAAATGCCTTAATCATGTCCCCACCTTATATCTTAATAAGCATTAGTCCAATCTATTCTCGAATTCAAGAAGTATTATATTAAACTTTAATGTTGCCGAATGTTTTATTCAACTATTTCTGATTTACTCAAAGTGCCGCGCATATCTTCACAAACTTTCTTAGGCACATTATCATAATTTATTATATTAGCCTGAGGTATAGAGAATGCAGTAACAACCTATAAATGTAAATTGTCATTAATATTGTTCTAAATCACGATCTTAGTAAACATCACCATCCAACATATGCAGACAGTGAGCATAATATATATATATTTTTTCATATTTTAATAAATATTTTAAATTCACTAACTTTTGATTCATTTTTTTGATCCATATCACTGTCTCAATCTATATCTTTTATACATCTCTTTTGTGCCATCCATAGACATTTAGTTAGCAAATCCAAGCTTATATCATAGTATAGAGTCTCTTAGTTTCTCCCTGACCACCAGGCACTGGTTAAAAGGTTATATTATTAGTAGCATCAGATGCGTTATCATGTAGGTAGTGCTATGGAGTGTAGAATTGGGATTCGAACCTAGGTCTTCTGGTAAGCAGCCCTTCCTATTGTTGAGTTCGGTGTCTGGGTTTAAATTCTGCCATGTGTTAGCAAGATAGACGAATATGACTATTACAACATCAAGTAAATCCTGCAATCTCATCCAGTAATGTGTTTTTTGCGATAATTTTACACTCTCAGTTATTGTCCAGATTTCTTTCTGACAAGATCTTTAATGATTCAGTTCAACAATTTTTACTTCATTTGTTTTGGTAGTTTTGATTCTATGATTTTTACTTTCATTTGTAGTCGTAGTTTTCATTTTGATTCATTTTTATAATTTCCCGATTAATAATCCATTTCTTTTTTTAAAAAAACAGTACAAAATGATAACAATTTGGAATCTATCCACTACAGAAATGAATGTTGTTTTATATATTCAAAAAAATGTCACATTAGAGACCCTAACAAAATTGTTGAAACTGATGAGAGCCTTTTCACAAAAAAGGAAAACCAAACTGGATGAATTCTTCCTGAACAGTAGATGTTTGGTGGCTTATGCAGGAAGACTGATAAGTGTTTTATCATGACAATTAATGATAGATAGTTGCAACTCTCATGGAAGCCATCAAACAAACTGTGGAAGAGGGATTGACAATTTATTCTGACTGTTGGGTGACCTATAAAAATGCTGAGTTATAAAATGCCAGTTGCGATCATTTTTATGTGAACCACAAATACAATCATGTGTCAAGTAAGTGAGAATTTTAGAAAAAATAAAAATTTTACTTTTAATCTTCATTTTGGGAAACAAATTTATCCACTTAAAATAAAGTACAACAAACCAAATTGATTGTTTTATTGTGACAATTCCTATTATAATACATTAAATATCGTAGGTATATATTTTACACTATTTTGTAATTTAGTGATTGTTTTGTCCATATTTAAAATTATATTTGGGAATTGCATAATGGGGCATCATACTTTACATTTTTTTAATGTCAAATTAATATTGTTACTATTGTTTAAAATGTACTTTTTAAGACTTATTTTTGGGTGAAATTCATATTTTTAGTATTGTTAGATTTAATTTGATGCAGTTTCTGTACTATGCCTTTTTACATACATATTCAGAGTCCTGATAGCCTTTGTAAATCTTGTAAAAATATCATATACATGTGGTTCAACATGACAAATTTATCATTTTAAATTTGTACAAGATCCAAGTGTACTCATTATTTGATCAGATCACAAGATTACAAAGTTATCCGAAGATTGAAACGAATGTGTAAAAATGTGGTAGATCTAATACGGTGCAGGATTAGTATGTACATAACTTATTTATAAAGTGTCTAATGTTTGTTTTAAACATTAATTTTTCATTACATTTTATAATATTAATACAGTTTTATAATTGAGTACATATGCTGCATTATAACCCCATGGATATAGTTTGAAATACATTTCTACATCTAGTTGATGTTATAAATATAGGGCATTTAATTTATTTATAAGTTTCCTAGCACAGACACTTCAAAACTTTTCTGATATGTGATTATAACTCCTACACTTTTCTTACAATGATAAATCTAAAAAAACAGCAATTCCATATCTGATTCCTGTTTTAATAATATTATAACTTTACTACAGAGAGGGTCATTGTGAATCTGATCCTTAATTTAAAAGAACAAAATCTGAATGAATCCTTCCATATTTAATAGTGAAAAAAAAATGCATATATATTTGTCATGTTTTATAAAAATATGTACATTGCAATTAAATAATTATAAATTATGTCTTTTTGTACTCCAGAAAAAAATAAGGAAAATATATTAGATGATTTTTTTTTCCAGTTATTAACTGATAAGAGTAAAATTAATGAACGTTTGGGTAAAGTAATTTAAGAAAAGGGAACGTTATTTAATTAAATCAGATGAAAAGGAATTAATGATATATTTTGTGTAGGATTTAACAATAAAAAAAATATGTAGTATGTGATAAAAAAAATTGTGTTTAGTAAATGCCAAGAAATATTTGTTAATTACAATATTTTTGCTACAATAGAAGTGGAACTGACTGATTAAAAACAACAAGAGAAAAACAAGGCTGATAATATTCAAACATGAACCCTGGATTTCCAGAGATCAAACCGCATGAGTAAATAGCATATGCAGCAAAGTGCGTAGTTTTCATTCCAAAAGATTTACTATGTGAACTTTTGGTGGGAGATTTTTGATAGTAGCTGAAAGAAGCTTAAGTGATGGGATAGCACTCTAGTGTGGAGCTAATGTGAATGTCAGCAGCAGCTGAACAAAACCAAAGAACTCCATTACTTGAGGAATAGAGCCAAAATGTTTTGGAAACTGAGTCCAAAGGAAACCATCCAGAAAACATAAAGCTGTTACATGCATTATGAGAATTGAACTATAAGTGAACTATATATATATATATATTGAACTGAATTCGAATCTGTGTATTCGAAACACCGGTCTCTTAGGCAGAGAAGAACATACTCGGAGAGTATGTATGCCCAAACGATAGCTATAAAGTATATAACTAGCGTTACATTTCCAGGACATAGCTTCTTCTTGGCTGTTGAGTTCAACACCAAGTTCAAAGTACTTTTTTTTTGTTTGTGTATAAACACGGGTGCCAGCTGCTTATTCTAAAAGAATAAACAACGCACTTTGAATAGTGGCAACTAACTCAACGCCTAAATCCACGACTAGCTCAGCTGTTTGTAATCACTAATAGATTATACATAATTAGTGGTTAAAAGACTTGATAAAAGGAATTGATAAAAAGAATTGTAAAAGAATTGATAAAAAGAATTGACCGACAAATAAAGTTTAATTTTAAAGATAATTTATTATCTAACATTTATTTACTAAATTTAAACATTTTATAATTCTATTAAAACACATGCATATTTTAAATTAACTTTTCTAAATAGTTTAAATATTCCTATAGATTTAATAACAGAACACTCTAATTTAACTAATAAATATTGATATAATGATCACGCACATATTAACTCATGCACACACATAATAATATTAAAGTATTACTTAGCATTTGAAATTTAATCACACACATCACTAGTTCATTTATGTATGATATCAAGTTCATATAATTAGAATCTTGGAGGATTCACACGAATTAATGAAATGCAATGGCTATTACAGAATAAATGAAAATAAGCAAATGTTTTACCTAGGATTTTAAACGTAGATTTAACACTTTGTTTTCTTCTTATTGTTGTTTCTTCCAGTATGAATGGTTCCAGTATGAATGCTTCCAGCCAGCTGGGATGTTTCCTTGCTGAGTTTCCTGATTTTCATGATTATTACTATCGGAGACAATTAGATACTGACGGAGATTTTCTAAGATATTAAGCTGACATTATTTCACGGGCAGATCTGCTGTTTTCATTGGACATCTGGGCTGGAGATAAACGTGTGTTCCCAAGATCTTCTCAACACTGCATTTTGTTTGTTAACTGCTCAATTAATTTCTGAACTGCACTACTCAATTACTTTGTGAACTGAACTCACTCAATTAATTTGTGGAACTGATTACTGTCCGATAAAAAAAAGGTCTATTTATACCTGCGCCTTGTTGTCTTTCTAATATCTCCGGCAAAGATCTGTTACCAAATTCCAATGATAATCATTTGATAAACGTGTTTTGGAAGATTGCTTAATTAGTAATAGCCATGCAATAAAACGTGTTGTTTTATTTTATTAATAGCCATTGCCGTATTTTTAATGATAATCTTCTTTTATTTCGCATACATTTTATTTATTTACAAATCACACATATATACGCATATATATTTTTAATACAATTTACTATTTAGTTTTAACATTATTTTTCTTTAATTAAAATTGAATGAAAAGAGATTTGTATGTTTTAACTTACAACCCTTAGTTTCAGTTCTCAAACCAAGACTCCCCCTCCCCCCTTTTGACTAATTAATTGTAGCTTTTTTATTTCAAAAACTAACGCTAGAAAACTATTTAATTCTTATCCTTTTCGAAAACAAGCTGCAATAAATTCTTCAACATTTAATTTTATGTTTTTCTTTTATGAAAGATTACTTTAATAATAATTTTAGATAAAAATTATATGTGCCTACATCAATATAGGTACATTACACTGCCCTTCCTTTTGAGAGTAAAATGCGTCATTTTTGACCATTTTATCTCTGACAACATTAAATATTAATTTATTATTCCTTCTAAGTTTGCCTTTTTTTATATCTTTTTCTTTCCCTACTAAGGGCAATCTCCAATTATTCTTTTCTTCTTTCTATGCTGGTAACATTGCTTACAATGTTCATCCTGGATAATGACCACGAGGACAAACTAAATTTGTGGCACAGGGATCTTTTATAAACGAAGCTTCAGCTGCCGATTCTCTTGATCGGACTTTGACTAAGAAAAGGTGGCTGCAAATGGCAGGAATTTCAATTGTCCATTTCTGACTTACGCCCTGGAAAACGATTGCCGATTCTCTTGATCGGACTTTGACTAAGCAGCTGCAATGGCAGGAATTTTCAACTGTCCATTTCTGACTTACGCTTTGGAAAATGAGGTACGAGATATGGGGATTCTCCCCTGAAAAGTGACTTATGACTTACTCTGGTTGTTGCCAGTGTGCCTTTTAAAAGAGGAATGATCCCGGCCAATCCGTTGCAGGTACTAGAATTTATCCAGTCGAGAGCTTTAAACTTAATCCTTATCTAACTTATTTCAATACTACCCTCATCCCTTTAGATTCGAACCCTTATATGCTCCTAATACAACTTAGATTGACTTTCATTTATATTATTTTTAAATTCATTATGAACATTATTTAAATATTTAGTTTTACACTAATCTTATAATATTATCTTTAAACTATCACGGACATTTTAAATATTAGTTTTACAATACTTATTTTAAACCCATACGAACATTATTCATATCTTTATTTAATTACACTATTATTTTTAAACAATTACTTTAACTTCTTTATTTACGTGCGTATATTCTAAAAAAAACTTTTATTTTATTTAATCTTACAATACTATTCTAAACTCTTACGAATATTATTTATATTACAATATTATTTTTTAAACATTTGTTTATCTTATATATTAACGTACGTGTACTCAGAGAGAAAAAAAAACTTTTACTTTATTACAATTCATCATTATACAAATATCTATTTGACTAACTTAATTTTATTCTAGAAATTCCGTTATCTTATTCATTTATTTAATTCTACAAACATTATTTCTAAATCCTTAATTTGACCCATTTATTTAACTTGATTTTATTAATTTTTATTTATTTGAACTGTTTATTTACAAACATTTCCTTAATTAATATGTGCATGGAGAAAAAAAAATCTTTTATTTTGCGAAGCCTCTGTTATTATTTGACAAAACAATCCATCATTTTAAATAGCGAAATTTTAATTCAGGCTTTTCACCTACGTCAAAATAATTATATTAGACTCATAGTCCGTTTTCGGTCCTTTTTGTTTATTTCCTTTACTATTCTGCCCGTTTACTAACTTTTAAACTATGTCAGTGGTTCCTTCTTTCTTTCTAAAAATTCTATAATATAAACTAACTTTCCTCTCTTATCGGTTCCGTTTTTATATTTTATTGCTTTATCTCTTTCTCTTTCTGTTCTGTTTTCGACTTCGTAATTCAGAAAACCTTTATACCTAGACAAACTCCGAATTACTTCAATCTGGGAATATTTTTTTCTATGCTTTCTCTTTGTTTTAAATCTACATCTACAGCGAATGCGAACATTTACTTTAAATCTTTTATTTTTAATTCTTTGTAAAAACTCTTCTACACTATCTACTACCTGGAACTTATGTTTTTCTTCTATTTCTTGATCTACATCTGTGTCTACTTTATTTATCACAACGCTATCTGATTCTAATTCAATTTCTATGTCTTTATGACCTCAACTTCCTTTTCAACCTCCTGACTTTCTTTAATTAAATCTAACTCTATAACTTCTTGGTTCTTCTCTACTTTTACCGTTATCTCACATCTTATTTCTCTTACTTCTGCTCTGAGTTCTTTAATTTCTGTTTTAACCTGACTAATTTCTTCCTTCAATTCTGCTTTGAGTTCTAACTGACTTTGTTCAAATTTCTGACACAATTCTTGTTGACTTTGTTTAAATTCTTGACGCATTTCTTCCATCATATTCATCATCATTTTCATCATCATTCGCATCTCAGATACTTCTTTCTCTTTTTCCATTTTTAAAACAATATTTTATTTCAAACTAGTGCTTACGTTAAACTAAATTTAATATATGACTTATTTATTTATTTTTCTTACTAATACAGAAACTCACATTAACTCCAGCCTTTTGTCCTTTTCACTACCCACTCTTAATGCTTTAACTCCGCCCATAACACCCAATTGACTCTGATTTGATAGCATAAATGTCAAAATCTCTTTTCATTTCGAAAAAAAAAAGTTTTCGGTCAATTCTTTTTTAAAATTAAAACACTTTTACATACGTAATTTAACTTTTGTATAAAATAAAATTTTGAAACAAGAAACAAAGTATTTCTTTACTATTGTTTCTTAGGTTCAGCCCCAAGTTGGGTCTAGCCATTTGAACCGAATTCGAATCTGTGTATTCGAAACACCGGTCTCTTAGGCAGAGAAGAACATACTCGGAGAGTATGTATGCCCAAACGATAGCTATAAAGTATATAACTAGCGTTACATTTCCAGGACATAGCTTCTTCTCGGCTGTTGAGTTCAACACCAAGTTCAAAGCACTTTTTTTTGTTTGTGTATAAACACGGGCACCGGCTGCTTATTCTAAAAGAATAGATAATGCACTTTGAATAGTGGCAACTAACTCAACGCCTAAATCCACGACTAGCTCAGCTGTTTGTAATCACTAATAGATTATACATAATTAGTGGTTAAAAGACTTGATAAAAGGAATTGATAAAAAGAATTGTAAAAGAATTGATAAAAAGAATTGACCGACAAATAAAGTTTAATTTTAAAGATAATTTATTAACTAACATTTATTTACTAAATTTAAACATTTTATAATTCTATTAAAACACACGCATATTTTAAATTAACATTTCTAAATAGTTTAAATATTCCTATAGATTTAATAACAGAACACTCTAATTTAACTAATAAATATTGATATAATGATCATGCACATATTAACTCATGCACACACATAATAATATTAAAGTATTATATAGTATTTGAAATTTAATCACACACATCACTAGTTCATTTATGTATGATATCGAGTTCATATAATTAGACTCTTGGAGGATTTGCACGAATTAATGAAATGCAATGGCTATTACAGTATAAACGAAAATAAGCAAATGTTTTACCTAGGATTTTAAACATAGATTTAACACTTTGTTTTCTTCTTGTTGTTTCTTCCAGTATGAATGCTTCCAGCTGGCTGGGACGTTTCCTTGCTGAGTTTCCTGATTTTCACGATTATTACTATCGGAGACAATTAGATACTGACAGAGATTTTCTAAGATGTTAAGCTGACATTATTTCACAGGCAGATCTGCTGTTTTCATCAGACATCTGGGCTGGAGATAAACGGGTGTTCCCAAGATCTTCTCAACACTGCAATTTGTTTGTTAACTGCTCAATTAATTTCTGAACTGCACTACTCAATTACTTTGTGAACTGAACTCACTCAATTAATTTGTGGAACTGATTACTGTCCGATAAAAAAAGGTCTATTTATACCTGCGCCTTGTTGTCTTTCTAATATCTCTGGCAAAGATCTGTTACCAAATTCCAATGATAATCATTTGATAAACGTGTTTTGGAAGATTACTTAATTAGTAATAGCCATGCAATAAAACGTGTTGTTTTATTTTATTAATAGACATTGCCGTGTTTTTAATGATAATCATCTTTTATTTCGCATACATTTTATTTATTTACAAATCACACATATATACGCATATATATTTTTAATACAATTTACTATTTAGTTTTAACATTATTTTTCTTTAATTAAAATTGAATGAAAAGAGATTTGTATGTTTTAACTTTTTCAAATTATATTTTTACGAATACTAATAAAAATTCTTTACTTCCTTTTACAACCCTTAGTTTCAGTTCTCAAACCAAGACTCCCCCTCCCCCCTTTTGACTAATTAATTGTAGCTTTTTTATTTCAAAAACTAACGCTAGAAAACTATTTAATTCTTATCTTTTTCGAAAACAAGCTGCAATAAATTCTTCAACATTTAATTTTATGTTTTTCTTTTATGAAAGATTACTTTAATAATAATTTTAGATAAAAATTATATGTGCCTATATCAATATAGGTACAATATATATATACTGTGTTGGAGTGTTTTAATATTTTTCACTATTAATTAAATTTCATCATTATCCAGTCTTTTTTTAATTTTATTTGTTGGTATTCTGAGTGCTTCAATTCGGATACACAACAATGTTATAAGCTGATCTAAAGAAACCACCATAAGAAGAGTTAAATTATGTGTAAATAAACTCAGTAGATTTAATTAAATATGTGCTCTTATTATTTAATACCAAGATGCTTTACTTTTTATGTTTTATTAGTGTGGATTTCCTACATTTAAAATGAATATTACACCTTTGCTTATTTTCCGATTAACAAAATTTCTAAAGGAGGGGGGTAGTTTTTTTTAACAAAAGAAAACTTTATTTAACATATATATATATATATATATTAAAGAAAATAATGTGAATTCTGATTTTTAAAGTGTAGTTAGAATATTTGTAAAAGATTATTGGCAAATGCTGTTTTATTTTAACAACTCATTCCCTTCATAATGTTTGTAAGTATTAAGTGGAGTGTTAAGTGATTTTTATATGCAAGAGGGGGGAGGGGCTGGGGTGGGGGGGGAAAGTGCCCCTTTTTTAGGGTTTGGGGGGGTTTTTTTTTGTTTTTAAAAGGAAGAAAAAAAAAAGGTTTGGAAAGGGTAAAAGGGGGGGAGAGGAGGTGGGGAGGGGGAAGGGGGGGGGGGGGGGTGGGGGGGGGGGAGGAAAAAGAAGAGGGGGGGGGGGGGGGGGGGGGGGAGGGGGGGGGGGGAGGGGAGGGGGGGGGGGGGGGGGGGAAGGGGGGGGGGGGAGGGGGGGGGGGGAGGAAAGGGGGGGGGGGGGGGGAGAAGGGGGGGGGGGGAGGGAGGGAGGAAAGAAAGGGAGGGGAGAGAGAGGAGAGAGGGGAGGGGGAGAAAAAAAGGGGGGGGGGGGGGGGGGGAAGGGGGGGGAGGGAGAGGGGGGGGGGGAGGGAGGGGGGGGGGGGGGGGGGGGGGGGGGGGGGGGAGGGGAGGGGGGAGGGGGGGGAAGGGGGGGGGGGGGGGGAGGGAGGGGGAGAAGGGGGGGGAGGAAGGGGGGGGGGGGGAAGAGAGGGGGGGGGGGGGGGGGGAAAGGGGAGAGAAGGAGGGAAGGGGGGAGGGAGAAATAAGGGGGGAAAAAAAAAAGAGGGGGAGGGAGGAGGGGGAAGAAGAGGGAAGGGGAGGGGGAGGGGGGGGAAAAAAAAAAAAGAAAGTAATTGGAAGGGGGAAGGGGGGGAGGGGGGGGGTGGGGGGAAGGGAGAGGGGAGGGGGGGGGGGGGGAAAAAAAAGGGGGAAGGGGAGGGGGAGGGGGGGGGGGGAAAAAAAAAGGAGGGGGGGAAAAAAAAGAAGGGGGGGGGGAGGGAGAAGGGGAGGAGGGGGAAGGGGAGGGGGGGGGGAAGGGGGAGGGGAATGTTTTTAAATGGGGGGGAGGGGAGGGGGGGGGGGGGGGGGGGGGGGGGGGGGGGGGGAAGTATTAAATATATTAAAATATACTAAATATAAATTTGTTTTAGGAAAAATCTCGCATGCAAGTTATATAGCAATAGTTTAAATATTTGAAATACAGGCACTCTTCACATATCTTGAGACTAATTGTAAATATAGGGATTTGAACTCAGATTTACAATTAGACTCCAGGTATGTGAAGAGTGTCTGTATTTCAGATATTTACACATTAATCCTGTATTCTGCCTATCTCTTCTATGTATTTAAATGGATATGGTCTTATACATGAGGGGTCAGAATGACTTGAGAGTAACATGGGCATGACAATAATATTGGCATCAGTATGGGATTTGGACTTTCCAATATCAGATTTTCAATGGTATGGATGGCTGAAGAGTTGGAAGTTGGAGTGGATTGAAGCCTGTCTATTAAAATATAAAGATTTTATATGTTAGTATAAACTGGGGAGATGATAATCTGGACCAACAGATGAGTGCTGGTTTAGCACAAAATACATATATTGGTCATTATTTATCTGTTCTACATGTATGTGTTCATGTGTATCAGTGGTATGAGAGAGTATGGATAGTTGAAAGGTGCTTGCAAGTCTGAGTTCAAATCACTCTACAGCCATAGTTTGTTTTCTTTATGTTGGCAAGTATTAATTGATCAATTCATAAAATTCTTTTAAAATCTCCAGTTTTTAAATATGATTGTTATTTCCTCATTAATTTGAATAAACTGAAAATCCAGATTGATTTACTTTAAAAACAATTGCTTTATATAAGTTTTACTTCTTGTTTTTAACCCTCTTGATTTTAAAACCCGTTAATAAATCTTATTATTGATACCTGATTTTATTTTACAAGAATTTCAAAAACACCTTCATTCCTTAATTGAATGAATTTACAAAATACATGTTTTCAAATCTCGCATAAAAACTGGTTTAATCTTTTTTTAAATTTAATTATTTAAAATTTATTTTTTAATTGAGTTATTTTGTAAAACATTTTTTGATAACAAAAAGTTTTAATGTAATTTAATTGTTTCTCATAAATTTAAACATTTTTCTACAAACCAATTACGTTATTTAATCTAGTTTTAAATATGATAATTAACACGTTGTTTTAACATTTGCATATTGCCTGTTATTAGCATATTGTATAATACTTTTTTTTTAAAGTTTTGAAATGCCAGTTATTAGCGTCATCTCAATTCTGACAATAATCATACAACCATGTGGAAAACCAAATGGCTGACAGTGAAATAAATGACATTATTCATTTCCATATATATAATAAAAATAAAATGTTCATTACTTAAAAACTATTGTAATCACAATAAAAATAATAAATATAATGAGAACTGTGGTACATTGAAAACCCTGTGTGATTGCTGTTAATTATTGTTTGTAAATGCATAAAAACAAGCGATCAAGATTGTCTTTAAAAAAGTTATTTTTGTTAATTGTAGTCTAATTTTGTTTGTCAAAATCAAAAAAAAAAAAAAGGCGATTAAAAGAAATTGTTTTTTTTTTCTATTTTTCACCAAAATTGTATTTTTTTTTAAAAAAATAAGTTGTTATTACTTTTATTAAAAAAATTTTATTTCAAAAACGTAGTACGAAAATAAGTCTTGAAATAAGAAAATGTTTGCTTGTATCTTTTATTCAAAAATAAATTTAAAATACCGTACTTGTTTACTTTGGCTGCAGAAAGAAGTTTGCTATTAACTGAAAAAAGATCCTTTGGAGACCCTTTGATTCCTCTTGGAGGTGTTAAAGAAAACGAGCAGGGCAACTTCCTAATGTCCACTCCATATGGTTTTATCGTTGCAGCTGTTATTACGATGTGATTATTCATATAGTATATGAACATGGACCGGCTGCTCACCAACACACATTAGCCAGCGTGATGAGTTTATTGGATTTTTACCTCCGAGATTAAGAATATTTTTTTCCCCAAGATATACAATTATGATTGACAAAAATAAAACATGGCCCTTATTCCCAGGAGGCTGTAAATTCACCAACCAAGGCAGCGAGTGGTTGGTGGCCACAGGCAGAGGGTGCTAGGAACCCCCAGATTGCAGACTTGGGCTGCCATTTGATGATGATTTTTTATTTAGGTACTTAGAACTGTGGATCACTTTCAAGTGAAGGAAGATTGCAAAAGTTAGAAGAAGAACTGTCTTATATTAAATGGGACATTATTGGACTTTGTGAAGTTAGAAGAAAAGGTGAAGAAACAATTGATTTAAAAAGTGAACATATACTCTATTATAAAGACACAAATATTGGAAATACAAGTGGAGTAGGATTCATTATAAATAAAAAATGGAACAATAACATTGTGGAGATTGATGGTGTATCGGACAGAGTGGCAAGATTAGTTATACAACTTAATAGCAGATACCAAATGCAGATAATTCAGGTTTATGCCCCAACAAGTTCTCATAGTGATGAAGTAGTAGAAGATTTTTATATGGATGTACAAAAGGATTTTGATCAGAGTAAAGAACATTTTAAAATTGTTATGGGAGACTTTAATGCTAGAATTGGTAAACAAATGAAAGATGAAAAGGCTGTAGGTAATTTTGGTTATGGTAATAGAAATGAGAGAGGACATAGACTTGTGGAGTTTGCAGAAAAAAGAAAACTTTATATTATGAATTCTTTTTTTTTTTTTTTGAGAAAAATGTTAAAAGGAAATGGACATGGAAGCATCCAAATGAAGGTACAGTAGAATTGGATTATATTTTGATTAACAGAAAATACATATTTCAAGATTGTAATGTTCTTAATAAATTTAACACAGGAAGTGATAATCAATTAGTAAGATGTAAGATGCATGTTAATGCAAAAGTAGAGAGACTAAAACTATTAAGAAAAACAATATTTACAATTGATATTCCTAATCTTCAGAAACATTCTAATGAATTTAAATTAGTACTTACAAATCGGTTTCAAGTATTAGTAGATTTTGAACAGGATTCAGATTTGAATGACATTAACAGGAAAATAACTGATACACTTTTAAAAACTGCAACAAAGATATCTGAAGAAAAAAGCAGCAATTGACCAATAAAATTTCTACTGAGACTAGACAATTTATGAAAAAAAGAAAAAATATGAGGATATACTATAATGATGCATGAAAAAAGATTGAATATCTCGAATTTTGTAAAATGGTGTGGAAAAGAGTTGAAAATGATATAAGAATGTATAATTGTGAATGAGAAAGGAAAGCTGTAGAAGTGAATAAAAGTCTAAAGAGTGTAAAACAACATTTTGGTATAGGTAGGAAATTTATATCTGCAATAAGTAAAAAAGATGGCATTATTACTAAAAAGAGAGATGACATCATGAAATGTGTAGAAGACTTTTATCAAGAATTATATAGTAATAAAGAACAAGCACCTCGTATACCTATTATATCTTTCGAATTACCCAGAATTTTGAATGAAGAAGTGAGACATGCAATTAAATTTATGAAGAAATGGAAGGCTCCAGGTAATGATGGAATTATAATTGGTATAGTAAAAGAAGCAGGTGAAGAAATATAATTTTTTTAGCAAATGTATATACCAAATGTCTGAAAGATAAAGATGTACCAGATGATTGGAAGAATGCAGTAATAATATTAATATTTATAAAAGGTGATGAAGAAGATATTGGAAATTACAGACCTATCAGTCTTTTATCAGTGTTATACAAAATTTTTACTAAGATAATTACAACTCTTCTACAGAAAACACTGGATTTCCAACAACCAAGAGAACAAGCTGCATTTAAAAGTGGTTTTAATAGAGTAGATCATATCCAGGTATTGAGAGAAGTTATAAAAAGGATGAATGATTATGAGTTGCCATTATGCTTAGGATTTGTAGATTATGAAAAGGCATTTGATTCTATAAACATTTTTTTAGTGATTAAAGCATTGGATCATCAAGGTGTAGATCCAGGATATTGTCATATTTTAAAGAATGTTTATAAAAATGCAACAGCAACAATTAGATTACATAATGATAGTAGGAAAATCAACATTGAAAAGGGTGTAAGATAGGGTGACTCTATATCTCCAAAACTTTTTACCATAGTGCTGCAAGAAGTATTTTGTGGATTAAAATGGGGAGTTAAAGGAGTGAAAGTAAATGGAGATTATTTAAGTCATTTAGATTTTGCAGATGATGTAGTTGTTTTTGCAAATAATGCTTTAGAGTTACAGGAATTGTTGCAGGAGTTATCAGATGAAAGTAGGAAAGTAGGACTAAAGATAAATGTTAAAAAAACTAAAGTAATGTTTAATAGATTTTTTCAAAATAAGAAAATAAAGATTGATTATGATGAGTTAGAAGAAATTAACAGTTACAAATACCTTGGTCATATTATTAATGCAGATGGAAACATAATGGATGAAATTAATCATAGAATTAAACTTGGTTGGCATGCTTTTGGTAGAAATAGTTTGATACTAAAAAAAATATGCCTATGTGTTTGAAAAGGAAGGTTTTTAATAAATGTGTCTTGCCAGTTCTTACTTATGGATCTGAGACTTGGACACTTAATAGAAGAGCAATACAGAGACTTCAGACCACTCAAAGAAGTATGGAGAGATGCATGTTGGGAGTAACAAGAAGAGATTGAAAACGCAAGGTATGGGTAAGAGAACAAACAGGTATTACTGACCTCATTGAAAAAAATTAAAAGACTGAAGTGGAGTTGGGCTGGACATATTGCTGGAAGAGATGATAATAGATGGACAATTAAAATTTTAAACTGGATTCCAAAACATTTTAAAACACCCAGAAAGAGACCACATGTGAGATGGATGGATGAAATAAAAAAGTGTGCAGGGGTGATGTGGAGAAGAGAAACTGAAGATAGGAAAAGATGGATTGAACTTGGAGAGACCTTCATCCTGCAGTGGATTGATAATAGTTTATTATGATGATGATTTGTTTGCTTTTAATAAAAGAAAACATTTTTTAAAAAAAATTTGACAAACAAAATTAGACAACAATTAACAAAAATAACAACTTTTTTAAAAACAATATATATATATATATGTAAAATTAAGAGCGTGCTAATAGCTCTAAACAAGCTTTTTTTTTTTTAATTTATGATAAATGCTACTACAAGAGAAGGCATTCAAATCATTTTTATCTTGGATTGTCCCCATCCCCAGACCGGTTTCGACCTATGGGTCTCTTCAGTGAGGAGTTGGGACATTAGATTTAAAAAACCAACTCAAGCAAAGCATTTATCTAAAAGTTAATTGTTAGAAGAAGATCTGAAACTTTTAGACATCTACATGTCTTTAAAGTCAGCTCTCCAACTGAAAAAATCATATGGGCCTGAACTTAATTCAGATACTCCATATATTAGTAGGCTTAGCCCTTTAATTTAGCTAAAGCCACAACAGCAAAATAATAATAGTAATAATAACAAGTCAGATGTCACATGACTTATATATAGCTTGCACTTACAAATATGTAAAATTAAGAGCGTGCTAATAGCTCTAAACAAGCTTTTTTTTTTTAATTTATGATAAATGCTACTACAAGAGAAGGCATTCAAATCACTGAAGAGACCCATAGGTCGAAACCAGTCTGGGGATGGGGACAATCCAAGATAAAAATGATTTGAATGCCTTTTTTTGTAGTAGCATTTAACATAAATTTAAAAAAAAAGCTTGTTTAGAGCTATTAGCACGCTCTTAATTTTACATATTTGTAAGTGCAAGCTATATATAAGTCATGTGACATCTGACTTGTTATTATTAATATATATATACATAAGTTGTATGTACTTTAGTAGAGAGATTTTGAAGCTTCAAAAACTCTGGAATTTTACCAACTGATTGAAATCAACTTTTGTAGCTTATTTTTGAAATTTGAATATGCCAACATAAAAATGCTTTACATTCTGAATGCAACCATAAATCTAATTATGATGAATCAAAAAATGTCTAAATAAGAAAATGGTTTAAGTAAAATGCAGACAAAGAACAGAATACCTGCGATGATTATAATATGGTTTTATAATGTAAATGCTACAAAACACTATCTGATAGCTATTTTTTTCATATGTCAAAGCGTTGACTGGGAAGCGAACCTGTTTGGAACGCAACTTTGCTAACCGCTAGGCCACTACACTTGACAGTATCTGATAGTTTTCATGAAAAAAAAGTGTTGTTTGTAAAATAATTAAGATCGCAAGTTTGATTTTTTTATTAATATTAAAATATTATTTATAATAAGTGTTATAAACATGGATGCAAAACATAAAGCTTCCAATTGGGATCAGTTGATTATTGTGATTATATTGAAATAAATGTAATTTATTTATTACAAACATTATTTATAAGTATTATAAAATTTGTATAAAAATAATAACCAGAGTCACACAAGAGAAGTAAAATTGCTTTTGTTTAGACTATATAGAGGTATATGTTATATCTCCCCCCCTACAAAATGGCATAAATTTATAATATGAGAGAAAATTTCACATTAGTTTGATTTGTTAATATTTTTAAGTATATTTTATATACCTGTAATCCAGATGTAATATAGGAAAATTGAACCCAGGCTTTTAAGCTCCTTACTATCCATTCTATCTCACGATACTGATACACATGACCACACCCTTGATCGTCAATATACATAGTTTGTGTTGAACCACCACTCATCACTTGGTATACATCCCATTTCCCATACACATATATAATCACTGCGTGATTTATATTAAAATAACAAATATTCACACTTTAATAGACAGGCATCAATCTACTTTGCCCTCAAACTCTTCAGCGATCTATACCACTAAAAATCTGATGATGGAAATCCCAAATCCCTTGTTAATGTCAATATTATTGTCATGCTCATGTTGATTTTAAATCAGTCTGACCCTCATGTATAGAATCCTGTCCATTTAAATACACAGAAGAGTGATGATCAGGATACAGGCTGAATTTGCAATATTTTAAGTGCAAGTATATTTTATAGGGGATGTGAATACAGACCTTCAAACTCTTTCAACCAACCATTTTATTTTATACAATCAATACACATGTGAAAAGGTTAAATAATCTTCAATAAATGCATTTTATACTCAACCAACATTCATTAATTAGTCCAGATCACCATGTTCCACACACATATATTATCAATTGTCAGTTTATATTAAGATAACAAATCTTCACACTTTAATGGACAAACTTCAATATATTCCATCTTACAACTCTTCAGCCATCCATATCACTGAAAATCTTATGATGGAATGTCTAAATTCCTTGTTAATGCAATATAATTAATATGCTCATCCCTCTTTTGTGTATTTACATGGGGATGGTCTTATATATGATGGGTCAGATTGGCTTAAAGTTAACATGAGCATGGCAATAATATTGGCACTAACAAAGTGTTTAGGAGTTCCATCATCAGATTATCAGTGGTATGGCTTCCTGAAGAGTTGCAGAGTAGAGTAGATTGAAGCCTGTTTATTAAAGCATAAAGATTTTTTTATCTTAATATAAACTGAGCCCTGATTATGTATAGGTGTGGGAGATAATAATATGGACCAACTGGTGAGTGCTTGTTCAGTGAGAAATACATATATTGGAGATGATTTATATTTTCTCATGTTTGTAATCATGTGTATGAGATAGAGTGGGTGGCTGAAAGAAGCTTGAAAGACTGTGTTTAAATCCCCTATGTTAATTTGATTTTTCTAATACAAAAACATAAGATACTGAGGTGGAACATCTGTTCAATTTATAAAATTTCTATAAAATTAAGATATATATATCTATTTTTATGATATCACATATTACTTTTAGCTATTGAACATTAAAATCAATTCATTTTTTTTTGTATTAATAATACGTATAAATTACTGAAGGCCACTCTAATATGTGATGGAAATATCTTAACTAAAAGAAAATGTTTGTTAAGCTTGTTTTTAATATGGATGAGCATAAGTTACATGGATCAATAATATTTTTTAATTATATGCTGAACATTTTTATAAATACAATAATATTGATTTAATATAGATTAACATGTTTTATTTATGGAACTTTAGAATATTTAGTTCTTATCTCAAAAAGAGATTTATCTGTGAATTTAATATTATTCATTAATCACATTTATAATATCATCATCATAAACTGCAGGATAAAGATCTATGTTCAGTCCATATTCTCCAATCTCTGTTCTCTCCTCTTTACATCACCCCAATCCACTTCCTCATTTTATCCATCCATCTCACATACTGTCTTTTTCTGGGTCTTTTACACTCTCTTGAAATCAAGTTTAAGATTTAAACTATCTATTACCACATCTTCTAGCAATATATCCAGCCCAATTCTACTTCACTCTCTTAATTCTTTCAATAATGTCAATAATTCTTGTTTGTTCCACCAACCATGTATTTTATTTTTGTTCTCTTCTTGTTACTCTTAACATGCATTTCTCTATGCTTCATTGAATAAAGTAAAGTCTCCATATTGCTAACATTTGCAACATTTCCTGAAGCTGTAAAACATTATTTGCAAAAACATCTTTAAAATTTAGATAACTTAAACAATATCTGATTTTTTTAAATTCTCTTAGCTTTCTATTTAATCAACCAAATACTTTCCGCAAAGCTGCTACACACATCTCAATGTTATTCTTTCTAGTATCATTATGTAAAAATAATTATTGCATTTTTATAAATATTCTTCAGAATGTAATAATAATCTGGGTCTTTACCTTGATATATAATGCTTTAATCACCAAATAAATCCTTCTAGAATTAAATGCCTTTTTATAGTGTACAAATCTACAACAGAATGGCAACTCATATTTATTGGTTCTTTCTACAACTACTCTCAATACTTGAATGAAAACCACTTTTAAATCCATTTTGTTCTGTTGATTGGTTAAAATTCAAAATTTATTGTAGATGAGTTATATTAGCTAGAATTGATAAAAGACTATTAAGTCTGTAATTTTTAATATTTTTTTAGCATCTTTTAAAAATATTAATTTTAATACTGCATTCTTCCAATCATCTGATACACTTTTATCATTTAGACATTTGGTATAATATAACTTTGCCAAAAAAATTCTATTTCATTATTATGTGGAAATTTTCTCTTTTTCACAGATCTAATTGCAGGCCACACATCTTCTTTAAGCTCCTGGGCAATTTAAAAACTCATTGGTTGTAGGACTTTTTTTTAATGTTTATTTATTGTTATATAAGTCTTGATAAAAATCTTCTACACATTTCATGATGTCATCTTTCATTTTAGTAATAATTCAATCTTTTTTCTTATTCTCAAATAAGTTTATAAACAATATCACTCATGAGACTTTTTTTTTTTAAAGTTTTGGGATAATTATGTTTAATATATCATTATCAATTTTTTTTTACACAATTTTACAAAATTCAAAATATTCAACCCTTTTAATGCGCAATTTTAATAATTATTCATATTTTTTTTTTCACAAACTGTCATGCCTCAATAGAAATTTTACTGGTAAAAATTGCTGCTTTTTTCTATTAGCTATTTTTGTTTCAGTTATTAAAAGTGTATCAATTATCTTTATTGATTTTATTCAATTCTGAATCATGTTTAAATCTGTTAATATTTGAAAACGATTTGCAATCTTTTAATTTAAATTCACTGGAATGTTTCTGAAGATTAGAAATTCCAACTGTGAACATTTTCTCTTAATATTTTTTTCTCTTTAGTTTGCATTAATCGATGATGACTTCATGTGTTAACTTCATTAAGAACTTTACTATTTCAAAATACATATTTTCTGTTATTTAAAATATATTCCAATTCTGCTGTATCTTCATTTGCATGCTTTAATGACCATTCCTATTTAGCTTTTTTTTAAAAAAATAATTTATGATATAAAGGATTTATTTTTCTGCAAATTCCACAAGTCTCATTTCTATCACCATAACCAAATTTCTAATAGTACTTGCATCTTTCAATTGGTTTATCTATTCTGCATTAATTTTCCAATGACCATTTTAAAATGAAGTTTAGTGTGATGAAAAATCTTATGTACATCCTTTAAAATATCCTCTATTTCTTCATCACAGTGAGAGCTTATTGGGCAAATCTGAAATATATGCATTTGGAATCTCCATTTAGTATCTGCTTTAAATTAAATAACTATTTATATTTATAATAATAATTATTCCACAATGCTGGAGAAAAAACGTGTTTAATAAAAACACATGAAATGATTAAATTATGTGCATGTATATATGGATGTCACATGAGGAAACTACCGAAATATTGAAAAAAGAATAGTTTCTGCATTTGATAATATTTTATAAATTTACTTTGTAATATGTGAAACAATAATTCTAAAGTACGTTAGAAAGGAAAAAGGAAAAATGCTTTTGATAAGCAAAAAAAGTTGAATTGCATAGTTTTTTCAAACTTTATTTAATCTGCCTTTAAAATAAAAGTTTTAATTAAACAAGTTATCTATTTTTATAGAAAATTGAATAGTAGATTTGAAAAAATATTAAAATGTTAAAATTGATAATACTTTAGAAATTATAATTAAAAATATAAAAATCAGCAATAATTTTTCTTCTTCCTACATTATAAAATATAAATAATGATAGAAAAAGGAGAGAAACTACTTTTTCTTCTCATATAATGGCCTAAAATTTGACATCCACTACGTTTTGAAGAGAGTGTAGAAGATGCTTTTCAAAATATATATTATTGTAAAGATGCAAATTTCAGACTTTCCCTGGCTGGTGTGTATATATTGTTTGAAATTATGTTGCTTGAACAATATCAATTAGATATTCATAGGTCTGAAACAAGAAACGAGGCACTATTATTACTATTATTTTAATTCTAGGAGCCCAGCAGTTCATTTCATATTATTTTGCATTGCTGTGATCCATGCTGATGAGAAAAACAGCCATTGATTAGGACACTTTTTCTATCAAGAAATCCATCTATCATGTGTGACTAGATAACCAAAAACCACATCCATCAAAATGCCTGGAAAATGCAGTTGGATCTAGAAAGTGATGTTGAAGTTTGCTAAATTATCTTGTGCAATGCCTCTATAATGCTTTGAAGAATAAAAGAAGCAATGCAGTCTGAGCTAACTAAAAGCTACTGATCTCATATAACACCACCAGTGCTGCTTATTTACTTTCTATAAAATTACCAGTGTCCAAGGAGAAAATTATCATTGGAAAAACTAAGAAATTCAGCAGTAAAATATTAAAAGAATGGTACCTGAAATAACCTGGTTAGTGACTGATTCAATATATTCAATGTGGTAAGATCTTATCATTATAAATTTCACAAATCCTTAAACTTGAACCATAGCTTAAACTTAAAATATTTTTTATTACTATAACATTTTTCTTTGTGTTGAGAATATAAGCAACGGTGTTATTTACTCATTATTAATAAATTGTTACATTTTTTATTATTAATCCATTTAGTTTGTGTTTTTAATTCAGTTAAAATATATGCTTTTTACAAACATATAATAGTTAACATCCATAGCTCAGAGAAATTTTGCAATCCACTAGGGGATATCGCGGTAATAGTTGATGATGATCATTCCTTTAAAAACTATTTTCAAAACTAAACTTTTTTTTAGGAAGTTTGGCACCTCTGTGTTTCTTTTTATTGAAACTGAAAAACAAATAAAATACTTTTGGGAAGTACTAGTATTTTTAAATTATAAATCACATTGATTAATATTATTATTGAAATAAATTTTTAATTAACCATTCAACTTATTAATCATTTGAACCAAATTTTACAGTACACATCTTGAAAATCTCATTATATAGATTATATTTATGGGTATATCTTTAATTGTAATTAGATGGTATCCAGTTTGATAACTAAATACCATTACATATCTACTGTAATATCAAATCCATTTGTCAAATAAAAAACCCGTACTTTTACCGTTACACTATATATATATGCAAAAGAATAAACAAATGATTTATTTTGTAGTTGAATTAGAACTATATTGATTTAAATTATCCGCAGTTTAATTTAATTTCATAGTTTTTCTAGGTTTAGGAAAATCTAAAGATAAATCGTTTGCCACTCTTAAATTAATATTCATTATTGTTTATTATTATTTCATATGATGGAATTAGAATCCATTATGTTGCCTTAATAAAATACTTTAATAAAAATATAAACAAATATTATAGACAACTACATTAATAAATATTTAATTTATTACATAAATTAAATTAGAACGTCATGGAAGTATTAATATTAACGAAAAAATGACTTTAGACTACTAAAGAAAAATGCAAGTTTTTATATAATTCAGTGGATATAATATCTTTTAGTTTATTTAAAGATTTTTATAAACAAGGTTAAGGAAACTGCTATATTGAATATATGCAATCTGATTTCTTTTAGCTCTACAGACATTTGGTGTCATCTGTGTCTTCTGATTGTTGATGGTAAATTTTATAAACTGTGTCCTTGATTTGTCATAATTTTTATGAAGCCTTTATTATTAAGGTTAAAGGATGCTAAGTTTCTGAATTTTGCACCAGTAATCCGTGAATTTGAGTTGAAAGTCGTCAGTTAAACATTAAAAATTTTAATAATTTTTAGGATTTAATTTGAACAATAAGTGTGTGCTACGTTAATATAAATCGCATGACTTTTTGATTTATTCTAACATCTTGAAAAGGTTCATTTTGAACGAAAATCGATTCGATGTAATAAATTAAATATTTATTAATGTAGTTGTCTATAATATTTGTTTATATTTTTATTAAAGTATTTTATTAAGGCAACATAATGGATTCTAATTCCATCATATGAAATATTATTGAAGAAAATTTTAGAAATGCTTTTAAATTAGAACGTCATGGAAGTATTAATATTAACGAAAAAATGTCTTTAGACTACTAAAGAAAAATGCAAGTTTTTATATAATTCAGTGGATATAATATCTTTTACTTTATTTAAAGATTTTTATAAACAAGGTTAAGAAAACTGCTATATTGAATATATGCCATCTGATTTCTTTTAACTCTACAGACATTTGGTGTCATCTGTATATTCTGATTGTTGATGGTAAATTTTATAAACTGTGTCCTTGATTTGTCATAATTTTTATGAAGCCTTTATTATTAAGGTTAAAAGATGCTAAGTTTCTGAATTTTGCAACAGGAATCTGTGAATTTGAGTTGAAAGTCGTCAGTTAAACATTAAAAATTTTAATAATGGTTCTCGAAGAATAGCTGCTAAATCCCACTCGATGGCGCAGTTATCACGCTAAAATTATAAAATATGATCATTCACAGGCCGTTAATTATAATCATTTTGATGTGTTTTTTGTAATGCAAAAATAAAAACAAAAAGAAAATCATCTTTTTTAAATATTACTTAATTTTAAATATTATTTTTTATTAACATATACAAATTAAATGATAATAATAAATGTAAAATAAAATAAACAAATTACAATTTGATTCATCTTTTTTAGTTTTCTTTTTATTAGAAAAAATCAATTTTCTATCGGAGATTTTTTCTGTTGGAGATTTTTTCTATCGAAAATTTTGTTTACTGCTAGTTTTTATTTCAAATAGAATGATAACTAAAAGTAAAACTTGTCACGTTTACGTTTAGGGTTAGGATTAGGGTTAGCTTTAGGGTTAGGATTAGGGTTAGTTTTAGGATTAGCTATAGGGTTAGCTTTAGGGTTAGTTTTAGGGTTAGTTTAGGGTTAGTTTTAGGGTTAGGTTTACAGTTAAAATAAAAAATATCAAAATTGTATTTTTGTAAATATTTTTTTTTACTAACATCTATAAAATAAATGATAACAATAAACGTAAACTATATTCAACAAAGAATAACAGTAGTCTGAGAAAAAAAAGAAACTAAAATTTTTTTAAACAACGACAAATATATATATATAAAATGTTTATAATATATGCTTTTTATGACATTTAAAAAAAAGTGTACAATTGTACTTTTCTTACTGGATATTTTTGTGTTAACACTTTTTTTTTTTATTTCAAAAATATACACATGCTACAATCTTAAAATGTCTCGTGGAATGTTACGAACAGTACGTTACTTGACTCGTTACCTAATTCCAAATAACTTTATACATATATCTCATCAACATTTACTACTTAAAACTTCAATACACTACAGTGTAAAAAGTCTGTTAATTATTACTTTACAAAATCTGAACATTTCAATACTTTAAAATAACATTTCCATCCAGTTCAAAAAAACACACCCTCTCCCCAAGCCGTAATCATTTTATAAACTGTGCGAATTCGGAAAATGTATTTGCTGCATAAAGCATACATGCTGTACTGTGACGTGACATAGCGGCCTGCAATCTGTAGCACAACAAAAAAGTTGTATTATAGAAAATTCAGGTTCGAAGGTGTCGGCCATGGAAACGGCATTTTTATGTGTTTTAGCACAAAAACAGCGCCATCCAGTGGGATATATCTGCTCATCGATGACAACCTTAATAATTTTTAGAATTTAATTTGAACAATAAGTGTGTGCTACGTTAATATAAATCGCATGACTTTTTGATTTATTCTAACATCTTGAAAAGGTTCATTTTGAACGAAAATCAATTCGATGTAATAAATTAAATATTTATTAATGTAGTTGTCTATAATATTTGTTTATATTTTTATTAAAGTATTTTATTAAGGCAACATAATGGATTCTAATTCCATCATATGAAATATTATTGAAGAAAATTTTAGAAATGCTTTTAAATTAGAACGTCATGGAAGTATTAATATTAACGAAAAAATGACTTTAGACTACTAAAGAAAAATGCAAGTTTTTATATAATTCAGTGGATATAATATCTTTTAGTTTATTTAAAGATTTTTATAAACAAGGTTAAGAAAACTGCTATATTGAATATATGCCATCTGATTTCTTTTAACTCTACAGACATTTGGTGTCATCTGTGTCATCTGATTGTTGATGGTAAATTTTATAAACTGTGTCCTTGATTTGTCATAATTTTTATGAAGCCTTTATTATTAAGGTTAAAGGATGCTAAGTTTCTGAATTTTGCACCAGGAATCCGTGAATTTGAGTTGAAAGTCGTCAGTTAAACATTAAAAATTTTAATAATTTTTAGGATTTAATTTGAACAATAAGTGTGTGCTACGTTAATATAAATCGCGTGACTTTTTGATTTATTCTAACATCTTGAAAAGGTTCATTTTGAACGAAAATCGATTCGATGTAATAAATTAAATATTTATTAATGTAGTTGTCTATAATATTTGTTTATTATTATTATTTGTATAAAATAAATATGCCAACTTACAAATCATTCCTTTTTAAATATAAGCAGTTCATATTCACGAAACATCTAAAAAGAGTCGAATTTAAGTGAAAATATAATAATAATATTTCAAGGCAGAGTAACCCATGCATAAAAATAATATATGATTATGCTAGAAATGCAACAGCTAAAATAAAAGACAACATTGGAATCATTTTCATTTCAAATTCCGAGTATAAATTATCTTATTATTACAAATGTGATCAAATATTGTTTTGTATGGAGAGTGAGCCCTTGTATTGATATTGGTATATTCTATGTTTGTGAAGGTTCATTATATAACAGCTGATTTTTATGAGCTTTTATTTATAATAGTGAAATGTATTTTCAATATTCAAAGAGTAGTGTATTTAAAAATGAAAGTACTTTATAGCACAAAAATTGTTTTAATAAGAGGAAAAACATCCAAGGCCAACCACCTTTATGAATTATTATTAGTTTTACAGAAAATATTAATGAAATTATATGGATATGTTTAACAGATTACACAAATGGTCTACTCGTAGGATCAACTTCATTTTTTGTATATATGACACAAATAAGAATCTAAATGTGTCTAAGTAAGTGTATTGTATCTCTAAGGGTTAATGACATGTGAAATTATATCCTAGATACATTATCTATTTATTAATAGCAATCAATACTTGATCATATCATTATACTAAATGCTAAGGTTTATATTGTTTATCTTGGATATGTTTTCTAAGTTGTATAAATTCTATAATTTCTTGTGTATTGTCATCCTACCACATGCTTGTAGAATATAAATTAAATATAATTTAGAAAGAAAATCATCCCAAAAGTTCAGTGCTCATTTCTGATTTTAAAAGTGAGAGTTAAATAAGGATTTAATTATGTAAATTAGAGGTTCATGAGATTAATGGGGTAAGAATTGTCTTATGTTAAGTATAAATGCAATATATCTAATAAAAAAGGCAAAAATGAAATTACTCTCATGGTTACATAAAACCTTTAATAAAATGGATACATTTAATTGATAAGGAAAGTAAGGGGCTATACATACTGAAGATCATTTGGTTATTAATTTATAAAGAAATCATTTTGTCTATTATTATTTATAAAATCTTGTAAGATTTTAATTTATTATATGAAAGATTATAAGGTACCCAATATTGGTTTCATAACATTTGCATCTGGGAGGGGCTCATGTGATCCTTGAGTTAGCCAAGTATTTTATGACAAAAACAATATATTGATCTGAATTATTCATTAAATTTTAAGGTTAGCATTAACAATTGAAAATATTGTAAGAGGAATACTTATAAATCTTTTTTATCACTTTAATCTTTCTTCATCATACTCATCAGGCCACTAGTGTCCAAATGGTGATGAAGATTATGAATTAAAGCCTGCTTTAAAGAAAGACTCAAATTGGGATAGGGAAAAACTCAAAGAGATATGCCGGTCTAAGTATGAAGTTAAAAATACCATCATAATCATAATAAAGGCTTGAATATATACTGTATTTTACTATTATTATGCTTATTGATGACTATGAACATTGATATCATTAAATTTTAAGGTATATTCCTATCATAACCCTTTAATGTACATATCTATATTACACACACACACATACACACACACACATATATATATATATATAAACATTACAAGCATAAAGCTAAACTAGTCAATATAAAATCAAAACTACCCCAAATCTAAAATTAAACCAGACCAGAATAAAAATAATATTAAAACACAACCTAAGGTTTCACTGCTACAAGCAGACTTCTCAAGTGTAAAGAAATAAAAAAAAAAACACACATTATATATACTATTAAAAACTACCCACAAATCCATTCACTTCCCATCCACCCTTAATATTAAAAGAACTCTTAAATAAGTTAATTGCTTCAGAATCATAAATTTTCAATAATAAAGACTCTTTAATTCTTCTTTTGATTTCATTTCTCTCAAAGAAGACAACCTTAGCTTCATCAAAATCAATAGTGTGGCCTGTATCTTTTTCATGGACATACAAAGCAGAACTAAGATATCTATTTTTAACTCTACTTTTATGAACCTTTACTCTTTCATTTAAACTCAAACTACTCTGACCTATGTAAACCTTCTTACAAAATAAACAAGGAATAAAATATACCACACCAGGAATAGTCTTTCTATCAAAAACTTCCTTTGTATTATTCAATAAATTATTCAATGTAACACCCCTTTTCCAAGCAATTTTCTTATTTCCAAACAATTTACTATTTCTACACACAATTTTATAAGAAGACAATTTAAATGGCAAAGAAATAAAATCATATTTTTCTTTAACCTTTACATCCTTACAAATATTACTATTAAATAAAATACTTTTAACAAATTTATCAGAGTATCCAACACTTAAATAATCTTTATAAAATTGATATTTCTGAAACAAAGCTACCCCACTAGAATTATTTAATTTAATATTCCTATGACAATAATTCCTTAAAGCAGCTACTTTATGAGATACAGACTGATAGCTATCAGGTTTAATTATAGATCTTAATTCTTTACTTTTAACTAAATGACTGCACAATAAACAATTAGTTTCTATATTTCTAATCACCAAAAGATCTAAAAATTTTAACTTACCAAAATCTAACCCCCCTCCTTCTAACACAAATTTTATAGAAGGATCAAAACAATTAAACTCATTTACAAATTCCTTCAATTTACCATTCTCAACAACAAATAAACAACGCTCAACCGATCTGACAAATAATTTTACATATAAACAATTCTTTTTAATAATAATTTCCTCTTCCATAAAACTAATATAAACTGAACATACTAAAGGAGAAATAATATAACCTATTATCCACCCTTCCTTAATCTTATAAAAATTACCTTTATAAGTAAAATACATAGAATCTTCCAATAACAAAAGCAAATCTTTAATTACCTTAATTTTATTTTTTGATAAAGAACTTTTCTTAATCAATACAGACAAAAGAACATCAATACTGCTTAACCTATTAACAGACTGATACATATTTTCAATATCTAAACTTCCAAATACCCAACTACTTTCCATTTTAAAATTATTAATCTTATCAAAAGCCTCAAAAGAAGAAGAAACTGTGTACTGACCAAAATCAACAAATTGTTTTAAAAAATTATTCAAGAATCTAGAAATACCTTCTACAACACTACCTGTAAAATCAAAAATAAATCTTAAAGGAAAACCATCTTTATGAGTTTTAATATTCACAAACATCTTAGCTGATGTAAAATCATTAGGATGGCATTTTAAATAATCTACTCTATTAAAAAATTTTAAGTTAACCATTTTCTTCATAATATCTATCAATTTTCTTTTAATCAAATTACCTGGATCTTTATCTAACAACATATATTTACCATTATTTAATTCTCTATCCATTTTCTCTTTGAAATCATCTCCTTTCATAATAACAAACCTACCAGCTTTGTCTTCACGAGAAATGATTACATCATTAGCAATTAACCTATTTTTAAGATGTTTAATCTCAGCAGGATTAATAACAAATTTTTCTTTCCTTTTTAAACTTTTATTCAAAATCGATTGAATACCAACTTTCTGCTCATCACTCAAATTACTAGATTCAATAGACGAAATTGTATCAAAAACTATATTTTTTGAATGAAATGGAACAAAATTTGGGCCTTTACCAAGAATATCTAATTCTCTATCATTTAACTTCAAATCCGTATCGGTAATCGTCGTCTGGTAGAGTTGTTAATCTTACGGATTTGAAGTTAAATGATAGAGAATTAGATATTCTTGGTAAAGGCCCAAATTTTGTTCCATTTCATTCAAAAAATATAGTTTTTGATACAATTTCGTCTATTGAATCTAGTAATTTGAGTGATGAGCAGAAAGTTGGTATTCAATCGATTTTGAATAAAAGTTTAAAAAGGAAAGAAAAATTTGTTATTAATCCTGCTGAGATTAAACATCTTAAAAATAGGTTAATTGCTAATGATGTAATCATTTCTCGTGAAGACAAAGCTGGTAGGTTTGTTATTATGAAAGGAGATGATTTCAAAGAGAAAATGGATAGAGAATTAAATAATGGTAAATATATGTTGTTAGATAAAAATCCAGGTAATTTGATTAAAAGAAAATTGATAGATATTATGAAGAAAATGGTTAATTTAAAAATTTTTAATAGAGTAGATTATTTAAAATGCTATCCTAATGATTTTACATCAGCTAAGATGTTTGTGAATATTAAAACTCATAAAGATGGTTTTCCTTTAAGATTTATTTTTGATTTTACAGGTAGTGTTGTAGAAGGTATTTCTAGATTCTTGAATAATTTTTTAAAACAATTTGTTGATTTTGGTCAGTACACAGTTTCTTTTTCTTTTGAGGCTTTTGATAAGATTAATAATTTTAAAATGGAAAGTAGTTGGGTATTTGGAAGTTTAGATATTGAAAATATGTATCAGTCTGTTAATAGGTTAAGCAGTATTGATGTTCTTTTGTCTGTATTGATTAAGAAAAGTTCTTTATCAAAAAATAAAATTAAGGTAATTAAAGATTTGCTTTTGTTATTGGAAGATTCTATGTATTTTACTTATAAAGGTAATTTTTATAAGATTAAGGAAGGGTGGATAATAGGTTATATTATTTCTCCTTTAGTATGTTCAGTTTATATTAGTTTTATGGAAGAGGAAATTATTATTAAAAAGAATTGTTTATATGTAAAATTATTTGTCAGATATGTTGATGATTGTTTATTTGTTGTTGAGAATGGTAAATTGAAGGAATTTGTAAATGAGTTTAATTGTTTTGATCCTTCTATAAAATTTGTGTTAGAAGGAGGGGGGTTAGATTTTGGTAAGTTAAAATTTTTAGATCTTTTGGTGATTAGAAATATAGAAACTAATTGTTTATTGTGCAGTCATTTAGTTAAAAGTAAAGAATTAAGATCTATAATTAAACCTGATAGCTATCAGTCTGTATCTCATAAAGTAGCTGCTTTAAGGAATTATTGTCATAGGAATATTAAATTAAATAATTCTAGTGGGGTAGCTTTGTTTCAGAAATATCAATTTTATAAAGATTATTTAAGTGTTGGATACTCTGATAAATTTGTTAAAAGTATTTTATTTAATAGTAATATTTGTAAGGATGTAAAGGTTAAAGAAAAATATGATTTTATTTCTTTGCCATTTAAATTGTCTTCTTATAAAATTGTGTGTAGAAATAGTAAATTGTTTGGAAATAAGAAAATTGCTTGGAAAAGGGGTGTTACATTGAATAATTTATTGAATAATACAAAGGAAGTTTTTGATAGAAAGACTATTCCTGGTGTGGTATATTTTATTCCTTGTTTATTTTGTAAGAAGGTTTACATAGGTCAGAGTAGTTTGAGTTTAAATGAAAGAGTAAAGGTTCATAAAAGTAGAGTTAAAAATAGATATCTTAGTTCTGCTTTGTATGTCCATGAAAAAGATACAGGCCACACTATTGATTTTGATGAAGCTAAGGTTGTCTTCTTTGAGAGAAATGAAATCAAAAGAAGAATTAAAGAGTCTTTATTATTGAAAATTTATGATTCTGAAGCAATTAACTTATTTAAGAGTTCTTTTAATATTAAGGGTGGATGGGAAGTGAATGGATTTGTGGGTAGTTTTTAATAGTATATATAATGTGTGTTTTTTTTTATTTCTTTACACTTGAGAAGTCTGCTTGTAGCAGTGAAACCTTAGGTTGTGTTTTAATATTATTTTTATTCTGGTCTGGTTTAATTTTAGATTTGGGGTAGTTTTGATTATATATATATATATATATATATATATATATATATATATATATATATATATATATATATATATATGATCACTAGATGGAGCTTACAATAGCTCTAATCAAGTTTTATTTTTATAAGTGCCAAAAGAGAAAGAATTCAAAATCTCTATTGGAAAATTCCTATCTCCAGACCAATTGGTTTTGAGCTTATCACTCACCTCAGTGGAGTGCTGGGACTCTAGAAACTAGATATAAAATACTAACTCAAAAATTAGCACTTATAAAACACATTTCTATCAATTTGAAAGCCTGAACTTTTCATACATGTAAATGTCTTCAAATCCAGCTTTACAAATGAAATAGTTATATGGGTCTGAATTCAGCTCAGTTTCACTATATAGTAATACCCTCTGCAATATAGCATCACAAAAGCCTTCAAAGGTACATTTATAAGTTTCTAGAGTCCCAGCATTTCACTGAGATGAGCGATAAACTCGAAAACAGTTGGTCTGGATATAAAGACTTTCCAATAGAGATTTTGAATTCTTTCTCTTTTAGCACTTATAAAAATAAAGCTTGATTAAAGCTATTGGTAAGCTCCATCTAGTGATCATTTAAATGCAAGCTTAAAAGCAAGGTATGATATTTGTTAAGTTTCCATTATTGTGTTAATTACTTGTTGTTTACTAAATAAAATAAATAAATAAATATTATTATGAATGCCTTGTAAATAAAAAAGAGATAAAAATGAGACAGGAACACAAGATTAAAAAAATTGGGAGTCTGAAGACCTGAAGAATGAGACAAAGAATAAAAAAAGCTGATCAGATGATATAAATAGCTAAGAAAATAAAGATTATATATAATAATATTGTTAACTCAACTGTTTTCCCCATACTTTTATATATAAAGATTTGAACTCAGACTTCCACACAACCCTCAACTCTCCATGCCATCTCATACTACTGACCCACCTGATCACACACATGTTAAAAAGATAATCACTAATATGCATCTTTCATGCTAAACCAGCAATTACCAGTTGGTCCAGATTACTAGATCCATGCCTATATACATTCAGTGCTCAGCTTTATATTAAGATAGCCAATCTTCATACTTTAATGGACAGGCTTCAAACTTCTCTAACCCACAAGTCTTCAGCCATCAATTTCATTGAAAATCTGATGATGGAATGTTCAAAGTCCATGTTAATGCCAAGTTGTCATCTACCCATGTTAACATTAGTCATTCTGACCACTCATGCAACAGAGAATAATCCATTTACATACATATGCAAAGGATGGGCACATCTTCTCTACACATGAGGGGTCAGAATTACTAATGTCAACTTGGGTATAATGACAACCTTGGCACTAATGTGGGTTTTGAATATTCTATCATCAGATTTTCAATGAAATGAATGGCTGAAGAGTTGTGTTTTTGAGTAGTTTGAAGCCTGTCCATTAAAGTATGAAGATTGGCTATCTTAATATAAAACTGAGCACTGATTGTATACATGTGTAGAGATAGTAATCTGGACCAACTGATGACTGCTGGTTTAGCATGAAATATATATTGGTGTTTATTTATCTTTAAAATGTGTGTGATCAGGTGGTCAGCAATTTTAGATGGCATGGAGAGTTGAGGGTCATGTGAAAATCTGAGTTTGAATTTCTTATATATTACATTATATGTTCAGGTATGTGTAAGCCTGTATCATGTATTAAATCCCATACTTTTATAAATATTCACATTTATGCTGTTTTTATACAGAAAATATTGTTTACAAAGAATATGTTATTGTTATTGCCTACATTTTAATGATTATTAATTAAATTTGTTAATGTTTTAAATATAACAACGGTGAAGTTTACTATTATATCATTATCTTTAATGTCATTCTGATTTAAATTAAAATGTAAATTACTAAGCCACAATGATTATTAATGAATATATTATTATTATTATTATTATTATTATTATTATTATTATTATTATTATTATTATTATTATTATTATTATTATTATTATTATTATTATTATTATTATTATTATTATTATTATTATTATTATTATTATTATTATTATTATTATTATTATTATTATTATTATTATTATTATTATTATTATTATTATTATTATTATTATTATTATTATTCAAAGAAAATTACTTTATTAATGACCATAGTGTTATATTTGCTATAAGATACTTTGTATACATATATTTACATTGCCATGTTTAAGTTTGTATCTGTGATAAACAAAAAAAAATTAAATTAGGAGGGAAAGATATTTAAACATTGTTAAGGGGGGGGTGCAAATATATATGTATATATTACATTAGTGAGCACTGCTTGCTGTAATCAGAGTTCTCAAAAGTCTTGGGTTATCATTGTTCAATTTGCAAACTTCAACTTGTATGTCTATTGCAGTGCTGAGTTTAGTTTGCTTTCCAGTGTTTAAGTTCTGATTTTGTTGGTACTGTCCTTTATATTAATAGTGTGCAATCAAAGACAACATTCCCTGTATCTTTATTTGTAGATACACACTACATCTTTTTTCTTTTCAAAAAAATATTGGTGATGGCATAGATTGTTGGTTATTGGGAGCCATCTTAGAGGTTTGATTGTTGTGTTATCAGTGACCAGGTTGCTGCTTAGATGTCTGGATGTGCAATTTTATTGTCTCTGGCTCATAGTTTTACCAGATTGATATTGAAAGTTGATGGATGTCACCTTGTGTTGTTGCCTAAAGTGAATGTGCATCTAGGGCACCAGTATGCATAAAGCACAAAAGTGGCTGCACTGACTGATGGAATAGAGCTTTTGCAATATGAATTAAAGATTGTTTGAAGGGTTGTGTTAGATTGTCTATATGCTCCTATCTTGAATAAAGCAAATTCTGTCTAGTGCTGGACAAAGATAGAATAGATGTTGCTGTGTTTCTTCAGCCCTGTGATGCAGAGGACAAAAAGGATCTATGTTAGTGTATAGTCTCCAGTATCTCAGAAAAATATGTCATTGGCAGTGCATGTAGGTTTAGTCTCAGCAAAAAATCAAAATACTTTGACAACAGGGACCATTTTTTAAACTTACGGAGTAATTGTAGATTGTTGGTTTTCAGCATTGTCAGATTGGTGTCATGGCTTGAATTTGGATGAATTAATGAATAAATTTGCCAATATGAATGATTGTATATTGTCTAGAGATATCTGTGATGTGGTTTTTATATAATTGATCATTGATGGTAGTTGGTCATAGGCAGAGGGTGTTGTGTGTTATTTGAAGTAGGCACTCAAGCATTGGAAAGTGTTTGACTGTGGATAATATTAGGTTTGTGGTCTTCTGTAGATGGAAAATATAAATACTATGAAGTCCTAGTCCATGGTGAATAAGTGGTCTGGTATGTTGTTTTGCAGATATTGACACAGTCTTCCTTTGCCACAAGAGCTTATTACATAGAGAAGAGATTTTGTTTATAAAACCTTTAGAAAAGGTGATAATGGGTGAGTAATAGGTGCTTTTTGTTATGGCTAGCTGGTTAAATAGCTGGATCTTGGAATATATTGAAAGATATGCCTTTGAGAGTGAAGTAGTAATTTGCTCTGTTTTTTTCTTTGAGTTTGTTTTGGATCTTGACCCTCATTGCTCTTGCACTCACATAAAAGGGAAATCCCAAAAAAGCAGATGGCTTTCCCCCATATATGCCTGTGTACTGCTTTGCATTATAAAGAGACCAAACTGCAGTTTTATTTAGATTGACCCTGAGTTAGTGCATAGCTGCAAATTCTTGTAGTATTGTATGCAAGGCCAGTAGTTGTTTTTTAGATGGGAGAAAGACAGTTATGTCATCCATATAAGTGATACATGTTACCTGCTGAGATGTGTTTGGTATTTGTATGCCAATGAATGTTTGCTGGATTTTTACTAATAGAGGATTGATGTAAAAAGTGAAAAGTAAAGCACTCAGGGGGATCCTTGTGAGATTGATTGTGTTGGAATAAAAGATTCAGAATTTTTGCCACTGAGTATGATATGTATATCCCAATTTAACAACAAGTTGGTTATAACATATAAAAGAGTATGAGATATTGTGGTGGCAGCCAAAATTTTAATTAATATCTTGATTGCCACAGAATGAAAAGCTGACTCAATGTCTATTTGAACTGCAACTGGGCTGTATTTTTCCAACCTCACACTGATCCCAATACAGCTGTGAAAAGGAGTGCTGCCTGTCCTGTAGATGATTGATTTCTTGCAAACTAATATGGTGAAATCAACGGGAGCAGATATGGCTCAATCTTGTATTTAATGACTTTATCAATGATCTTGATGACTATTGGGCCCATGGAGATAGGCTGAATATTATTAAGAGTGGTTATTGGGGCTGGTTTCTTATTAAATGGTACTATTACAATTGGATAAAGATTTTCAATGTTGTATATTTTTTGTGAGAGATAGTTTGCAAGATTACATAACACTTGAGTAGTTGTATGGATAAGGTGCTCATACACACATTTTGGTATACCATGAGTGCCTGGATAACATGCATTGGGCAGAGTGGCAAGCTTCAAAGCAAATTCGTTAATGGTAAATGGTGTTTTTGTTTCAGGTGATCCAAAATAATTAGGGGGTGGATTGAAAAGTTGATGGGTCTGAAGCTTCTTTTTGAAATGCTTATAAATAGGTTCAATTATGTTATGTGCTGCATGTATAATTGATCCAATTTGAAGTGTCATAGGCACTCTAATGGTGGAGAGAAAACTCATGGCCCATCTGATGTAGCTTCTAGTCCATGTATGTTGTTGACTGAGGCAGATTTTGCTTTTTTTGATGGCTAGGTAGACTTTAAGTGCTACACATGTGCTATTATATGCCTGCGTGAGCTTATATATATGCTGATATGTATTTTGAGTGGGTTTAGACATTGTTATCCTTTTGTGAAGTTCATCTGCCAGAGCTAATAGCCTGGAGGGTGGAAGTATTTTTTGGTGACATGATCAATATTGAATGAAAGTATATTTATGTATGCCTGATATCTCTGCACAGCACTTAGTTGTAGCCCTTCAAGTTTATGGAGCATAATATATGTTTCAGAAAAAATGGATTCTGGAGTGGATGCTGGTATTAGAATTCTCATTGTTTTTCCAAGTGGTGGTGGTGGTATTATTATTATTATTATTATTATTATTATTATTATTATTATTATTATTATTATTATTATTATTATTATTATTATTATTATTATTATTATTATTATTATTATTATTATTATTATTATTATTATTATTATTATTATTATTATTATTATTATTATTATTATTATTATTATTATTGTTGTTGTTGTTGTTGTTGTTGTTATTGTTATTATTATTATCATTATTATTATTATTATTATTATTATTATTATCATTATTATTATTACACTTTTAGAATATAATTCTTGTATATGGAACTTCAATCTGATTAATATTCAGTCAAGAATATATAATGTTGAAAAAAGATTTAATAAATTAATAATGGGAGAATGTCAAATTGTTAAAACAATATTAAAAGAAAGAAGAATATTGAAAGATATGATATTGTTGAAAAAGTTGATTGATGGGGAAATTGATGTCAGTAATTGTATATCAAAAATAGAATTGAAAGTACGTAGTCGTTTATTAAGAGAAATGCAAACTTTTAGTATATGTAAAAATAATTCCTTTAGTAAGTCAGTTATTAATAAATTGCAAATAGTATATAATCTAACCTTTAATAATATTGATATTTTTTGTGATCAATTTGTTATGAATGTTAGAAAACAACTAAATTTATAATTATTAACATATATGTATACATAATCTTATTTATGTAGTTTGTATTTGCTTATAGTTGTTGTTGTTTTTTTTAATTATTATTGTTTTTTTCTTGCTTTTTTTATTGTGTATTTCTGTTAAAGTGTAAACATAGAAATGCACATAAAAAATTGATATTGAAGTGAATTGAATTATTATTATTATTATTATTATTATTATTATTATTATTATTATTATTATTATTATTATTATTATTATTATTATTATTATTATTATTATTATTATTATTATTATTATTATTATTATTATTATTATTATTATTATTATTATTATTATTATTAATTTTTTTAAAACATCCAGTAGGAAGCAATTTAGTTATAATGGTCCTAAATTATTTAACATGTATTTATAAGAGATTGTTCTGTGAATTTCATGAACACTAGTTATTTGATTTTTAAAAAGCATTTATAGCACTGGTTATATTATGCTAAGCATTAGTTTTATTTTATTTTATTTTATTTTTTTGTTTATATTGTATGTTATGTTGTAATTATTTACTACTGTGCTTGAATTGCCAAATGCAATATCTGTGTGATTTTAATATTTTATGTTATATTTATACTTTTTTTTGTATTATATTAGTGTTTTTAGTTGTTACATTTAAATTCCTCACAGAAGATTTTTCTTGTATGGAATTTATCTCACTGTATTTTACATTTATTGTTTGCTTCATAATGAATAAATAAATAAATAAAATAAAATAAATAAACTACTACTACTACTACTACTACTACTACTACTACTACTACTACTACTACTACTACTGCTGCTGCTGCTGCTGCTGCTGCTGCTGCTCTGCTGCGCTGCTCGCGCTGCTGCGCGCGCGCGCTGCTGCTGCTGCTGCTGCTGCTACTACTACTGCTACTACAACACTACGACTACTACACCAGCAACACACCACCAGCAGCTACACCAGCACACACCACAACAGCAGCACCAACAGCAACACCAGCACACCACACACAGCAACACCACCACCACAGCAACAGCCACTACAACCACCACCACTACCACCAACACCACCACCACCAACAACACCACAACACCACCACCACCACCACACCACACACCACCAACAGCACCAACTACCACCACCACAACAACGACAGCACACCAACACCACCAACAGCACAACAACACCAACACCAACACAACCAGCAGCAACACAACACAACACACACCACACAGCAACGACAACACGACAGCAACAACACCAACACCACCACCAACAACAACAACCACACCACCAGCGACTACGGCAACAACACACAACTAACAACCACACCACAACCACAACACCACAACACACCACAACAACAACGACCACTACCACACCAACACAACACACACCAACAACACAACACAACAACACAACAGCACCAGCAACAACACCAACAGCACTACTACTACTACTACTACTACTACTACTACTACTACTACTACTACTACTACTACTACTACTACTACTACTACTACTACTACTACTACTACTACTACTACTACTACTACTACTACTACTACTACTACTACTACTACTACCACCACCACTCCTACTACTACTACTACTACTACTACTACTACTACTATTACTACTACTACTACTACTCTTACTCCTACTCCTACTCCTACTACTACTACTACTACTATTATTATTATTATTATTATTATTAAGATTAATATGTTTAATTCTAATATTAGTAGTTTTTTGTTTCAATTCCCAAACATAAGCATTTGGAGTTTATTTCAAATCATTTATGGCCTTGCGGTACTGCATTAATATTTTGTTATGGCTCTTTGGATAGTTCATTAATACTTTCTGATTAATTTCTTTTGCCAATATCGTCTTTTATTAACATTTTTTTCTCTTGATTATTGTTTGTTTTTATATATTTTTTGATATTATGTTTGGAGTTTATTGTTTTTATATAAACATTCATGGGATAAAAACTAAGACTGCAAAAATTAAGTAATTCTTCAGTTCTGAAAATTTTGATATTGTTTTTATTTCAGAAACTTGGCATACTCAACACATTTCAGATGATATTTTTATGGAGAATAGATATAAAGTACCTTGAACAGATAGATTTTCTGATGTTGCTTCCAAAGGTGGAAGCATGCTCATTGCTTTTAAATGTAATTTTATACATAAGTTTATTCCTATTTCATCATCATCTTGTGAAGCTACATGGTGTGAAATAGGTTTGAAAAATAGTGTCAAGGTTCTTTTGGGTACTATTTACATAAAGCCAACATTATTCTTTTTAGAGTTTAATGAGTTTTTTTCTATTCTTGAATACTTTTTAATCAAATATGAATCATATATAGTTATTACTGGTGATTTTAATATTCCTGATTTATATTCAGATACTACTATCATAGATTCAGTCTCTTTTTCACCTAAAGCATTGAGAATGATTCGTTTTTGCAATTTGTTAAATTTAAAACAATTTAACCCATACACCAATTCTAATGATCACACATTGGATTATATTCTTAGTAATTTTCCTACAATTGAATGCTTAACTACTTCTTCTTTTCCTTTTTCCATTGATTTGCATCATCCTCCCTTAGAATTTTATATTAATATTAAATTTAATAGAATTTGTCTTTTTAAAATTATGAAAAGAACCTACAAAAAAGAAAATTATTTGGGTCTTTGCTTACAATTATCTAATTTTAACTGGAAAAAATTATTCTTCATCTGATGTAGATTTCTGTATGAAGTTTTTTGAACAATCATTTAGTGAAATAATTGGCAAATACATTCCTAAGAAAAAAAGTTTAACTAACCATTTTCCTCTCTGGTTTTCAGTATCTCTTAAAGAAATTATTAGAAGGAAATCATTTCATCATCATAAATATTGGAAAAATAAGAACTTATATTATTATAACAATTTTATTAATTATAGAAGATTGTCAAAGGTTATATATCATAGAGATTTTCAAAAATTTATACAAAACACTGAAGGTCATCTTTCTGATAATCCTTTGCAATTTTGGTCTCTAGTTAAGGATTTAGGTATTACAAAAAAAAAAAATTACAAAGTAATAATTCTAATCTAGTCGCAGATAATTTTTTTCATTATTTCTCAGAGCTTTTTAAACAATCTCAGTCTTTTACTAATTCAACTGCAAATAATGATCTAGTTGAAGAAAGGACATTTGATTCATTATTGGATCTGATTTTGTTTAAGCTATTAAGCAGCTTAAATTACATTCTAGTGTCGGCCTTGACAATATTCCAGCTTTCATTTATAAAGGATGTGCTGAATACATTGCTTCTCCTTTTTTGCATATTTTTAATTGGTCTTTAGCAAATGGTACTTTTCCTACATCCCTTAAAATTGCTAAAGTTGTTCCTATTTTTGAGAAAGGATCTAGAGATTTAGTAAATGACTATAGGCCTATTTCAATTCTACACACTGTTGCTCAAATATTTGAAAGATGTTTATATAATAAAATTATCTTGGATGTCTCTAAGGTTTTGGCACCAGAGCAGCGTGGATTTTTGCCTAATAGGACCATTGAAACTAATTTGCTAACTATTTTTGATCATATTTCAAATTCAATTGAGAATCAATCTAGGCTAGATGTTGTTTATTTTGATATAACCAAGGCTTTTGATAAAGTTAATCATAAAATTCTTCTTCAGAAGTTTTGTAGGTTAGGTTTTTCCAAATTATTAATTAATTGGTTTGACTCTTTTCTTAAGGGTAGAATGTCTTGTGTGAGGTTTAATAATAAATTGTCATTACCATATTATTGCTTTTCTGGGGTGCCTCAAGGCAGTGTTCTTGCACCTTTATTATTTAATGTAAACATTGATGACCTAAAACATGCATTAAATTTTCACATCTTCTATGTTATGCAGATGATTGCAAAATTTTTAGGCATATTTATTCTATTAATGACTGTTTTTACTTCAAAGTGATATAGATAATTTCTTGAATTGGTGTGAATGTAATTATATAGATATAAACATGGATAAGTGCTCCATTGTCTCTTACTCTAGAAAATCTGAAATCTTAAGGTTTTCATACTATATTGGTGATTCTAAAATTATAACAAATCATCATCAAAGAGATCTAGGAATAATATTTTCCAATAATGAGTCTTTTCATAATCACATTAATTTTATGGTGAATAAATCTTTTAAAATTGTAGGAGCTATTGACAGATATGGAAAAGCATTTAATAAATTTATAAAGATTAAACTTTTTATATCCTTAGTTCTTCCCATCTTGGAGTATGGTTCAGTTATATGGAATTTTCATAACACGACAGATATCATAAGAATTAAGTCTGTTTTTGATAAATTTGCAAAATTGAATAGTTTATGTAATGAACACTATATTGATTTACTGCTGAGACAAAAAACAAGAGATCTCAAGCTTCTTCATAAATTTATTTTCCAGAATATTTCTGTATCTAATTTGCTTTCTAATTTAGGTATTAAAAAATAGAATTATAATACTCGTACTCACAATATTTTTGAACTGAAAATTTGTAAATCTGATGTATTAAGATTTCCCCCTTTATTTCGTTTACCTAGAACTTATAACAAAGATTTTGGTAATGATAATGTTTTTAATCTGGATTTTAAACAATTCACTAAAGTCCTCATAAAAATATCCTGAATTTCATTTGATATATTGCCTTTTTATTTATTTTTGGATTTTATTGTTTTTCTATTTTATTGGTATTGTTATTATTTTTTAATGCTTATTTATATTTGTATATGATAATGAAATTACTGTGTAATCTATAATTGGTTTAAATGGTGTTGATATGTACATTAAATAAATAAAGAATTGAATTGAATTAGTAGTAGTAGTAGTAGTAGCGATAGCAGTAGCAGTAGCAGTAGCAGCAGCAGTAGTAGCAGTAGTAGCTGTAGTAGTGTATATATAGACAAGATGGCGGACAAGCAGTAATTCTTGCTAGCATTGCTCAGTTTCATTTGCTTTTTTTATACATCTATTGTTAAAGCTGTATCCTGAAAACATTTGAATCGAGTTATAAACCTATCACTGACACACTGTGAGGCAGTGGGGTAAGTAAACCCTTGTACTATTGTAGATAATTCTTTTATTGTTTTGATGGATTACAATGATCCATCAAATACGTTACAAATGGCTGCTTCTAATGGCCAAATTGAAAAATCCAAATCTAATCTTACCTTAAATCATCCTACAATTAATCAAACTTCATATCAGCTAAATCAATTAATAATCACGATCTCCTTTCCACAGAAAATTCGGATGTTAATGTTGACTCTGACACAGAAATACGAGGGCCTAGAGACAACATGCTAAACGTTTCTGCATCAAGCAACACAACACAAAATTCTATTAGTTCATCATTATTCATAAACTCTATACAATCAAATGTGAAAATAGGAGGTTTCATGTACAACGAGCATGAATATCCAGAGCTTGCAATAGCGAGTCAAGATCAAGTTAAAGAAAACAAGGAAAATAGTCAATCAAAATCAGAGCCTATAACAACGAAACAATTTCAAGTACAAAATAACAATAGAGAAAATAATCACTTTTCACGAAACTCAATATACAGTAGAACACCTAATGAAAATAGTAATACTTATGCCAGAATCGTTAGGTCCTCCCCTTCATCGCCTATCGCCGGTGGTATTACCACTTCTGATTCTTTGGCAGAGGTGATGGGCCTTGATGATGAAATGGAAGTTTGCTGTTTAGATGACGAATCTACAGAAGAACAGTTTCAAAATATTACTCCTGAAGTATACGATCAAATTAATACCAAATTTAACAAAACAATACTAGCTAGTCTTCTTAACTCGTTCAAAAAATTCAAAAACAATAAAACCGTAATTATGACGGTTACTAATTCTAAATGCGACCTTGATCATTTTCCTTTTGATGAATTCTACCAGATGTTAACAGATAAGAATCTGTGGTCATACATATATAAAGTTCTATCGCATCCGAACAACAGATACCTTTGTTTGGAGTTCCACAATAGGACTCAACAACAAATCTTCCGAAAACATATTAAATTTCTGGGGAAGAAAATAATTTGTTACATTGACACCAGTCGCCCCCTACATTTGTACAGGAGAATTAAAAATTGTCATGTTGATTTTAATGAAGCTGATTTACAGTTGCTAATGAAAGATTATGGCAAAGTTATAAATTTCTCATATCTTAATCACAGAAAAGCAGTTATTCCCATATTTTCTAACACCGCAATATTTAGTTTAATTATGAGAAAAGATATTACTCCATATGACATTCCTACGACGCATGACACTGAGGCATCACCACTGGTAATAACGTTTAGGGGCATTCCACCTCAATGTTTTGAATGCAAACTTAGAACGCATTTGGTTAACGACTGTCCTAATAAATATTGTAACAAATGTGGATTCAAAATCACCAAACTACACGACTGCTCAAATAATATAAATGCAAAAAACCAACTAACCACATACCTGCAAAAAAATAATGGTAATTGTATTGTATCACAAACAAATCAAATTACCACCCAAGAACCAAATACACACACACACTCGGCAATAATTTCACATACTAATACCGGCTCTCTTACAACATATAACACAGTCCTAAAATCTACTCTTGAAACCAGGTCGGAGTCTATACCTTCTTTTAACACTGATCAACAATCAAGTATGGAAAGTAGCGCTGGGTTGCTAACATCATTTAATACTGATCAGCAATCCATGAGTGAGGCCAGTCCACTAGAATCCACTAACCATTTAGAATCTTCTGCTGACTCCATGTCAACAATGACTGAAAGTAGTAATTCTTTTAAAATACTAAGAAAAACAAGAGAAAAAATAAAAACAATGGAGCAATTCCAAAGGTCAATCCCAGTGAAAATTCAAACTGTGACAAGGGTCAGGCTAACCAAGCCCCTAAAAATAAGAACCAAAGTGTAATTTCTGCACCAGTCAAGAAAAAAATGAAGGAAATTAACACATCCCCAGTTAACAATGACAACACCGAAAGCCCTTATTGTACTAGACAATCAATGCAGGAATCTTCTGATGAAGTTAGTCAACTTGATGTCTACAAGGAAGGCGTGGACATACTTAGGAGAGCTTCCAGAGGTTCAAAGGGTGACTCATCAGTGGCCACCCAGATTACCTAGCAATTCTAAACTTTATTATCACTATGGATTCAGTTATTCTGGTAATGATCTGTTATTGGCTTGCCGATTTGATTTATTTGGACTCCTTCTTCCTTTGCCTTGTTATGGAGCATAACCGGTCCATAGTTGATAATCAGGTCCTTAAAACCCTCAAAAATACTCTATTGATGGGTATAACATGTGCAATAAGTAATAACTTAGAAGAAATATTCCAATTGGCATTTGCTGATGGCCCTTGTTGTACCATTCCTCTAACTTCCTAATCAACTAACATGCTTTTTTCTATAGTATCTGTTAATGTCAGAGAGTTAAACTCTCTCCAAAGAATCTATGCAATATCCAATTGGATTGAAATACACAAACCACATCTCTTTTTATGCACTGAAACCAAATTATCAGTAAACTCAATAATCAAGCCTGACCGATACTTTCAGAAGTTTGGATTTAATAGATTTTCCAACTCTAACACCTCATCTGCAGGAGTTGGAATTATCAATCACCATGCTTCTCCTTTTCAATCAATAAACATACTATACTTGGACTCACATATGTGCATAAAAACTTTATATAATCAAGCTTACACAATTAACATTATCCTAGTATACTTATACAACCAACCGAGTCTCATTTATCAGCTAATCACTAATATAAATGCAATACTAGCTACCAATCCCTTACCCACAATCATGATTGGGGATTTTAATATGCCATACTCTAAATTCACCTTCAAATACCTTCACCTACTAAATAAAAAACTTATGAGTGGTGAAGGATTCTTCTCATCAAACTCTATCTCATATTACACTAGGAAAAATTCCACATTAATAGACTTTGTATTCTACTCCCCAGAATTACATTTTCTAATACAGCCATCTCTAATACCAGTTGTTTTCTCAGACCATTTGGCACTTAAAGTCACTATTAAAATAAATATGCTTGTATTTGAAGCTCCATTACTAACTAATACCACTAGACTGCTTCTCAAATCCAGTGCACCAGAAGCCATCCTCTCTGAGATGTACATTTATTTTAATAAAATTCATATACTTACCCTTCCACCAGAAGAAGCATGGTTCAGCTTCATAAACATCATTTCATACACGATTAAACATTACACATGCAGAAATCCAACACCTACACATATGATGAAGAAACTGGAGTTGCTACACCAAAAAATTAGAAGCACACCAGCAATAGCTGCTCTATACCTTCAATTCTACTTCTCAAGCAAGAATACAAGCAAACGCAATTAGTTTTGGCTGATTACTTAGCTACTAAAAAAGCAAATTTTTTTTAAAAAAATACGCATAACTGGTCTAGAGACTACATACACTGGGCGCTAGGATATACTAGTAAAAAACTCATGCCCACATCAATTCTGCACAACTCAAAAATAATAACTGGGGAAGGAATGATTGTGCCTTTGCTTGACTATTTTAAAAATAAGCTCCAGTCATGCCCCCATCCTAGCATGACAAGTCTCAAATGCAACACCTTTAAGGACAATCACAATATTACTAATGAAGAAATAATGAATAAAATTAAAAAGTACCCTAATAGTGCACATCCTGGAATACATGCAAATCCAAAATTTATTTTAGAACACCTTAACTACTTCACTGTACCAATAATTCAAAAGATGTTCACCATCTTTCAAACCAAATACATATTATTCCACAATTATATCCTATCTCCCTTGTTCCCTTTCTCAAAAAACCCATTCATCCTACACCACTAAGCAATATCAGGCCAATTTCCATGTCTCCACTGGTTATTAAAGTGGCTGAAGCATTAGTTAAAGACAAAATTCAACCACTCATCCTGCAAAAAATCTTGAAGTATCAATTTGCAAAGAAGGGAAGCTCCATCCCTGAAGCACTCTTCCTTTTCAGAGCCATGATTGATCAAATCAGAGTTAATAAAAAGGCGGCACCAATAGTGGTCCAGCTGGATATTGAGGTAGCATTTGACTCCATTCCAATTGATAAGCTTTTGGGGTCTCTTGAACAGTACAACATCCCTTTATCACTTAGATGCATTCTGGCAAATCTATTGTACAATAGGTCCATTCATATTACATTAAATGGAAAATCATCTGTCAGTTTTGTTCCACACAGCTCCATTCCACAAGGCTCGCCACTTAGTGCCCTCTTATTTATTTCCTATATTAACCCTTTGTTGATTGAAATAGAAAAAAATTGCCACCTGTGGTTCTATCTCAAACTAATCTCCCTATAAACCACATATCCTTTATGGATGATGTAGTAGTCTTCCTACCTTCCAAGAAATATATACCCATGCTAATAGACATTCTAAACAAATACACTCATGACTACTCACTCAAGTTCAACACTGGTAAAATGGCAACTTGGAATATTCTTACAGAAAAACCTAATGATTCTCTAACTAAATCCCCTCCACATTCCTTTTTGGGAATCCCTTTCCACCTGTCAGTGGGTGCCAGAAGGACAGCCATTCAAAATCAGCTAATGGCATCAATTACTAAAATTATGAACTCTCTTTCTAGGTCTTACCTTTCAATACACAGTAAGATCACACTCATTAACATGTTGATATTACCCAAAATTAACTAATATATGCCAGTTGTTAGTTTTACCAAGGCTTTTATTCGAAAAATAAACTCATTATGTTGCAAATTGATCTGGAATAAGAAAACCGTCTCAATAAGCATCAAGAACCTGCAGAAGCATACAAAGTTTAATGGATTATCATTGCACTCAATAAACACCTATTACCAAAGAATACATAATACTCTAGTTAAAATTGCCACCAATTTCCCTATTTTTCAACCATACTTAAAAATAGAACCAACTGATACACCCCCACCTAGCAAGAACAAGTTTTTAAATAAACTATTACAACATATTAACAGGAATCCAACAAACAATGAGTTCAGCACAAAGATTGATTATTGGACTTCACATCAAATCCTGAACAAGATGGACACTCAATTATCTCTTAACAGTTTTCTCAACATAAACAATAAAGCAATTATTACTAAATATAAGTACTGGAACCTCGAACTGAAATACCTAGATTCATGATTAAAATCAATTTAGAGGCCTTGCCCACAAATAAATTTCTCTCAAAGAAAATGCGATATGCAAAAATAGACCCTGTGTGCTCCATCTGCAACAGAGAGGAAGAAACAATGAATCATTTTTTGCTGAACTGCTCATCACTGACAAAATATAGGCAACTGATCACCACAATCTCACACAACAATAGAATTACCATCAATACCTTAATTGACAGTTTTTCAAAAGGCTTTTTCCCAACAATCAGGATTTCTATTTATCTGCTATTTACATTATGGTTCATTAGATGCCACTTTGTATTTAACCCCACTTCCCGCAAATTGGAGTCACTGTTCCTAAATAAATTGGAGAAAATTAAAACTAGGGACCGGCTCATTGCCCCAATTGACATAGTGGCAGCAACCTGGAGTCTAATAAAACTTTAGCTCTAATCAAATATAAATAGATGTAGTAATCAAAAAAGAAAAGTAAAAATTGTTTTCTACTAACTCCAGCAAGAAAACACCAAACTACCACAAAATTAGGAACGACTAGTTGCAAGTCATTAACTGGATAATAAAAACATAATTGCAAACAATTGTAATACTGCAAGTAACAGTGACTATCAAACATATATTAAACTTAATAATCACACAAAACTTTAAATTAAGATGAATAAAGGAAAAAAATGTGAAACCAGATTGTAAAATAAAATTATGTACACTTTTCATTGTAAAATCATATCATGTATATCCTTCATTGTAGAATCAAATCATGTATATTTTTATGTAATAAATTAATTTTAAAACTACTACTACTACTACTACTACTAGTAGTAGTAGTAGTAGTAGTAGTAGTAGTAGTAGTAGCAGTAGCAGTAGTATCATTATTATTATTATTATTATTATTATTATTTAAATGTATGTATATTCTCAAAATATAAAAATAAAGATTGATTATGATGAGTTAGAAGTTAATAACTACAAATACCATGATCAGATTATTTATACAGATGAAAACATAATGGATTAAATTAATCATAGAATTAAACTTGGTTGGGGTGCTTTTGGTAGAAATAAATTGTTACTAAAAGGAAATATGCCTATGTGTTTGAAAATGAAGGTTTTTAATAAATGTGTTTTACCAATTCTTTTTTATGAATCTGAAACTGGACACTGAATAGAAAAGCAATACAGATACTTCAGACCACTCAAATAAGTATGGAGAAATGCATGTTGGGAGTAACAAAAAGAGTTTGAAAACCCAATATATGGATAAGAGAACAAAAATGATTGGATAATGCTACAAGAGATGATAATAGATGGACAATTAAAATATTAAATTGGGTTTCAAGAGATTGTAGAAGACCCAGAAAGAGACCACAAGTAAGATAGATGGATGAAATAAGAAAGCATGCAGAGTAATGTGGAGAAGCTAAAGATCCAGAGAAGATGGATTGAACATGGAGAGACCTTTAAACTGCAGTGGATTGATAATGGTTAATGATGATGATATTATCTATACTAAATATGTATTATTAAATCAACTTTTTGAAATAATTTTATAATTGAAAGCTATTCAGACATATTACCAAGGTACATAAGGTGTGTCACGCTAATAGAAGATGATAGAATTTGTCACAGTTATACTTGAGTAAAATATAAAGTAGTGAAACGGTTTCTTTGTGGTATTGCTATAATGAGCAAGTATTGATCTAAGGTTTATTAAAAGTCCAAATTTGTTTAATGAAGCAAGATATTAGCTATGATTTTGTCTTTTGTTAATTTATGGGGACTTTGCTGTTGCAGAGAACAGAAGGATTTAAACAATAACCTAGTAATTTGAGATAATTTTTAAAAAAATATCAAAACCCTTTTTTTAATCTGGAAGAATTACTTTTACAATAAATTAAGATAAATAAATATAGATAAAGGTTTTATGGTAGTCCAGTATTTACCTTGCTATGACGTCATTATCCTGAAGGCATACCACTCTAATCATCCGATTTTTAAGATAATGTCACCTAGTGATTTGTGTACAAATGTAATTGCTAAAATTTTGCCACATATCATGTAATGAAGTTACATCAAAGATCGCTAGATTAGAATAGGATGCCCTCAGGGTAATGTCATTTTTACCTCATGACCCTGTACCACGTGCCTTTTCCCCCATTCTACTTTTCTAATGATGTCATTACCCCAAAGGCATCCTATTCTAATCTAGCAATTTTTGACATAACATCATCACGTGATATGTGACAAAATTTTAGCTATTACATTTGTCCACAAATCACTAGGTGACATTATCTTAAAAATTGGATGGTTAAAATGGTATGCCTTCAGGCTAATGATGTCATAGCAAGGCAAATACTGGATACCAGTTTTATTTTTTTTCTACAAGATCATTATTGATTTTATTAGATAAAAATGAAACATTTAAAGCTTACACTATCATCATTGTTATTTTTTCTCTCTCCTGAGATTAAAATTTGCTTTATGTATATTTTGCATTTTAACAGTATATGCACTTGTGTGAATATTCTTTTGGTTAGATAATTATTGTTATTTGGAAATATATATTGACTCCAGGTTGCCCTGAACAAATCATATTACCTATCTTTGTCAATGGTTATGTAATTTAAACTATATGTTTTATTATTTAGTTAAATTTCTTCCTAGGTCTGCTCTCATTTCTATTTACATTGCCTGTTATCATAATATTTATCATATAATATTTTTATTGGGGGTAATGCTATTCCATATATTTTATCTTCTTTGCATGTTTGCAAAATTATACTTTGTGCATTATCATTGGTAGATCTCATTTCTGTTCTGATTGAGATAATTTTATTGCATTTGGTTTATTTGATGTAAATCACTTACATCTATATAAAGTTATTTTTGATATTTTTTGTACTATACTTTTTCTGAATGCTAGAGTTTATGTTTTAAATACTTATCTTTCTAATAAATTTCAATTACATTTACTAAATTTTTTTAAGGAATGTAATAGAAAACAATATATTTATTCTGGGTCAAAGTTATTTAATAAATGTATATATGAGTGTTCAATTGATCTGAATAATATTTCTTATGTATCTTTCAAAAAATATTTATGCCAAAGGTTGTGTAGTATGTATCAATTTGGCATTTATTTTATTTATTTAATTAATTTTATTTATTTTCTAAACTGTTCTTTTCTATTTTGAGTTTCTGGTTGTATATTTATTTTATTTTTATTTTATTTATTTTTACATGTTAATTCCACACACAAGATTTTTCTTGTTTGGAGTTTTTAAATAATTGTTATGTTTTTTTTTGTTTTATTTCATAGAATAAATTGAATTGAAAATTGAAAATTATTATTATTGCTGTTGTTGCTGCTGCTGCTGCTGCTGCTGCTGCTGCTACTGCTACTGCTACTGCTACTGCTACTACTGCTGCTGCTGCTGCTGCTGCTACTACTACTGCTACTACTACTACTACTACTACTACTACTACTACTACTACTACTACTACTACTACTACTACTACTACTACTACTACTACTACTACTACTACTACTACTACTACTACTACTACTACTACTACTACTACTACTACTACTACTACTACTACTACTACTACTACTACTACTACTACTACTACTAGTAGTAGTTTTAAAACAGCTTTATTAAGTAAAAATGTTGTTATACATAGTGAAAAAATAGGTAACTTACATTATTTCATCAGTTACATTGCATTTTACAGTGAATTAACAAGTATTGAAGTGGGAAAAGGTCAGTTAATGGGCAGGTTTTATGACAATAAAAAAAACCAGCAAAAAAAAAGGTAAAAAAAAATAAGTAAAGTTCTTCTTCGGGTAATGTTTTCTCCATATGTAATTGTGGGATTGTGATTAGGTTGTTGGCATTGGATAGTATTGAGTTATTTTGTCCATAATTTGTGCTTTCTGATTGCTCATCATTTTCATTTGTTTTTCCTTTAAGCTTTTTGGTAGTCTCTCATTTTCATCTTTCTTCATTTTATTTAAATTGGATGGGTTTTCTTTGCTTTGATTTTCCTTTAACAGATTTGTTATATTGTTTGTTGGATTGCTAATTCTTTCATTTTTATTTGATATGTTATTTTCCTGGGTGTTTGGTAGTGTAGGGTAATTTAATTTGTCTAGTTGGTTATTTGTGTTTTCACTTTCTGTAATGTTTCCTGAATTTTTTGATGTATTGTTGTTTTTATTTTGCTGAGCTTGTTCATTGCATTCTGTTGCAATATGTCCTCTTCTTCCACAACAGAAGCATCCCTCTGACATAAATATATAGTGTAGCTTTTTCATTGGTTATGTGTGTGGGGATATTTTCCAGATCTATATATTTATTCAATTTAATTTTGAATTCAAAGCTGTTGGTTAGTATGGGAGTTGCTCCTTCTTTAATGTATTTTTTCTGGAAAAAAATAACTTTTCCAAATGGATTCATCATTTTTTGGAAATCTTCTATGTTATAGCCTACCAGAGGTATTTTTATATTTATTCTCATCAACTGTTATTAGTGTGAAATTACCTAGCATCTTGATTTGATTTCTAAATAGTCCTCTGTGCATTTTCATAAAATTGAACTGCCACATATCTGTTTTTTGGATAGTTTCCTATGCATTGTACTGATTGAAGCATATTATTTTCATGCAATGTTACTTCTATTAGAAGGGATTTTGGGAAACTGTATAGTGTGCAAAGAGTATCTGTTACAGTTAGTATCATTGATTTGTCAGTGAAGAAACGTTTAAACATAAGAAATAGTGATCGAGGCATTGTTTTGTTAAATTTCTCTCCAATTTGTTCCAGCATTTCATCAGTCCATTCAATTTGAAGGAGGGGTCATTTTTATTTTGATCAATTAGATTCAAGTTTTTTAGATCATCTGCTGTTGTTTTCCTGAACCTAGGACCTTTTTCCAGGCTTACATTATCTTGGGTATTTTTTGCTGTAGAAACATGTCTTTCTCGTGCCCTGTGATGGCCCACCCACCTGGTTAATTGGCTGGGCAGTCACCATTTTAAGTTTTTTAATTATTTCTCAAAATGTATGTGTTACCCTCTTTTTTTAAAAAAACAACAAATACTAATATATGTAACCAATGCAATTCAGTTATCCACAAATTTATTGAGTTTTGTAGGTTTAATTGTTATTCTACTTTTCTTAATAAGTTTCATTTCTCTGAGATTTTGGCATTAGGTTTTAGATCTGCTAGCTTTTAACTGTGCCTTTGCCTATTAGCATTAGATATGGGTTTTCGATAAAATAACCCTTTGAATTTCTCTGTTCTTTTTTACTCTTTTTCAATAAAAAATTATTTGAGTATTTTAATCCATTTTTATAGTTATTTTTATTATGTATTAGTAAATAAATCTGCCTTTTAATTACAAAACTAAGAGGTTCTTTGCTTAGGTGCTACTAGGTTTGTATCCAGGTGGTGCTCTATATTATTATTATTATTATTATTATTATTATTATTATTATTATTATTATTATTATTATTATTATTATTATTATTATTATTATTATTATTATTATTATTATTATTATTATTATTATTATTATTATTATTATTATTATTATTATTATTATTATTATTATTATTATTATTATTATTATTATTATTATTATTATTATTATTATTATTATTATTATTATTATTATTATTATTATTATATTATTATTATTATTATTATTATTATTATTATTATTATTATTATTATTATTATTATTAAATGTTTTTGTGTTTCATCTATTAATTTTCCTATAGATTTACATCACTCACCTATTGAATTTTTTGTTAAAATAAATTATTTTAAGTGCCATATTTCTTTAAATATTAAAAGATGTTATAAAAAGGGGGATTATATGGGTCTGTGTAAGACAATTTCTAATTTTGATTGGAGCCCGTTATATTCCTCAACAGATGCTAATTATAATATGGACTTTTTTAATCAAGTATTTAATGATCTAATTAATTTTTATATACCAAAAAAAACGTGACTCTCACAATTTTTATTATCCTTTTTGGTTCTCAGATAAACTTAAAAAAATTATTAGAAGGAAATTGTATCATCATAAGCACTACATTAAAACACGAAATATACTTTTTTACAATAATTTTATTAATTATAGAAGATTGGTTAAAGCTATTCAGAAAATTGATTTTCAAAACTATATTAAAAATATGGAGCTCAATTTGTCAGATAATCCTAAAGAATTTTGGTCTTTTATTAAAACTTCTGGCATTACCAAAAGAAAATCTCAAATGGATTATAATTCATCTTTATGTGCTGATGACTTTTCAGTTCACTTTTCTGAATTATTTGGTAATTCTCAACTGTCTGGGTTTAATTTGATCAAGGGATGTTTTAATGATAGCATTTCTATCGATTGTTTCAACAATAATGATATTATATCAGCTGTCAAAGAACTCAAAACACATTCAAGTATAGGTTATGACAATATACCTTCTTTCATTTATAAAGGTTGTGTAGAATATATTGATGCGCCTTTATGTTATATTCTTAATTGTTCCATTAAAAATTGTATTTTTTCTAACTCTCTAAAACTCGCCAAAGTTATACCTATTTTTAAAAATGGTTCAAAAGATAATGTTAATAATTATAGAGCAATTTCTGTGCTTCATACAGTTGCACGCATATTTGAAAGATGTGTTTATAAAAAAATTGTTAATGACATAAATAAGATTTTGGTTCCTGTGCAACATGGTTTTTTTACCTGGAAGATCAACTGAAAACTGATCACATTGCTAATGCCTTTGAGAATCAATGTCGTTTAGATGTTGTTTATTTTGATTTATCCAAGGCATTTGATAAAGTGGATCATTCCAGGTTGCTTTTCAAAATGTATAAATTAGGTTTTCCCTATAATTTGGTTGCATGGTTTGAACCTTTTATTAAGAAGAGAACAGCTTATGTAAAGTTTAAGAATAATTCTTCTAATCCATATTATTGTAATATAGGAGTATCTCAGGGGAGTATCCTTGCACCATTATTGTTTAACATTTATATTGATGATTTGGGAGAGAGTTTAGAATTTTCGCATATTTTATGTTATGCAGATGATTGTAAAATTTTTAGGAATATAAACTCAATTAATGATTGCATATTATTACAAAAAGATATCAATAGTTTTGTGAAATGGTGTAGAGATAATAAAATGGATATTAATATGGATAAGTGTTCAACAGTTTCTTATTCCAAAAAATATGAAATGATAATTTGTCTTTATTATATTGAAGATCATAATATAAAATATGTTGATATTCAGAAAGACCTTGGAATTATTTTTGCAAGCAATGGATCATTTCATTATCATATGGAAAATGTAGTAAATAAGGCTTTTAAAATTATGGGTGCAATTTTAAGGCATGGTAGACAATTTAGTACTTTTACAAAATATAAATTATTTCTCTCTTTGGTTTTGCCAATTTTAGAATATGGATTTGTTGTTTGGAATCCCAGTTCCAAACGAGATATTATTAAAATTCAATTGGTTTATGACAAATTTTCTAAGTACATTAAATTAAAAGACCATTATCTATCCCTATCCATTAGAAGAAAAATGAGAGATCTTAAAATTTTATATAACCTTGTGAATCAAAAAATTATATTAACTAACAAAATTTCAAATATTGCTTTTAATAAGTGTTTACATAAAACACGTACACTTACTTTATTTTATATTAAGGCTTATCGCTCTAACATATTAAAATTTTCACCTTTGTTTCGTTTGCCTAATACCTATAATCATGATTTTATTAATGAAAATATTTTTTCTTTAGACTTTAAAAAATTTGTTACTTATCTTATAAAAAAGTATGACATATAATTATATTATTTTCATCATTTTTACTCATTTATGTATATTATTTATGTATATTATTGTATAGTTATTATAGTGCAATTCTGTTATTGGCTTAATGCTGTAGTTTTGTACGGTAAATAAATTGAATTGAATTGAATTATTATTATTACTACTACTATTACTACTACTACTACTACTACTACTACTATTATTATTATTATTATTATTATTATTATTATTATTATTATTATTATTATTATTATTAATCAAAGCAATCTTTATTAAGCAAAAAAAAGGTTACATAATTATCAAGTAATACATTGTATCAAACATAATATACTAGAATACATCTTCAAATACAGAAAAAATACTTTTCTTTTTCTTAACCATTAGAGTCTTTTGTAATTCACACACTTTTAGATATTTCAGTTCTTATTATGGGTTCATTTCTGTTTTCCATTTTCCTGAGGTTGTATTTGGTCTATCCATTATAAGGCTGCTTTTATTTTAAAAAGAGACCAAGTGGCAGCAAAAATGTCCAGTGGTGCTATAAGATTGTCCCTTTCCTTAAGTTTTTCTAATTTGTTGGGTTATGTGTTAGGATGTCTTCTTGGATTGTTTCCTAAAGTAAAAGCACATCTTGTACACCCTAAGGCATATATAATGAATGTTGCTGCACATATTATTGGTATTTTGTTTTCATTGAAAACTTTTAGCATTTTTTCTATTGTGGTTTCCCTTTTCCTATAATTATTCAACATCAGTTGTCTGACTTTCTTTAAACCTCTACAGTGATGTATCAAATGTTCTTGTGTTTTTTCTTCCTGGTGACACAAAGCACACATTGGATCAACATTTAGGTAAAATCTTCTAAACCAAATGAAATGTGTGGTAGGTAGTGCATTTAAATTCAATTTGAGGATAAAGTCAAATAATTTGGGTTCCAAATACCAATGTTTTATTGATAAGTATTAAAAACATTAAAGATAAAATAGCACTGAAGAACCCAATTAAATATACTTATTGGCAAATTCATGATTTTCTTTCTCAGAACCAAGAAAACAACAATAGGCTAACAGTACCAGGAATAATAATAATAATAATAATAATAATAATAATAATAATAATAATAATAATAATAATAATAATAATAATATTAATAATAATAATTATTATTATTATTATTATTATTATTATTATTATTATTATTATTATTATTATTATTATTATTATTTTATTATTATTACTACTACTACTACTACTACTACTACTACTACTACTACTACTACTACTACTACTACTACTATTACTACTACTACTATTGCTACTGATGCCGCTACTATTACTACTTTTACTACTACTACTAAGAGTAACTTGAATCCCCATTTTGGAGAACATTTTATCAAATAAATTAAAAATCTAAATGTTAAGTTGAAGGCAGATAAGTAGAATACATATCTATCATTACTTGGAAAGGATTTCAATGTGATAAAAACAGAAAGGATATGCAATGTCTTTGTCCTGCTATTAATTATTTATTTATTAGAATTTGATCAGACCGTCTATGGCTGTTAATATGAGAATATGTATGCAAGATATGCAATTTTTACAACTGGAATCAATTTAGAAAACTAACTACAACAATCAACCTTGACCATCAGTGGAATATGGTCTAGGATTTAATTTGGGTTAAGATAAGATCCATAGTGAGTTCATAAAAAAAAAATAACAATAGAAAACTATATTTTTAAACAGTTGTTGAATGCAGTAGATTTTAAGATTGATATACATCTGAATGTATAATAAAAATGTTTAATAAAGTTACTTCAGCTTTAAATAGGAGATCTTCAGTGTATTTGTCTTGCATCTAGTGTTTAAATTGTGTAACCAAAATACGAATTTATAATTAGATAAAAATGATCAGTTATTTCTATTCATTAAGTAGTATGAAATTACTTACGGAACACAAGTACCCAAACTGTCGCTTACATCTATTTTCCAGTCAATCTGACATGTAAATCCAACACAACATGGTTCACCAAAAAATCCACCACACTAAAGAAATTTTCAAAAAATAGAAAATTAATATTAATTTAAAAATTGCCCATCTATTAGCAGCCTGTATGCCTTTTGTTCATATATCTCTTTATTTATTTTATTATCTATTTATTTTTTTCTTTGTATCTATTTAATTATTTATTTACATATTCATTGATATGTAATAATCTACATATTTATTTATCAATTTAACTGCCCATCTGTCAATCTGTGTATATTTTTAATTCTATGCATTTATTTTAAGCATCTGATTGTTTATCTAACTATCTATATTCTCTGTCTGTCTATCTATATTATCTACCTATATTTTTGTCTATTTATTCATTCACTTTTTTACATATCAGTTTTTCTATTATCTGTCAATTAATCATTGCATTGTTCTAGTCATAGATTGATCTACCAATCATTGTATTATCAATTCTTTTTAATTGGCAGTTGATCTAACTATCTATCTATCTAATTATTTATGCATTATTTTATATACTTATTTACATTTATTGATGCATCTACTGATAACTTATATACACACATTTATCTAGATCATGTTTATATCAGCATGATGAAACAATCATATGTCACATATATAACTATTTTGTAGAAAATATTCAGATTATATTTTTTGATCATCCTCCATCGTCATCTCTCAGAGATCACACTTAACTTCGTTCATAGACAATTTTTATTTTTTATAGATGGAATTGACACTACGCTAATTTTAACTTGTAGATCCATTTTCTTCTTAGTAAGATTAATTATGAATACACAATCCGCTCGCAACACTATCACAGTTTTCTCCAATAATGTCCCAATCTTTTCCTAAGCTTAATATAAAAGTGTTTAGGTTCTATAGTAAATTTTTATGTATACATTTGTAATAAGACCAATGAAATATAACACAAAAAATTATATATTTTAATTAATAAAATTAGTTTACTTAAGACAATATTGATTAATGAACAGTTTTTTTTTCATGCGCCATAGCATCGTCCTGGAAGCGAACCCGCTAATCCGGGCCAACTGCTTCTAAGCCAGCTGTATTGATCACTCGACCATCTACGCTTGACAAAATGAATAGTTAAATTTAATATTTATATTACCTTACAACTCTTTTTTTTAAAACACCTATGCCGGAAAGAAGAGGCGATGATAATTATTAACATTCAAACAAGTATTAAACTTCTATTTTTTTTAAAAAAAACAAAAAAACATTTTTCTTAACAACTTATTTACATTAATATTAATATAATTTGCTTTATGTATAGAACTAAATAATAAAAATGAAATATAAATAACTATCAATATAAGACACATCTACTTATATACAATAACAGTATTCATTAATGTATATATAAAAATCATAAAATAATGCTTACACACAAAAATATATACAATAAAATATCGTAATAAAACTTTTATAAAATATTAACGCTTCTCATTTACATGTATATAAAATTTAAAAAATATATTACCACAAGTTCTTTAATAACTCAATAAACTTACTATTGTAATTATATCGTTATGTGGTCACCAGTAATTTGTAAAAAAAAATCAATCAGTTCATATGATCATTATCATTTATGATTAAATCCATATCGGTTGGTTGATTCGTTAATTCTTCCTTAATATCGATTACCTTTTTTTTCTCCAATAAATGGACTATAGTTGAAACACACAGGCTTATATATACCTGTGTTTATATATGTAATATATAGGGTATACGAGCGCAGACTTTCACATGACCCACCACTCTCCACATTATCTCATAACACTTATCTTTTCAACATATTTGTGTTCGAGTGTATCAGTGTTATGAGATAGTGTGGAGAGTGGTGGGTCATGTGAATAAATGGACTATGTAAATGTAGGCACAAGAAAACTGTTTTTCTGTGGGCATAAATGTTATATCTTATATCATTGTCTTTTCTGTTGGAAAAGCTACATCGTTCAAATTTTTCTTGGGCATGTTGGTATAGAAGTTTATCATTATAGCTCTTTATTTTAATAGTTATATATATTCTTTGATGGAAATCCTGATTCTGAAGTTAATATAGTTAGAACAATTTCAATAACCTGGATTCTTTCCATGTTTAAATGGGTTCTTTTATTTTATCAGCTACATGATACTTTTGATAATGTCTTATTATCATTTCAAATTCAGTGTATATAATAATTCCCCATACATAAGAACATATCTTCCCATCAACTTCAGCTTGGTTATGGTGCTGTTTTCTGTTTTTCATTTTTGTTTTTCTTAATCTGATAATCACTACTGATCAATTTTTTTTTCTTTGTTCTAACTTTAATTAAGTTTTAATATTTCCCTTTAATTACTTGTTTTTAATGGAATTAATAAGACCTAACGTATACAATTTTACTTATACATTCATTTTCTCCATTTTTTCTTCAAGAATAGGCAAAACTCTCTCCATACAGTAGTGCCACTCTAAGCAAGACAGAGTAATCAATGGATGGCAGAAGGCTTGTGCATAAAATCTTTATCTAGTACCTACTCATCCAATATCCCCAAACTAGTTTTTGGCTTATGGCTTTTGACAGTGAGGAGCCTTGGATCTGAGAGCACTGCACCTAGATCTTAGGATCTAATGCAACCCTCCAGCAGCCACCTTCTAACTCTACATAACTACTAAACTATGAGAATAAAATTGAAAGCACACAGATATTTTCAATCTAAGCTCAATAACCTAAATAATCATATGGGTCTGAACTCAGTTTAGTACCCATACATTTTGGTGTCTTTGGCTCTTTTACAACCATATCCACCACCTTCCTATAAGGCAGGATTGGTATTAAACCTTAAAACATCACATGATCACTATCTTCCATGCTTGCTCATAACCATTATTACAATAGGCAAAACTCTCTTCATACAGTAGTGCCACTCTAAGCAAGACAGAGTAATCAATGGGCCAGAAGGCTTGTGTCTGGAGAGAGTTTTGCATATTATAACAACAGTTATTAGCAAGCATGGAAGATAGTGATCATGTGATGTTTTAAGGTTTAATACCAATCCTGCCCTATAGGAAGGTGGTGGCTGTGGTTGTAAAAGAGCCAAAGACACCAAAATGTATGGGTGCTGAACTGAGTTCAGACCCATATGACTATTTAGACTATTGAGCTTAGATTGAAAATATCTGTTTTCAATTTTATTCTCATAGTTTAGTAGTTATGTAGAGTTAAAAGGTGGCTGCTGGAGGGTTGCAATAGTACCTAAGATCTAGGTGCAGTGCTCTCAGATCCAAGGCTCCTCACTGATGAAGGCCATAAGCCAGAAACTAGTTTGGGGATATTGGATGAGTAGGCACTAGATAGGGATTTTATGTACAAGCCTTCTGGCATCCATTGATTACTCTGTCTTGCTTAGAGTGGCACTACTGTATGGAGAGTTTTGCATATTATAACAACAGTTATGAGCAAGCATGGAAGATAGTGATATGTGATGTTTTAAGGTTTAATTCTTCTTCAATAAAATATAATAAATTATTTATTTTTAAATACTGCCTACGGAAAAATTTACTCATTATAAAATCAGAGGGATTTCTTTATAATTGAGTGTATTATTTTTAACATACACAACATTTTATGATATTTGAGAATTAAAACATATATTAGATCTACTGTGCCTGTTCATATTCATATCAATCCACTGATAACTGGATCTTAAAGTTATCAGGAGATTGATGTGAATGTCAACAGGCACACTAGGTTTCTTTAAATTATCTTTTCCAATCATTGCATTCTGCACACACTATTTTAATATTTTATTGATCAAAAATATGGTCAAATTCCATTTGATGTTCCAGAAACACTGAATTCACATGGTGATCTTTATTTTCTCAAGAACACATGTACTGGTACTGTTAGAATGTGATTCTCCATAGTAGATAGCTTTTCAATTAGGTTCATTGCTCCTGAATTTGTAAACAATATGGAGGGCCTGGTTCAGAGACAACTGCCCTTTGTATTATTTAAGAGCTTATTCAAATTTGAAGGGGTTCTAAATCTGACATTATAAATGATTCTTTAACCAATGTGATTAACCAGGCATTATGGGAAGACTTTTCAACTTATACATGTTGTCATACTCTAGAGGACAGACAATAAAAATTTTTAAGAACTCTTAAATAAAATATTACATTTATAACTGTCATTGTCCAAGTCTTTGATTTTACTTTTCAATGTTATTCTTTCAATCCATTTTATACTTGCATAACATCTGATTTCTATAAAGCCAGCCGCCATATACAAGATGGAAGTATGTTATTGGAGATAAACTGCTACATGGTTATTTAGGGTCTTATCACCATTTTATAGTTTTATCTTACTGTTCTGCTGTACCATTGTATGTAAAGTTCCAAAAGTTTTAGTCCCATATTCTTAATTTCTTATCCTGTAGTAAATAGTAAACATGAGCACTGCATTAAATTATTTTGTACTTTATTAGTATTAGTCTCTGATGCACAAATGAGCACATCATTTACATAGTGCATATAAAATGAATTATTCACTATAGAAATATATATATGGGGATATCCATTTCCTCCTATTTATGCAACAGAGTATATATCATTTAATACAATCTCATTTGCCAGCCATAAACAACCTTGTAAAATTTAGTGTTAGATAACACAGTAATGTTACTACCAATCCACCTCAGAGCATCAATAAGAATTCAGTTATGCTTTTATTAAAGCCTGAATTTAGTAATACTTTGTAGATTATATCTATAGAACTGTGGTGTGAGATTAAACCATATAGCTCAGCTGTATCAAGTAGCAACAAGTTTAGACTGGGGACCCAGTTTGTAAATGCTCAGTAAATGTTTAACAGAACACACAATCAAATGAGAATTTAATTGTGGAGCCACCAAATTTTACATACCCATTGAGATATTCAGTTATGGATTGGTAATGACCTTATTGTGATATCTAACAATAAAAATTTCCAGAATAAAACATGACTAGCCTATGTAATTGTCATTAAATGATATACTCTGTAGCAAACATTAAATAAATACTAGGAACTGATTATCCTAGATATATTTCCATAATGAATAATTCATTTTATATACACTAAGTAGACAATGTGTTGACTTGTGCATCAATGAATAATATTAATAAATATGGTATGCTTTAATGCAGAATATGGGAATAAAATTTTTGGACTTTTACATGTAATGGTCAGACACTGAGATAAAGGTACACTATAAATGGTGATCAAACCTTTCAATTTCCATGGAGTAGTTTATCCCCAGTTGGGTATTCCCATTTCACATAATCTGGATGGATTTAAATGTTTCCTTTATAAAAATTAAATGTTTATGCATGAAACAGATTGAAAGAATAGCATTGAAATGTAAATTAAAAACTTGGTCAATGCAGGTTATAAGTGTAATATTTTATTTACAGTTCTTAAGAAATTTTAGTCTACATTAAAGACTCATCCTTTAGAGAATGATAACACAAACAAGTATATAATTCTTTCCTTCATGTCTGATTTATTACAATGGTTAAATAATATATGCACTGAAACATTTAATATCAGCTTTTGAACCATTCCAAATTTGAATAAAGTCTTAAAGAATATGAAGAACTGTTTATCTCCAGACCAAGCCCTCCAGATTGCTTGCAAAATCAGCTGCCTTGCACACTAACAGTGCCTTCAATCTAGCACTCCATCAATACTTGAATTCTCATGCAAAAAATCCCAAGGTGAATTTCAGGAGCATGAAATGGAATTGGCCATGCTTTTGATCGATGAAATATTAAAATAGTGTGTTCAGAGTGCAACTACTGGAAAAGAAAATTTACAGATACAGTTTATTGCTAATAACATCCTCACAATAAGCAAAAAAAGACCACTGCCTAGCATTGTCATAAAAGTGAAATATATAAATTTATAAATTTACACCCTAACCATGAGTATTTATTAATATTTAATTATAAGATATATATTGTAATCTTTTGATTGGTTATTCATAGTAAATATAGAATACAAAATGTATATGACAGTTTCAAAATTTAAAATTTAGATAATAACAATGCTATGAATTTTGTTATAACATGAATGAATAACTTGATAAATAAAGATTAAAGATTGAATTCTGTAGAGAAATTTAATAACCATCCTTTATTTATAATTATTTATATTATAATCTGCTATATAATTACCATACAATAGTTTTCAATTCAAACAAACATCGGTACTTATATGGATTTATTACATTTTGTGAAAGTTGCATGCATGATAAATTTGGCCTCGATTTATTTTTATTACAATGCTTTTTTCAAAGCTAAACATATAGAATTATAATAAATAAAAGAAGGAACAATTAGAGATTATATTATGATAATTTTAAAATAAATTATTATACTGTAATCTAATAATATTAAATTGTGCCTTCACACTTCCAACGTAAAGCTATAATCTATAATTTATTTTAAAATTATCATAATAATATAATTTAAGTATAATATTTATTATTACAGTTTATATTTAAATTCATTTAATAATAGCATATATTAGAAATGTAATTATATTTAATATTTCAGTTTTAAAGAAAATATTTAAATTAGTTTTGTTTGTAAAATATTTATTGATTTTAATTATTTTAAATATAGACAGCAAAATATTTATTTAAAGGTAATAATAGTTGATTTGGGATATTGAGAAAGCAGCAGACAATCAAAATAGGGAATTTATTAAAAATAAAGAGAGCTTTGGAGAGTGAATTGACAGTCTTTTCTACTTTCTCTATTAAATTTTTCTGTATGAGCGATCTCATAGGTGAATGACATAAACAGAAGTTGAACCCAAGAAATGCACTTGGTCTACCTTTGAAAACTTTAGTAATGCTATTACCGGTGAAGATCTGCCATGCACACGATTTCTCCATATTGAATGTTAGTTTATATTCCTTTGTAAAATTGTTAAGTATCTTAAGAAGTTTGGGTATTTGTTTTTGGGATGATAAAAATACTGCTATATCATCCATATATGCGATGCATGAGATGTTGTCATTGATGGTAGGCATGTAAACTCCTGAAAATTCATTTTCTATTATTTTTATAAGAAGGTTGATATATGCAGTGAACAATAAGGCACTGAGAGGTAAGCCCTGAGGAATGGACTGATGTGGCACTATTGGAAGTGAAGTTTTCCCATTTAGGTAAACATAAATCTCATGGTTTAAGAGTATGTTAGCAAGCAAGCTTAGATAGGCATTGGGGACTGAGTATATTTGCAGAGTTTTAGGGAGAGTACTGATAGAAATCATGTCAAAAGTGGCTTCAATATCTAGTTGAATAACAATTGGACTGTATTTTTTTATTATCTCTAAGAGTTTCTATAGTTGACTTGAATAGAAAGGCTTCCTGCCCTGTTGAGGATTCTTTTTTGGAAAATTGCATTTTTGATAGGTTTGGCAAAATGAATGGCTCAATTTTATCTTTTATCACTGATTCTATTATCTTTATGCCAAGGGAGCACATTGAAATTGGATGTAGGTTAGTAGTGTTTGAGATTAATTGTTTCTTTTTCATGAATGACACAAGCATAATTTGATTTAAGCCTTGTATTTTATAGATGTCTTTAGTGAGGTAGGAGACTAGGTTAAGCATATATTGTGCTGTGATTTTATCAATATGTTTGTATACAAATTTGGGAATTCCATCTATGCCAGCATGACATGAGTCTGATATCACTTCTATTTTTTGAATGAAATCTTTTAAAGAAATATTAAATTCATTTACTGATCTATCTTGTGAAAAAGTCATTAGACTTGGTGAGGAGACCTTCTGGAATTTTTCTCTATACAATATGTAAAGCCGCTCCAACATAAAATCTTCATAGACAATTTCAGTTTGAACTTTAATAGCTGTTGGGACTCACACCTGGGAGGGATGGCCTAGCACCCATCTAATGAAGTTTCTGGTATACATGTGTGTCTTATTTAAATATAACCTTTTCTTTTTAATGGAGATATATTCTTTAAGCCGGTTTGTTAACTCTTGGTAGATTTTCTTGAAAGCTATCAGACAGGGACAATAATTTTTTTATAGGTATCATCCATAAGCTTTAGTAGTTTTGTTGGGGGTGTTGTTGTTCTGGTAAGATGATCAATGTTAAATGAAGGCAGAATAGTAAAAGCACACCATGCTTGGACTGGATCCATTGTAATATTCTTCAACTTGTGAAGGCATATGTATACTTCTGAAAAAAGATATTCTGGTGTGTGTGATGGTAGTAGAACTCTGATGGTTCTTCCTGTATTAATTATTGTTCTATTATCAAAATTAATTTTCAGTGACACTAAAACAGCTGCATGATCAGAGAAGGGGGATTCTTCAATTAAATGCATATCATGTTGTGTAATGATGGCGAATAGAAAACCAGATCTATAAGTGATGAATGTCTACCATTGTTAAATGATGCTGCCTTCTCTGGCAGAAAGCCTCTTCCACTCATCATCAGAAAAGACAGCTGATGTAACCATTTGCCAGTGAAGGTCTGGTATGTCATGTTGAAATCTCCCAAAATAATCGTCGGATACATAGCATTTGTGAACCTGGAGTTAAGTGTTTGTATAATTCTGTTTATAATAGTGGGACCTGGAGGGATATAAACAATTGCTATGTTTAAGGTGATGGCTTTATGAGTAAATGTAATTATTAGCAAGTGCACATCAATATGTAGAATTTTGAAAGAACTAAATGGACAGGTTTTATCAATAATAATGCCTGTACCTTCTGATGGAGTGTCAGATGTGTTTGAGAAGGCAGTGTAGCCCTTGGAATTTAGCTTATCTGTAAGGTTGATTAGTGAGCCACTGTAGATTTTTGTTTTGATAATGCCCATGATATATGGTTTAACAATGTCATACCATTCAGCGAGGAGGTCAATTTTTTGTGGAGGGTTTAACCCTCTAACATTAAAAACTATTTTAATATCCTTTATTTATATGTGTGTGCTCGTATATATCAGAATCTAAGCCTAGAAAAGGAAAGTTTTAATCTAAGATAAATTTTAAATATTTTAATAAAAGAAACTGTAGTATATTTTAATGGATCAATAAATATGCCTTGTTCAATTATTGTCTGTAGATTTGAGAGAAATATCACTGGATCTCATTTTCCTGTCTGTGAAGCAGTTTTCAGGTGAAACTTTATTTATTTTTGTAATATTATCAGTTTCTTCTTCCATCAAACTATTTTCCAGAGAGTATGTGTCAATTAGAGGGGCGTTGTAACTTTGCATGATGTTAGCTTTTTTTCTAGAGATTGGAGGAGGGGAATCATTATCACTGTTTTCATATTCAAGAGTCTTGAGTTTCTTCAGATTATTATTAGATTTTTTTTCCTGGCTAACCTGGTTTTCTAGTGATTTGTGAAGTTTTTGAAACCAGTTGAGATGGCAAAACTGCAAACAATTCCATTATTTCAAGGGATGTTTTATTAAGAGGGGGTAATACTTCCAGATTAGGAGAGGATGAAACTTCAATGCTATTGAGCCCTGTAGTATGCAGAATCACCTTTGCACTATTGCTGATGTCAATATCATTTTTTCCTTCAATATTATGGTCTGTCAATGGCACATCTACATCTGCAGTCACTTCTTGATAACTATGGAAATCTGCTTTTGGGCTTTGATGTAAGGGGGATGCGCTCATATTACATTTATTACAATATAAAGCCAGACAGTTGCTAATAAGGTGACCATGTTCTTTACAATAAAAGCATTGCAGTTTTAGACCATTTATAACAAGAAATAATGTCACTTCTTCATCTGCGACTTGTGTTGGAATATTATCGGGATTAATGTTCTCTTCCAATTTTACTTTAAATCTATAATTGTTAGTAAATATTGGGATGGGTGTATTTTTAACAAGCAAAGTCTGAAAATCAATCACCTTCCTGAATGGTTTTGTAAGTTTAGTGAAATCTGTCTTTGAGTAATCTAGGTAAGTTTTTTTAATTAAGCCAGTAATAAAGTTGTCTCTGTTGGGATTGACTATAACTAATGCATATTGCCCCAGAGTTTTCATTTCTTGTCAGAATAATTCTTTGCCTTCTTCATTTACAAATTCAATAGCCAAATAATGCGGATTTGGATGATCTCCCACATGAACTATCAAATTCCATAGTTTTTTATTATTAATGTTTTCAAATAGAAGCTCCTTAGAAAATCTATAAAGTGAACAGTTTCTATCCGTAATTTCTATAACAACAGAGCGTTCAGTGAAAAACATTTAAATGAATTGAAGAGATCCCTAGGGATGGTTTGATTAAAAACTTGACCAAGGCTCTTTTATAGCGTTAATGTAGGTTTCAGTAGTTTTTGGGGTAAGATCTAGTTTCATCAGATCTCCTGCTATAGAACGGTGAAATCTAGGCATTATCTGCATTTTCTTTGAGAAAAACAATCACGGATTATTTTCACTTTTTTATATAACCATTGATGGTGATTTTGCAACTTGTGCATAGGACCTTTTAAATGTGTCTGAGCTGGCAGACATCATGGCTGGATGTTGGACATCTAAGTTCATCATGCAATCAATCTCAGTTGCTTTTTTGTATTTCTCTTCTTTTTTTAATTAATCTATTAGTTTTTTATTTTATAGTTATTAGACAAATAAAGCTCTTACCTGTAATTGGTATATTTTATAATATTCTAATAAATTGAAGAGCACGATCTGTACAAGTGGTAAGCTAGAGGTAACCTCTGGTGACTATGTATTATTATTATTATTATTATTATCATCATCATTATTATTATTATTACTATTACTACTACTACTACTACTACTACTACTACTACTACTACTACTACCACCACTACTACTACTACTATTGTTTTTGTTATTAATATTGGTGTTGTTGTTTATTTTTCTTTTGGCGTTGGCTGATGATGATTATTGAATACAAAATCTTAATGAATTTTTGATGCCGGACATTTATTTCAAAGCAAGCAATTAATATTAAATACTGTTTTTATAATTGCATATAACTTATTAATAAATAAATATTATTAATAAATAATATACATTATTTTTAATGTTATATGACACTACTTACAGGGTATTGCCAACAGGAATTCACTTCTCCACATAGAAAAGATCCAATCAATACCAAAACAAATAACATAATCATTTTTTTCTTATTTCTGTAAAAATAACAAAATTAATTAGGTTAATAAATAATTATTGCAATTTTTATTAGAATAAATCATAGAAGAAATATAAAATGAATAGAACTGCATTATAATTAGAAACCATGCACAATTAATTATGAACATTGTAACATTCTTTTCTCCTAATAATTTTTTATCAGATTAAATTAAAAAGCAGCAACTTAAAAAATATGTCAGAAAAAAAATAAAATCCAGGATAAATAAACTAAAGACAAGAGGAGTTATATATGGAAATAACATTCATTTAGATTTTTAATAAATTTACAAATGGAATGCAAAATTACATTTGCATATTTATTAAAATTAGTGATTATGAGTCTGCCTGCAAAATAATTCTGAATGTTTGGAACTTGGAATGAGTGTGTTTCTGTGATATGATATATATTTATATAATTAGAAGGGACTTGAATTCACAGTTTCAAACTTCATACAGCTATGCACTTCATCTTATGCAACCAATACATATGACCAATGCATGTGAAAAATATAAGGGAACTTCAATATATATGTTTCACACTGATCCAGCATCCATCAGTTGGTCCAGATTACCATCTCTCATGCCAATAATATTGTCCTACCTATGTTGACTATTAAGTCAATCTGACCAATCACATATTCTTTAATGATATGGATGGCAAGAGTTTGAGGATAGAGATGATTGAAGCTTGTCCATTAAAGTTTTAAGATTTGTTATCTTAATATAAATTGAGCACTGATTGTATATATATATATATATATATATATATATATGTGTGTGTGTGTGTGTGTGTGTGTATGTTAGGGGAGATGGTGATTTGGACCAACTGATGAGTGCTGCTATAGCATGAAATTTGTATATTGGAGATCATTTATTTTTTCACATGTGGCCATGTGTATTGGTTGTATAAGATGGAGTGCATAGTGGTAAAAAGCTTGAAAGTCTAAAAGTTACAGACAATATACTTATATTTTTTGGCTAGTCTGGTTGAATTGTGAGTTCAGGATAATATTTATAAATTTTATTGACTAGTTTAGCTTTATGCTTTTAATGTTTATATTGAAACAGCCACATTGTTTCATATATTTTTAAGTTATTCCCTCCCCCCCCTCATTTTAAAATGGTTTGATTTAAAAAAGAAAAAAAGAGAGGGTTGAAGCAGTTTTAAAACAAAATGTGTACATTTAAGTTCTCTGATAAAAAAGAAAAAAAGAAAAATCAATATTTAAAATGTACAATTAGAAATTAAATGATATGCAGTTTCAAATGTTAGCAATATATTTTTCTTTGTTAGAGCAGAATGTTTACAAATTACAGTATAGAAATATTATAATTAGTTCATTAAAAAGATAGTATCACTTTCTTGCCTTAGGAAAAAAAGTCATCATACCAAAAACATTCTGATCAATGTGAATTATATAAAAAGAGATATTGAAAAGAAAATCATGGGAAGGAGAGTATATATAAAGGAATCAGGCAATTTGCAAATGAATTATTAGTGAGTTGATTGTTATCATTGCTACATATCTAATTGCAATTTAGAAAACTGGACCAACTAAGTTGAAAGTCACCATGGCCATCAATTGCAGAAGAAACCCAGAGTTACTGTAAAGCTTCAAGATGAAGATGCAGATTATCAACATGGAAAACACTAGAATGTTTGGCTAACAAGGATAGCTCACCTTCCCTTCTCACACCATGAAGTTTAAAAATAATGTCTAAGTGACTGCCAATGAAAATTACCATTCAGCGCTAAGACCAATCCCTCCTTAATACAAAGATTTACCAGTTGTGAATCACCAACATATAAATGTAAAGGTAAGAAAACTCTAGATAATATTTGAATTAGTTATGCATCTATATAAATATGCTCCTATATACATGAATTGAATATGCTTCTATATATGTGAATGATTGTAATCCATCTTTATATATGGAATTGAATGCATGTCCATATATGTGAGTTAAATATGTGCTTACAAATATGAATTAGATATGCTTCTATATACATGAATGATTGAAATCTGGGTCTATATACATGAATTAAATCTACATTTGTATATAGAAATTCAATATGTGAATATATTCAAATAGAATTATTGGCTTCTGAATGATTAAATAAGAGGGATTAATCCATATATAAACCAAACTTACCTAAGAGTATTTTGCAATTGGGACTAATAGACAATTCTACAAAATTAAATATATGCACATATGATGACAATCTAGACTCACAAAAGGAAAAATTAAACTTGAAAAATGGTAGGGGAGGTATCTGACACATGGAGATCTAAATAAATCCCTACTGCACGAATGCTGCCACAACAGGATGATGGAATATAAAAACAAATACTGCATGATATCAATGATGGCACCAAACATCAAAGGAGTTACCAATGAGTGGATTAACTGATCTCCGGAACCAGAATTGCAACAAACTATTAAAAGAAGTGTTGTCCAAGTACTGTTGTTTAAATAAATCATTGTTATATAAAATAAAATATCAGCTTGATTTCATGTCATCCATTTTCTAGTGTACTTGTTCACAAGACTCTCACATTTTCTGAGATATGTTAAGCCTAACCAGATCTAGGTGAGTAAGATTGTAGTAAGCTGTCACTCTAATGGTGCCATTTGGGAAACAATAATAAATTTCTGTTTCCAAGTTCTTTAATGCTACACCCTTTGACAAGCAGGAAGTATTGTTGTAGGGAAGGAGGAGAGGTCAGCATTGAGTAACACCAACCATTCTTTCCTTCCTACAATATGCTCATCAAGAAATAAATTGATCATCAGAGGGGATGGAAATCACAGACTGGTTACAATATATAAATGACCCAATGTTTTTATGATTTCAATAATATATGCTTCATTTGAATCTCAAGGCATATTAATTTCGTAATAAAAACGTTTAGGTGATCTGAGTTACAAAAAATTTTCTTCACCTTCAGTCATAGATTTCCTGCATTCTAATATCAGTCAACATTTTTCTATGCTGCTTTTAAGTACTTTTTCTAAAGTCTTTAAAATTCCTGAAATTATATTTTTGCTTGTGCATTCACGTATTTTCTATTCGATCGATCTTTTGTTTTCTTGAATACAGACGAATGTAGATAAATTTAGTAAGTTAAATTGCAGTTTTAAAAAAATCATAAAAACTTAATTATCTTTAGAAGTTTACTATGACTTCACTAAAGTCTTTTTAAACAAATAGAAAATAAAATGTTTTTTTTCGTAACTTACACAAAATAATTGAAAACTTATTATCAATATAATTCGACATAACTTATCAACATTATTTAATATAGGGGAATTGAGCACAGAATTTACATGCTCTTTTCAGCCTTCCACTCTATCTCATACAACTGATATACATGACCACACCTATGCACTGATATAATAAATGTGTGGGGGAATGGTCTAGACCAAGTGATGAGTGCTGGTTCAGCATGAAATATATATATTGGAGATCATTTATATTTCTCACGTGTGTTTGGTGAAGGGAGCGTGAAAGTCTGTGTTGAAATACTCTGTATTTCGTCTGGATTGCAGTTATATAAACTATACTTGTAATTAAAATACAACATTATTTAAATACTTTTTTTTATTCTAATCTGATTTCTATTAAGCTGGGTATGATGGCTTCATTAATTCTAAAGAACAAACTATAATTAACATTTTTTTTCTGTTTGTTCTATAAAAGTAATTCACGTATCGTAGTCAGTATGCACTCTATACATTATCTTCTTGTTTCAACATCATCAGCTCTGCTACTCAGTTTTGATATTTTGTTCTTCAGAATGTGTCTTTAATTTTTTCTGTAGTCTGGATTGGTTATCCAGCCAAGTTGCTATTTCTTTTGGTTCTTTATATACTCAGCCACAACTGCAATAACTATGTGATAATTCTTTTATCATTATCTTTTCTATCCATTTTTATTAAAACAATCCTGTGTTCAATTTTTTTTCACATTATATATATATTTTTTATAGTTAAGGAATAGTATTTTATTTTTGGTTTTCAAGAAATTTATATTAATAATCCAATTCCTAATTTCTGTTTTTAGACTATTTTACCAGAATAACGCCAATAAGTGTTATTAGTAACATGTACAGATGAAAAAGACTGTAAATAGGACTCCATGCTTATTCATTCTTTGTGCTTTTAAATGCCCTTTCTAAATGTGCAAAGGAAATTCTTACTTAACCTATATAAATAAGGATGATAGAAAGATGTGCATATATATTTTATACTTCTTTTTATAAACAAAGGCAAAACTCCCCATACAGTAGTGCCACCCTGTGCCAAACAGAGTAATCAATGGATGCCAGAAGGCTTGTGCATAAAATCCCTATCTAGTGCCTACTCATCCATTGATTACCCTGTTTGGCACAGGGTGGCACTGCTGTATGGGGAGTTTTGCCTTTGTTTACAACAAATTATGTGCTAGTATAGAGATGGTGATCATGTGATGTTTGATGGTTCTTTTTATAAACTATTTCTTTATTTTTTATGTCATGAATTCTATGTCACTATCTGTAAGAATACATTGAATATTCTATGTTTAAAAAATCATTGATTTTCTATGCTCCCATCAGCTTCAGAGTTTTTAGTGATGTCTTGCCAAACTCAAAAATACACATCTATCAATACAAGAAACATTTTCCTTTTAAACTGGTCTTGCATAAATCATGTGGGTGATCTATCATGAATGGTATTGCACTTGGTTAGGTTATATTACTTTTGTTAGATAATTTGTAGTGAATTGTCAGATTGTACTTCTTGGTAGATATATATTTTTAAAATATCCAAAGTTATATTTATTCACCAATCATTTTCTGCAACAATCTTTTAGCACATTCAGTAAGTAGAAGCTTTGCATGCAGTAATTAAAGGGCATTATTTATATCTCCCAATAGTATAAAATTTTTACCTTCTATCTAAATATTAGTTTTGCTGATAAATAAGTCTTTTATCTTGTGCAAAATATAGATAGAAGACATTTAGGTTTATATCCTAGTCAAATCTTCTTCATCTGATATATTAATAAGTAATAGCCACCATCTACTTTAGTCTAGCTCATAATTATTGTATTATTATTCGACCGTAGCATGTTCATCTAATTTATTTGAACTTTAATATTAGATATTTAGACTGTGAGTCTTTATATTTTACACAATTTTCCTTGCTTAGATATTAGTTGATAAAAGACTAACATGTTTTCACACTTCAACATACATGAGCTCAAGTGGTGCTAGCATGTTGCTAGCCATAGTTTCCCACAAAACGTTTATGACCAAAGCTATTTGGAAAGATGACCAAAATTTTATTGCTGGAATTGTCTTTTGCCTCTTTAATATATCATCATATATTTACCTTTGAATTTTTTTTATGCATATGCTATAGCTAATGTGATAATCATTTTCATTACCACCCACCCATTCCAAAACATCAACAACTATTTGTACTTCAAGATTTTTGTCAAAATAGGTCAATAATTTTCAGATATCAATAATAAGTTTGATTCTTTCAAGTGATTCTTTATGATACTTTGGATTATTTCCAATTCTTACTGTTTCAAAGGTTGCTTCATAATTTTTTTGACCATCTTATTTTTTTAAAAAATCCTATGTGTTTGAAAAGGAATGTTTTTAATAAATGTGTTTTACCAGTAATTACTTATGTATCTAAGACTTAAACACTTAATAGAAGAGCAATACAGAGACTTCATACCACTGAAAGAAGTATGGAGAGATGCATGTTGGGAATAACAACAAGAGATCGAAACATACACTATATGGGTAAGAGAATAAATAGGTGTTACTGATTTCATTAAAATTATAAGACTGAAGTGGAGTTGGGATGGACATAATGCTAGAAGAGATGATAATAGCTGGGCAATTGAAATTTTAAACTGGATTCCAAGAGATTGTAAAAGACCTAGAAAGAGTCCACATGGGAGATGGATGGATGAAATAAGAATGTATGCAGTGATGATGTGTAGAAGAGAAGCTAAAGATCAGAGAAGATGGATTGAACTTGGAGAGACCTTCATCCAGCAGTGAATTGAGAGTGGCTGATGATGATGATAAGTTTAGCAGCTTGGACGTTTTTCTTTAAAAAATTCTCAACATAAGTAATTTGAAGCTTTTTATCACACTTCCGTCAAATACTTTTAAGATTGAAAAAAAAAAAAATTATAAAAATCGACGTTTGACATTAAATCATATAAATAAATAAACATTTAATACTTCAAATGTTAAAACTAACCTACAAAACAAAATGTATATTAAAAAAAGATTTTGTTTTCCATCAAACGTTGCTTCTAAGAAATTAATAAAAAAAAATGTCCATTTTTTTATTCAAGCGATATATTTTTTGCTAAATAAAGCTGAACCAGAAAATATTTCTGACTTAAATGATAACTTTGAATATGAAAATAAGGATGTGTCAGAAATAAGATATAATGAAAAGGGAGAGTAGTAAGTATAGATATAAGTGGAGTAACAGAAAGAATAGAAACAGTAACATTAAAAGGCAAGAAAGAGAAAGGTAAATTAAAAATTAATAGTGTAAATATTGACCATGTAAAACAGACAAATGCAGATATGTACATGCATTTAAAGAATAGCCCTGATAATGTAATGAATGTTGTAAAAATAAAATTATAGGCTGAAAGAAAAATGGTCAAGAGAAGGGTGCATTACTTAGTGTAACCGACATGTAACCGACAGCATGAGACAAGTTATGAAGCCAAAAAAAAGGAGTTTAAACTCTTCAAAAGATAGAAAAATTTGAATATTATAGATTTATGTTTGTATAAAAAATCACTGAGATAAGAGAAATAGGTATAGGGAGATGCATAATCATAGAAAAGGGGAAGTGAAAAGTATACTAGCCACAATCTGGAAATCAAACACCTGGAACATTAAGCCAAGTGTAGAAGTAGGTCAAGATTTCCTGGTCTGAGTGGATACATAAGAAATATAAAGTACTGCTTGACAAGGGTTAAGGGTGCGGTTAGAATTTATATTAACTGGATGGACATTTTAAGGTAGCAAAAAAAAAAGTTTATTGTACATGGATTATGAGAATGGGAATAAAATTAAACAAATAAAGTAAAATAAAATATTTTTGTTTGTTTTGAGAGTTAATAACTTAAAGGTAATAGAGTAAAATAAAAATATTTTAGAGAATCAATACCCAAAAAATGAAGTAAAAAATCAGATAAATGGAAGAACAAAGAGAATTTTTTTTATTATTTAAAGTGAAATAATATTTCAGAGTAAATATACATTAATAAAATAAAAGTTGATAAATCAAATAAAGCCTAATAAATAAAATGAAATAAATAATAAAATATGGCAATATAATGTTTCAAGTGTGAGTAGATTGTGTTTGGATTAATAGAATCATGGAGGGAAAGGGGGTACAGGTAAGGCTGTGGAAAGTGTGCTAAATGTATCCTGTCACTGAGTGAAAGTAAGACCTGTAATAAGCATAAAACAGGAGGGTTTGTCTAATAGGATGAAGATCCTGGACTTATCTGACATGATGGGAGATGTCATACCAGTTTTATATCTAAAAAGATGTGAACAATGAAGAGTTGCAGAATAAACTGCAAATCAGTTTTGCTGGAAAAACATCCCCAGAATAGTAATAGTAAATCTTGTTTTATCATAAGTCAAATGGTCAGTAGAGGTATCCTGCCATTCATAGAATTCATATATGTTCTACGATACAAACCCATTGGAGAAAGTCATGGGCTCATTTAACCCATGGTGGAGAAATTTGCAGCACAGTAAAAAATATAAGTATTGTTTATTGCATAAGTCAGGCATAAGCAAATGTGTTTTGCCACTCATGGAAATCACCCTCTTTGTATGCATTAGAAAGATGCATGTTGTCCCTGGTGGTCATCATATGTGATCTAATCATTGCAAGTCAATATAGATTGTGGCCTTGAAATGAAGCAGCAGAGGAAAGATTACGCTTTGTGGTTTGTCAATTTGCATGCAAATCAAGACCTATGACAGAAAAAAATAGTAAATAAAGAAAAATGAAAAGTGAAAAATCAAATAGTAAAAAAAATAAAGTGTAGAGCTAAAATGAGTCAAATTGATGTCTTTTATCTCTCAAACAATTAAAAACTTCATTATCAAATTTATTAAGAAGAAAAAAATAGTTGAAGAAATCATTATTTCAGAAATAGTTTTAAAACATGGTTTTGTAAAAGTAAAAGATTGCATTACATTGTGCTGTAAAAATAGAATAAAACTATTTATTAAAAGTGGGTGGGAAAAAAAAATTAGAAAAAAAAAGACATTTAAAAACTTATTCTATTTTTATAAATTAAAAATAAGTTAAAAGAATAAATGGGTACTGTTCTATTAGCATGCTGAAACTGCTTGAAGGCATTGATCCCATTGAAATGCATATAAAAATGCTATTTAGTGGGCCACAGTTATAACAAATGACTTGCTTTGTCTTGTACAGTTTGTGTGAGTGCACACAATACTATCTTTTAGCAGTGTTAACACTTCACTATGGTATATTTCAGGATGGGTGGATTTAAAGTTTGAAGAAGTATTGCAATCTGCATTCAAAAGTAATTATGGTACAACTTATCTAACATAGTATTAAAAAGTAATTATTATAAGCCAATTATGTGCTTCTGAATCCAGCCTGTAAGATGTAAATAATTAGAAAAGGTTAAGAGAAACCACAATTTCACTTATCTCCTGAAAAAAGTCATGGTTCATGAGAATACTACAAGAATTAAAATGTCTGACTGTAAATTTTCTCAGAGTCATATCCAGAGACAAAAAGAAATTATCAAAAGAATACATTTCTTAATGGTAAAAAAACAAAAACAAAAAAAAATCAAGTTGGAAAATTATTAATCTTTATTAATAAGTGTGCCATTAATGTTATCCACCATACTTTAGTCACATATTCTTTCAAAGATAGCTATTGGAATGAATAAAGATTAATTTTTCTTTTCAAAAATAACCCAAAAATGACAAATATATTTCAGTAATTAAAGAATTTTCATTTCTTCCACCACAATGTAGTTAGTTATCTGTCAAGCAATGATAGTAGACTTTTTAAAGTTTGCAGGGTGTAGGGGAGGATTTTCCCAGTGCAAAGTGCTGATGTACATGGGGAAATTCTACTAGAATAGAATATTTGCAATAATGTCTGTTAATTGATGTATTAATTCTTGTGGATGTAAAAAAGCATACCATCTCCCCCTCTACATTGCAGAACTAAGATGAAATTTATAGGCACTTGTTAATTTTAAATTTATCGTAAAATTGTTAATCGAATAAATTTGACAGTAATTTATTAAGGAAATCAATCAATGAATTGTGTTAACCTGTATGAATAAATATCCGAGTGCAAAGAAATTCCTCACAGTTATATCCAGAGACAAAAAGAAATTGCAGAAAGAATTACAGTAATTTATTTAAAAAAATAAATGAATTATGTTATCCCATACAATTATTCTTATTATTATTATTTCACAAATAAGATAGGGGTCCTGGTAATATTATATTTATGTGCATTTTTATAGAAACAATGTCATCAAGCAGTTTCAACATGCTAATAGAACAGTACCAATAAATGTTAGTGAAACAAATCTAAAATAAAAAGGATTAATTAATTAATTAGTATAAAAAACTTTTTGAATACCAGTAAAGATTTCTGGCTGAAAATAAAATCAAAACAGATAATGGTAATAATTAAAAACTATGCAAACTATCTTTTCAGTAAATGTGAAGAAATGGTAGATTAATCTAGAAAAAAGATTAGTTTAAAGGCAAATGTAAAAATCAATTAAATTAACAAACAATGTAAAATTAATTAAAACACAGATTCAAGTTAAGATAAAAATAAACTATTAACAATGAGAGAGAAAAAGTATAAAAGGCTGCAGTTATCTATTATGATTATTCTGGTCTTCATTTTGTGATTGATTTATTTATTCTGTTCTTGAGTCTGTAAATCATTCTGGTCTTCATTTTGTGATCAAGTTATTCCTGACTTCATGCTGCTATTGATGCATTATGTTATTCATTGCTTCAGAGATTCAGGAATCAAAGGGAAAATAGACCCATTCATAACTGCTCCATAAAATAATATTGCAGAACCCACAGAACTAGCAACATGCATTGTTAGATCACTTTAGAAGTGATTGACTGGGCTCCATGCCCAAAAATCTCTGCTACAGCCAACTGACTATGCCTGGAACCAATGCTCACAACTGTTGCTTAAGATATGAGATACCACCATTACATTTCTCTTTCTTTCCCATTGTCCAATTGCATGATGAAAGACAAGCCCTGAAATTATCAATGGAGACCAAAAAGCCAACTGAGTGGATAGTAACACTAAAGCAAACCAAAAAAAGAACTATATCATTATATCATAAAAACCTAGGTAAATATATTTCTCATAATGTTTATATGTGTTAAGTTAATGCATGGGATGCCCTGGTTAAGAGTAGGAGCTAGCTTAGATAATTCAAGTACTGGTTCATGTGTCTGTCATCCAAGAATTCTGGCAGTATAACATATGTTTGGCTGGAGAATGAGTTTGATCATTAAACAAATAAAATGCTTTGGATGACAGGCTTTTGATTTAGCAGTTGACATGGGCTACAGGCAGAAAATGTGATTGTGTTATGCTTTGTATAGTCTGATCTGGCCATGGGTATCATTGATAATTATGCTCTCAATGGTATTCTTTTCTCTGCTCAAAGGGACAGTCTATTCCCATAGTTTAAAAATATAAATGTGAGATATAAATTCGAGTTTAGATTCCAAACAACATTAAAGTTATTTTAAATGATATTTTAAATCTAGTAATATGGTAATTTAGGAAGGATCTGATTCAATATATATATATATTGTAACCCCCAAATTCCCAGGACACCAATTCTATTAATAAATGGAATTTGTCAACAATTATATATTGCTTTGAATTAACACTGAGACTCTTCTACTTGTGTCTAACTTATAGCTTAGCTTGGTGGAGGGTTATATGAAGTCAATAACACGTACAATATATATGAAGTCAATAACACGTACAATATAAATAAATGAAGAAAGAAATACACAAAACCATTGAAAAAAAATATATGCTTTATTTATTAATCAACCAAATGATGGAGGCCAGTAGAGTTTCATTTGTTCAAACTAATAAAATATAATTTCAATTTGAACTCTTCCATCATCTAAATATACTCTATATTAGCTCAATATAACTTTAAACAAAAAAAGTGTAATACTAAATAACTTTACTATCTTGCACATCTTAATCTAAATAGCTAAATTAATGTTAATTTAGAGATATAAAGTCAGATCTCAGGAAATCTGTAATACAGTTTAATTAAAGAAGTTTTATTATCCAATAATTTATAACTATTGTAATAATAATACAAAATAAAATAATAATGATAATGAATTAGATGATGTTTCACTGGATTAGCAATTAGATAATGAAGGAAATAGGATAACTTTTAATCTTACATCATTGTCAAAATAATAACTAAGTATGCAACCTTTTTATAAGTTTACTAAATGGTAAAATATTTCAGAGATGTTTGAATCAAGAGAACAATATTATAAGATTTCAGTATATTTATTATCAAATTTACAAAGTAATCTACTTGTGTTGTAATAGATGTGTAGAATGTGGAAAATAGAATACGAATGCATATAAGAACACTCGAGATATAGTTTTGAATAAATAAACAAAGCATTTATTTACATTTGAAATTCAATTAGATATAGCTAATTCACAGTGGGTCTGTTTGTCCTAATTTCTAAATTCACAAATAAGTTTACTAACATGGGTTTGAAATCATTTCTATTACATATTTCATCATTTATTGATTAGACATTTATGAACATAAGTTAACAAACAAAAAATACCTTAATATTCTGATTTTGAATATATTTTGGGCTATTCATTAACCTTAACATTTCTTTATTATTAGCAAATAACACTGGGTAAATTAAATATCATATTATGGGTACAATATACAAGTTTGAGATGTTACACTATTAATTATTAAAATAACACAACTTAATAAACTTGGCTGTCAAGAGAGTAGCTTTAAATAGCTCAATTAAATTATCCCTTTATATATCTACACTTTTCATGCATTCAAAAATTAAAACAAAATCATTCTGATGATTTGATGATTTGAAGCTTGTAGTAAATTAATATGATATGATTCAAAATATTTACTTCCCAATATATGATTTTAACAGTATTATACTCTATATCTGTGATATTATTTGCATTATGTGTGCATCACATCGTATGTTATAATTAAAAAAAATCTACATTTTTACATATTGTCAATTTACTTATGAATTATTAAACAAATGTTTTGCTACAGATAATGTCATAGACCAACCAACAAATATAACACTATATTTACTTTAATATTCAATAAAGAATTTCATCTGACTATTTATCCAACCACCAACTAAATTACGTACAGCTATGTTTCTATGATAACATAAAAATAAACATTCAAGAAAAATTTAAGCACCTGAGGAATAACTAAGCTCTTTGGCTAAGATATACTATTGGTGTGGAACTTGTCTCACCACCAGAACAATAAGGAAATATATCACTTAACTTCATAAAATATCATTTTATAATAAATATGTATGCCATCAGGGAATATATTTCACTCATGGCAAATATTTAAGATATACTAAGGGAGAGGCTCTTCAATCCCAACAAACATAGAACATATCAAGAATAACTTTCTTTCTCATAGCTACTCTATACATTTCATACTATACACTGAAAGATAAATACACATACAGGTAAATCATTAATTCCTTCAATTCTTTTAGAATACGACATTATCCGAAATTAATAGATAGAAACAATTATATAACTGAATATTTACTAATTAAATAAAATAATTGCATAAAACAGACACACACACCCTCATAAATAAGAGTGTGAAAAATAATTCCAAATTATATAATACGTAAATATTACGGTAAAGTAAATGGTCAATTGAAAATATAAACTTTTAATTTATAACGGACTGTCATTTGTTTTAAAAACTTAAATAGCAATAATTATTATGAACGAGGTTTTACTATTTCTGACACAATATTTCTTTCATATGGTAGCTACGCTGAAAGCCAAAAAAAAAAAAAAAGCTCACTTCGAGATAAAAAAATAAATAAAATAAATACCTTTTTTAAATACAATACCTAAAATAAAATGTATGTATCTTCTCCATAAAAAAAATCATACTCCAATAATAATAATTTACCAGCATATTTGCAATTTGCAAATACACTAATCCGAGATGGTGTAGAAGTTCAGGAAATATCATAATTAAATAAGCTAGTACATAAATAATAAATCTGTTTATCTATCTATGGTATATCAATAGCAATAAACCAAACAAAACGGTCACTCTTCTTCAAGTTAAAAAAAAAAATTCACTTGCAAAGTTTCTTTTCCAAAGTTTACTGAACAACATGGAGATGATGAAGATGATTCCAAACAAATATTTGTTAGTAAAACATTAAACATGAAAACAAATAAATTCCTGCATGACAAACATTTACAATTTAAATATAATTCAGCAATCTCTAATGTTCTTAGCAATCAATAGCTTATTGAGCTTGCTTATATGATAGTTAAATAATAAACTTTTATACAATAATGACTGAGATATGGAATGATAGTTTCAGCTATATATTTCTTTATAATGATCATTTAATTAATTCTGAAAATATTTAACTCAACAGTAACTTAGAACAGGGTATCTCAAGAAAAATATTTGCTTCCCATAATTTATAATTTAGCATACACATAATTTATTTTGGTCCTTGCAAATTAATTGTTCACATGAAATCTGCAATTCTTTAAACAATAATATTTTGTTTTATAATAAATCCAGACATCGAGGAGAACAAGAAATATACGATATCAATGTCCTTGCATTCGACTTAAGCATATACATTCAATGAATAGTAGCAATTAATTAATCCTTTATAAGTCAAATAATTTATTTCTTTAATAAAAACATTTATTTTTATTTTTATAAGCATAAATAATACACAAAGTTATCATTACATAGTAATTTAAAATATAGCATAATAAAGTCCACACACATCTGGTTTTAACCTGATTTTTATATAAGCAGAATATAACTTGAACTGAGAGTAAATAGTAGATTTTCTTAAATAATTCTGCATAGATTTCCTCAAGATATTATAAAGTTCACACAGTTTTGTTAAAAGATTATAAAGTTCATGCACTTTCATTTTTTTCTTAATAATAATAATAGATATAATCAAACAAAGTAGAGTAAATTTATTAGCATAGAAATATATTAAAAAATAATGATAGTGTTAATTTAACATTTAACTGAGTGGAGGATTAATAAAAATATACCTTTCTTATAATTTAGCCTGTCATCCTTGCTTAAAACTGTCTGGTAGCAAGAATTCCCCTAATGACTTTCATAAAAAGAATAATGTTTAAAAATTCACTTTGGAGTTTAAACTGATATGATTTCTGGAAGAGATAGAAAAATTGGCAGAAGCAGAATAAACAAAGTAATGGATGAAACAACAATAATGAGTGAACTTTTATTACTGACTATTACTTAAATATATCTTCTTTTCATCAATCAAGAGGTCATCTGATCCTCCAAAGTTTAACTCCACTCTTTGCACTCAATAATGAAAAAAAAATTTCAAGAAATCTTTTCTTGAAAACAAAAAAATCATTTTGATTTTCTACATTAAATCAAACTAAATAAAACAAAAAAAAAATAACTTTTTACAATTTTGAAACAAATAAATATCAATTAACTATTAACCTGTTTTTTGACAATAATGTAAAAATGTGATGGACTTTCCATCATTGAAATCCTGGCAATTTTAGAGCTACAGTAAAGATTTTCCCATCATTCGAGAGATTATAAAAAGTTCTGTAAGATGCTGCCCTCTTGTGAATTATTTTACAAGTAAAAATCAATAAACCTGTCAGTTAAGGTGAAACAATGATGGAAGGTGGAGTTATCTTAGATCTGATTGGCTGTTAAATTTTGACAACAAAGAAAATCTCTGTGTCAATAATGAAATCGCTCCAAATTCTTTTGTTTCATTTCCAAAGCAGTAAACGAATGTTTTAGACCATTCTAAAAGGTTTTTTTTGACATATTATAAATTATTTTGATAAAATATGCTAAAAATAAAATTGTTTTAGAAAAATAGATAAGAGTTTAGCAAAAATTATTTATTTTTAAGAACTGTAAAAAAATAACTGACATCACAAAATGTCAGCAACACTTTTTAATTGGTGAATAATGTTCGTTTAAAGATTTGCATTATTGAATTTTTTGAAAATGATAAATAACTATTTACTTTTGAAAAAACTTTCACTAACTTTCATAACATGACAAATTATTAATATACTTTTTACAAATGAAACTAAAGTGAATATAATATTAAAAGATGAATATATTTTGACAATTGAGTTTGTGAATTGACCAATTAAAAGTTTATACTGATTCCTCACTCAGCCAATAAAAAAATCAGCAATTAATGAGTTAAATAAAAATGGTTGATATCACAATTTTATTTGTTAAATAATTCACCAATCCAGATATCCATTAATCACTCAAAAATATATACTTGCAAAATTATTAAAGATAATTACTATAATTTTAAATGTTTTATTATAAGTGTAATATTTTGTACTGTAAGTAAAATATGAAAAGGAAATGAGAAATTGACACAGACATACATGCATACAAATAAGCTGCTATATGAATAATAAATTATCCTGACTAAAATATAACTGATATGGCTATGGGTTAAACATGTTTCACTGATTATAATACCTGCACATGGATGGGTGTCAATGAATAATCGATCAGAAACAATCTAAACAAATACCAACCAGTATGCTACAAGTAAACAAAACAACTTTGCATCAACATAGCTTGCATCACAACAATTCCTGTAATAATCCACCCCCCTTTCATGAATTAACACTTCATCAAAATAATAATAATAATAATAATAATAATAATAATAATAATAATAATAATAATAATAATAATAATAATAATAATAATAATAATAATAATAATAATAATAATAATAATAATAATAATAATAATAATAATAATAATAATAATAATAATAATAATAATAATAATAATAATAATAATAATAATAATAATAATAATAATAATAATAATAATAATAATAATAATAATAAATGATTGTAAAAATTGCTAACCAAAATTTATAAGCAACTCACCTATAAGTTTTTAGACCATTAACAGAAAAATTTTAAAATTTTAGTGTGATTTCATTTTTTTTTAGATAAATGCAGTTATTCACCACTGACACAGTATACTTTAATTATTTGTGCCCATTCAGAAGGTCACTATATATATATATATATATATATATATATATATATATATGATAAACAAAACAAGTTATAAATTTTGTAACTTGCTCTTGGTTTGCATTTTATGATCATTATATGGAGCTTTACCAATAGCTTCTAATAAGCTTTTGTTTACATAAATGCCGAGAGAGATAGAATTCAATATCTCTTTCATTGTCTCCACTTTTAGACCAGCTGATTTCAAGCTAACTGGCTCACATCAGTGAAGAGTAGGGACTAAAAACTAGATCTAAATATTAACTCTGAAATCAGAATTTATGAAACATGTTTCTATCAGTTTGAAAGCATGACATTTATAAGACATGTAATGTCTTCAAATCAAGCTAAACAAACTAGACAGCTATATGAGTCTGAAATCAGTTGTTTTACCATTTAGTAAAAGCCTCTGCAATATATATCATTGCAAAAACCTTCAAGGATACATTTATGATAAACAAAACAAGTTATAAATTTTGTTTCTTGCTCTTAGCTTGCATTTTATGATCACTAAATGGAGCTTTACCAATAGATCCTAACAAGCTTTTGTTTACATAATCACTGAGAGAGATAGAATTCAATATCTCTTTTGTTGTCTTCACCTTCAGACCAGCTGGTTTTTGTAATAATATATATTGCAGAGGCTTTTACTATATAGTGAAACTGAACTGATTTCAGACCCATTTAGCTGTCTAGTTTGTTTAGCTGGATTTGAAGACATTACATGTCTTATAAATTTCATGCTTTCAGACTGATAAAAACATGTTTCATAAATGCTGATTTTAGAATTAGTATTTAGATATAGTTTCTAGTCCCTACCCTTCATGATGTGAGCCAACTAGCTTGAAACCAGCTGGTCTGAAGGTGGAGACAATGAAAGAGATATTGAATTCTATCTCTCTCGGCATTTATGTAAAAAAAACGCTTGTTAAGAGCTATTGGTGAAGCTCCATCTATTGATCATATATATATATACTTTATGTTTAGTGTTAAACTATTGGTTAGCAGTGAAATATTAAAATAATTATATTGTTTAATTTAAAACTATATTAAACTAGTTAATATTAGACCAATATCTTAATTGTAAATGCTAAACTCCTTCATCTGTCAAGTCGTATGTGAGTATGCCCACACACAACTTTGGTGAGAAAGAAAATATTAGTTAAACAATCTTATTATTTATTGATTTAGAAAGATAAAATTATTGTTTCATTTATAATAGTTAATTATTAATTGTTTTTCATTAAGTATTCAGTCATATCTCTCTGTGTGTTTCATTAGTCATTTGTTTTATTTTATTAACCTCATAATTATTTCCTGAATAGATATTTTCCTGATGGATAATTATCTAATATTTAAGTTTTACTATTATCCTTTCTTACCCGGTCGGTTTACATTTTATATACTTAATCAATCGAATTTTACATAACTCGGAATAATAGACAACTGTTCTGTATGCAATTTAATTTAATATCATCAAATTGATTTTGTTCACAAATGAACATTCTTAAGATGCCATTTTTGAAAATTAATCAAGTAATAATAAATGTTCTACAGCTTTATAGACTCTCTAGTAATCATTATTAGAAATAAATCTATAAAAAATAAAAAAATATTATTATTATTATTGAAGCAATGGATCTGAAGTCCAATCCATGCTTCACATTTTCCTATAAACTTGATTAATATTGTAAACCTAAATTAAGTTTATAGGCCAATATCAGCAGGGTTTTGCATTACAGCTAAAATTAATTACGTTTATTAAATTTGTATTTGCTTGTTCTTTTAAATAAATTCCATTGTAACATTAAATTGCTGTTAAAAATATTACTTGTGAAAACCGTTTAGTCAAACATATATATACGTCAAGCATATATATATATGAGTTAATGCAAAATTCTGCTGAAATAAAACGCTTATTGTATTAAAAGAAATAAGAATGTATTTTACTTTTAAATCTTGTTCAAATATTTAGTATGATTTGATTTTGAGATAAGCCCACCAACATTTTCTAAAAGAATGTATATTTTTAATTAGTTAAGCCCATTCAAGTCAAATTAAAGATGGCCTTCTCTTTCTTTTTTTTAATTAATAAAATCCCAAAGTTTAAAAAAAGAAATTTAGAGTAAAAAAGTAAAAGTTATTTCTAAAGGGTGTTACTTTGAAACAAAGGAGCATGGGGAGGCTTATCAAGATCTCAGATCATACAAACAATAGAAGGTAGCTGACAGAGAGGGTATAAATAAAAGGGAGAACAAAAAATCAGGCATTCAGATTTTCCTTTTTTAAAAAGATCAGTCAATCAGAGTTTCCTTTTGGAACAAGCATTTAGATTTTCCTTTTCGGAAAAGAGCAGTCATTCAGAGTTTCCTTTTGGAAAAAGATCAGTCATTCAGATTTTCCTTTTGGAAAAGATTATTCATTCAGAGTATTCTTGCGGGCTGTCAGATTGCTCTGTGGAGAACTTTAGAAATTTTGCTGTTGCCTGTTGTGATTTTATTATATGAATTCGATGGAGTCTACCATGCTTGGCTAGGCAAATAAATAACTTTGTCTACCGACGAGGGTTCCTCAATACCAGAAAAATGCCGTAGTATTTACTCAATTGTCATCTGAACTCTGTGCCGTGTCTGGAGGACTTTTTGTGAAACCATGCTACCGATTTCCACTTTCCTTGTTCGGACAAACACATCTCATCAGACGGATCAAGCTACGCCTGTCGATGGAACATGACCAAGGAATAAGGACAGTAATCATATCTCTCCTCATGAACTATTTATTATGCTACCCTTTTTGTCCACACTTTTTATAATTGCTTCCTTAAATATTTATGAAATGTGTGCTTAATGATATTTATAATGTAACTATTTTTATTAGACTAGTTAGATATATGTATATGTGATCATCTATCTAGATATTTAACCCCTTTTCCTTTGCTATTCTTCATTACTCCCATGTGTAAATATTTTAATTCTATTGCGGTTAAGTTTATTAGTTAATTGTTCATTAAAAATCCCCTTCCAGTTTTATTCATACTTGTAAAATTTAGTATGAGTAAGTTTCCTTTTTTTTGTTTGCCAACTTGATCTCCTCGATAATGCTTCTTTTGCCCGCCATTAGCTTCTTACATATGTCAGATTTAGCGATATACATCTTAAATGATTTTAAACTCTGTTTTAGTGCAAAGCAATAAGAAACTGCTTTGCGAAAGATTTTTATTATTGCACTTTATCGAGCAGATTTGAGTTGACAATGTTTAATAAAACTGGGAAGGAAAGATTTAGACCGCAAGCATATTAATCGGGTTTTCATTGTCTCATTAGTTATTCATAAATTTCGGGGAATAGCGAAGGCCATTAAATTATTAATAATATTTCAAATGTCATTTATTAAAGATATTTATTTAACTAAAAAGCTTGAGTTTGCTAGTTATATTTCAATGCTTTGTTTTACTTTTAAATGATCCAGGCACGCAGAACACATATTTCTAAGTATTTTTGCACATTTAACTATTTAAGCTCCATAGGCGGTTCTGTCCATGTCTCCCGCTGATGCTAAGCTCGTGGCTTGGGAAAAAAATATCTATGCGTGTCTCAGATAGTGTTGTTCGGTTCATGATAGCTTCGAGACTAGACGAATAGGGCAGAAGTCATAGTATTCTTGGTTTAATATCTCGCATATGGGTGGCCTCGAGGTACTTTTGCCTAGTATTCGAACTGGGTTAAATCAACATACATCATCTGACTGTCACAGTAGATTTTTTTTCTGCATTCTGGTGCCCAACGTGGGGCTATTCGAAATTTTCCACACCCTGTAGGCAGCGTTTATGTTTTAAATAATAGTATATATGTAGAATTTTTTTGTCCTCGGATTTGTACGCATATATATAGTGATTGTTTTAGATAACACGAATAATTGTTAGTGATACGTGAATTTTTTTGCTTCAAGTTGTCGCAGTGGGATGAATGTCATTTTTTTTAAAAAAAAAAGGAAACTTACTCGTACTAAATTTTACAAGTATGAATAAAACTGGAAAGGGATTTTTAATGAACAATTAACTAATAAACTTAACCGCAATAGAATTAAAATATTTACACATGGGAGTAATGAAGAATAGCGAAGGAAAAGGGGTTAAATATCTAGATAGATGATCACATATACATATATCTAACTAGTCTAATAAAAATAGTTACATTATAAATATCATTAAGCACACATTTCATAAATATTCAAGGAAGCAATTATAAAAAGTATGGACAAAAAGGGTAGCATAATAAATAGTTCATGAGGAGAGATATGATTACCATCCTTATTCCTTGGTCATGTTCCATCGACAGGCGTAGCTTGATCTGTCCGATGAGATGTGTTTGTCCGGACAAGGAAAGTGGAAATCGGTAGCATGGTTTCACAAAAAGTCCTCCAGACACGGCACAGAGTTCAGATGATGATTGAGTAAATACTACGGCATTTTTCTGGTATTGAGGAACCCTTGGCGGTAGACAAAGTTATTTATTTGCCTAGCCAAGCATGGTAGACTCCATCGAATTCATATAATAAAATCACAACAGGCAACAGCAAAATTTCTAAAGTTCTCCATGGAGCAATCTGACAGCCCGCAAGAATACTCTGAATGAATAATCTTTTCCAAAAGGAAAATCTGAATGACTGATCTTTTTCCAAAAGGAAACTCTGAATGACTGCTCTTTTCCAAAAAAGAAAATCTGAATGCTTGTTCCAAAAGGAAACTCTGATTGACTGATCTTTTTCAAAAAGGAAAATCTGAATGCTTGTTCCAAAAGGAAACTCTGATTGACTGATCTTTTTAAAAAAGGAAAATCTGAATGCCTGATCTTTTGTTCTCCCTTTTATTTATACCCTCTCTGTCAGCTACCTTCTATTGTTTGTATGATCTGAGATCTTGATAAGCCTCCCCATGCTCCTTTGTTTCAAAGTAACACCCTCTAGAAATAACTTTTACTTTTTTACTCTAAATTTCTTTCTTTAAACTTTGGGATTTTATTAATTAAAAAAAAGAAAGAGAAGGCCATCTTTAATTTGACTTGAATGGGCTTAACTAATTAAAATATACATTCTTTTAGAAAATGTTGGTGGGCTTATCTCAAAATCAAATCATACTAAATATTTGAACAAGATTTAAAAGTAAAATACATTCTTATTTCTTTTAATACAATAAGCGTTTTATTTCAGCAGAATTTTGCATTAACTCATATATATATGCTTGACGTATATATATGTTTGACTAAACGGTTTTCACAAGTAATATTTTTAACAGCAATTTAATGTTACAATGGAATTTATTTAAAAGAACAAGCAAATACAAATTTAATAAACGTAATTAATTTTAGCTGTAATGCAAAACCCTGCTGATATTGGCCTATAAACTTAATTTAGGTTTACAATATTAATCAAGTTTATAGGAAGATGTGAAGCATGGATTGGACTTCAGATCCATTGCTTCATTTCCCAATAGTTAGTGAGAAAAAAATATTTAAAAAAAATGCTGTTGCTTCAGGTCAGAGGTAAGAAATTGTGCCAGGTGAGTTCAAGCCTACTCTTTATTTGGTGTAAAATTTAACTTGTTACTGACTAACAGTTTTTCTTTCTTTTACTAAATAACTAACAGTTTATCCATAATTCAATCTGCTATATCTTAAAACGAGTCTGTGTTGTTTTAATCTAACAAGTTATGTATCTATTTTAATGCCTATATTTCCCAGGATCCGGTGGTATATACTGCCTTGTACTTTTGGACGGGTTCATGACCCTATCATTTTGGTTTTCTTCTAAGTTTCCATAGTCAATGTCAGTTAGTATCCGAATCGTGCCTTGAATATCTTGCATTTGAGTGCCTATTAATATTTTCCTTATCCAGGGTGGCATGTTGTGCCTAATCATCCTTACTATCTGCATTTCTGGATAATTGAATGCACTTAGGGCTTTAATTCGATTTACCTGCCTAACAAAAAACTGAGCATAAGTCTCTTGATGGTTAGCTGGGTATCTTTCATGCATTATGGAATACATCAAACCTTCCTGCTGCTCTGCACTCCAATAAATTGACAACATTGCATTCTCATATTCCATAAATGTTTGTGGTTGTATAGACAGAGTGTTCCACCAGTCTCTGGCAGACTCTTTTAAATGATGACTGGAGATCACCACTTTTTCTTGTTCTGTCATATTCTGAAATTGAAAAAACATTTTGAGACTGTCTAGGTGGTGTCTAGGGTTTCCCCCTGGTTCCCCTCTAAAACATTGTATATGTACGAATTTTGCGACAGGAGATGTTACCGGATTAATTATTATTGGCGTAAGGATTTGGTTGCCTTGTTGCGCCTGGATTGGATTCATCTGTTGATGAATGTTCATTTTCTCTTTATCCACATTCATCTGTCCATTTTCTTCTCCCTCCTGTATTTGATGCTTGACTGACACGTCCAAGGCATGCATATCCTTTCCTAATTCATTATCTATCAATGATTTAAGTTGTGTATCATCTGATTCTGCCGTGTATGCATCCATTATACATTTTCTTATTCATCTTTCTCTTTCTTATATCTACTATCTATCATCAAATAAATAACTCCCCTCTTATACTATCACTATATATACATTCATGTATATAATAGTTGCTTATTTTCTAACATTGAGAATTTTCATTCCAATTTTATCAAATGATTGACCATATTAATATATATACATTCGTTATCCATTCTCTTATTCATCATTTTTTTTATAAGTATTATCTATCAACCAGCAAACAATTTATGTCTTATACTATCAATACATATACATATCTATACATTCTTCTAGATTACAGCTGCAATTATTTAACAGTGATCATTTTCCTCTGAATTTTATTGAACCATTGGCCATATTAATGCATTTATCTACGTTTTCTTGTATATATAATGTTTCGTAATATTTTTTTTCTTTAAAATTTTTATTATACTTTATTACCTTTATATTTGTATTGCCTTTATATTTGCCTCATAATTTATTATATGGCCTGTTTCTAAATATTAATTATATAGTCCAGACTTAGTATCTTTTCTTTTTATTGCATTATTGTGTTCTATAGCTCTTTCAGTTGCATCCCTTTCTTTAATTTTACTGATAACTATTTTAATACTTTTCTTTCTTGGTACACTCTGGTACATTTTCTCAATATGAAATGAAGCAATATTAATATTTCGATTCAATTTCACCAAACTTAAGTCATCTACGATGTCCACTGAATTCTTAATGCAATATTTACCAAACCCTATTGTACTATCAATTTTTTTATATATTTTATTACACAACTTACTACAAATATAATTATTAAAAACCATAACAAGTCTTACAGACATATTATCTTTATGTGTTTTAAATTTTCCAAATACACATGGTTGTTCAAGTGCTGTAGGATATAAAAACCTGTATTCGTTTTCATTAATCAATTTGTTTGTTTTCATACTACTTAATAAATTTATATCTTTTGCTTTAATCATGTTTCTAGGATTTATATATATATATATATATTAATTCTAATATTTTCACGGATAAAAGATGTCATATTATTATTAATATTTGCGGGATATTCCCTGTAGTGAAAAAGCTAAATGCTGACATTTCAGTACAATATCCAGTACTTGATATTGTACTGAAACGTCAGCATTTAGCTTTTTCCCCGCAAATAGTAATAATAATATGATATATATATATATAATCAAAATATTATATAATAAATACTAAACAATTTCGTATGCTTATATAAAATAAAACAGGCAAAACTCACTATACGTATTGCCAACAGTTATACACAAGCATAAGAAGTGGTTGTCATGTGATATTTATTGGCTTATATAAAATACAAATAAAATCTTTGTTATAGCCACCTTACAGTACTTTGCACCATCTTGGATAGCAATCAACCTTTAAAATTTAAATTTCATTACAATCCCATAACAGAAACATTTTCAGTAAATGGTCAATTTTCCACAAATTATAAATACTCATACAATTTCATTGTTTACTCAACAAATTGTCAAATTATCTGTAATATGACTCTTTAATTTTTCTTTTCTTCAAGTCATTTTCCACGTGTAAAATAAAAAACAGTATCAAACAAAAATGTCCATTACAAATCACCATATGCTCTGCAAAAGTAGATTTATTTCTATCCAAAAAATAACATTATATATATATATATGATACTCCCAAAATCCTTTTTTAATGCTCATTTAATCTCTCTGATATATCTATATATACAGTGGCATACTACTTTACAAGTAATATTACATTTATTGATTTTATCAACACAATCTTTTCCATTAATAATCAAACTTCCTGTATTTGGACTAACCTTAAATGCCTCATTAAAGTGAGTTTACACTAATGAAGTAATACTCCTCCACACAATGTCATTTATATAAGGCAATGTTATCCATGTTTTCTCTTTTCTATTATTCTTTCTCCATCTGTTTCTAAACTTAGATAATGTACTTGAAATGTTTTTCTATTATATACACTTTGAATAAATTATTAATGCACATTTCAACATTAGACATTTTATCATTCTGAAAATTACATAAAATATCATTTCTAAACAAAAATGTTCCAAATCCAGCTACTTCATACACGAATATTTGAACTTGAATATAAAAATCTTTCTAATTGATAATGGTGTGCAAACATTTTATAATTAATTATAATGGTTGTGGAAGAAATTTTGCACAATTTTTTTTGGCTAGTATTGTATTTAATATTCAATATTATACTATCATTTCATTAAAATAAAGATTAATGTCAAATCTTTATAATAAGAAAATACTCAATTAGTTTAATACACAGCATATACTAACGTAATTTCAAATGGTCATATTCTAAAAATTATGAAAATAAATTTGACTTCCCATTACATTTTTACATTATTACTTCTAATTTACTATCTTCAGTATAATTGAATAAAATTAATTTGGATATAGCATTCAATGAACTATTTATTTTAAAGCAATTTTATTTATATGAATTTTCTCTATTTTCTTTTATCTATAATAATATGCACACATAGTTATACACTTGTAAGTAAAAAAAAAACAATATTATTTAAAATGGTTTCTTTTTACAGGTTTGTTCAATGTGTCCATATTTACCATTTATTTAAAGAACAATTGATTGGGCCATTTCATTTACCTTTCAAATTCCATCACATTCTTTCATTCCATTATAATCTGTACAATTACAAATAGAATGCACTGATATTTTTAAAATACATTTTTTTAAAACAATAATTAAATTTCTCATGACATACAATATTTTTTATTCTAAATAATGGAAAGTAATTAGTTTTTTTTTGCCCTTAAGTTTGAAACATTCAGCTTTGTCAATCCTACTGTTTCACCTACTATATACTATAGTAGTATTTCTATATAAGTATCTATCACCAAATTCTCATATATCAGGTTAATATTATATCCAAATCAGGCTGGATTTAAATATAAAGGTATTACTTACCTTTGTGTGTGTATATCTTAAGCCTACAAGATAAAAGGTGTATCTGTATATGTAAAAACCCACATATACACACACATATTTCTAGGAGTAAATTAATGAAAACTGTGTTGTATGTGTAACACGAGACTATATATATGCAGGAAAGAATAATGTTAACAGATTTAAAACATTATAAATTTATTTATTTAAAATATTTATTCTAAAGAAAATTAATATTTGAAATTATTGTATATTTCTGCATATATTGCTAAATTAAATAATCAAGTTACATATATAACCAGATGTTTTCCATTTAGATTTGTTTTCGAAAAATTGGTATTATAAAATTTAATCTTTCTCACTGTAGTGTGACTTAATTACAAAACTAAAAAGTAACACTAGGTTGTAGGATAAGTTATCCTGAGTAATTAAAAAGAAATCATGAATGACCGGCTGTAAAACTTCGCTATAAGAAATAAAAACAAAGTAATTATATGATTCTAGGAATACAGCAAGAAAATTAGCAAAACAAATCTAGAAAATTACTATGACCAAGAAGAGGGGGGGTAAGCTGATAATATAAGCCTCTGCAGCCATTTTGGATTTAGTCGGACATTATTTCAGTCAACAACATATGTTAAAATTTACGAATTATGATGAAATCTGAGTAGAAGGCAAATTTTCTTGCCTTCTCGACTCAAGAAGCCTGCCATGCGGAAAACAGTGAAAGAAGACCCATAGGAAGCAGATGCCCATCTCCATCCTCAACATGAAACAAGTACAAGCTGCAGAGAAGAGTCCGGTAAAACCTTTCCTCTACTTAAAGATTAATAACTCATCTAAAATGTGATAATTTCTAAAGCTAGCAAAAATTAAACTCTATGGCCATAGCAATAATGTAAATTTAAATCCACTATTAAATGTAATTTTTATTTCTTTATTTTAATCTTAAAATCACTACTAAAATGTAATTTTGATTCCTTTTGTTTTCACTTTAAAATCTTGCCTGATTTAATGATTTAATTTAATATCATATTTATTGATTTACGTACTCTATGTATTTATTAATTTATATGTTGGTTTGCTAAGTTATCTCCAATTGATCTAGTTCAACATAATTACAGTTTTCTGACTTATTTAGTTGTGACTTGCTTAAAGTGATTGATTTTAAATTAATTATTATAAATTTCATTATGTATAATTTTAAATGCTTTATTCTAAATTGTGTCTAATTTTAAATGCTTCATTCTAAAATGATACTTAAGTTTCTAATTATTTTACATATTTTCACTTAATGATATGTGCTTTTACATATTTTAATATAATAATAAGATTTGCCTTAATTAATTCTTGTACACAACTTAAGTTTGTCTTGAACTGGGTCAATCAGATATAAACTAATTGCGTTGCAATTTCATTTTAAACTATGCTAAAACAGAGTCAAATTTTAGATATCTGTTCATTAAACATACATTCTTTCTAAGTAAATCTATGCCATTTTATGATTTTCTATTGCTTAGTAGTTTGTGCTATATTTGTTTAAAACAGGATTTTACTTCTGACTAAATGCTTAGTGAGGAGCCATTACAGTTTCACACCTAGAGAATAATATAGAGTCTAGGATGCAAAAGAAAACTGTTTTGAAAGGGGTAAAATATCTTGTTTTAAGAGATAATTAAAAAGCATACAGCTGTTTTAAGATAGATTCGCGTTCGAGATATTGAACTAATGTTCAGCTGGAGTGATTGAGATACAGCATAGAGCTATAACTTTATATCTTAATGCCCAATGATATGCTGTACTTCCTTCTAAAGCACAAATTCCTATATAGATAGCTTTACAAATTAGATTCCTAGTTTTTCCTTAATAGCATAATTATACATGCTACCTAATGAACTGATATACGGTAGTTTCATGAAGGAAACTAGTGTTTAGCATCATAAAATTTTTAATTATATAATGTGGTCAGTGGTGTGAGTGTGTTTTTAAAAAATGCTACAATATATATATATATATATAAATATGCTACAATATATATATATATATATATATATATTTGTTGCTATATTCCTTAATGGTTTGTACGTGGTCATGTTGCACCATTACTCTTAGTTCAGGCAATTTTCTTCTTCAGATGGTGGATGGGTTCGAACCTCCCCATTCTGCATCCTTAGTAATGGAGCATGAAACACCCATGGAGCATAAGACTCCCACTCAAATAAATTGCTCGATTGCCGGACTAAAAGGTCATTATCTTATTTCCACAGCAATGAATACGGTGACAAAGAGAACCGTTACTTGGTAAAAATTCCATAAAAAGACACTCTCAAGATGCAAGGGCTATATCAGACTTTATATTTTCTATACACCATGGTATCTGAAGTCTGACTGCCAATCATTATTTCATGCCACCATAGTAATTGTATTTTCAGCTTTGATCTGAATTCGAGTCTAATTTTATAAGCACACAAGCTATATAGAGAATATTAAGTATTCATGTTTGATAAAATGTCATATTCTTTATCAATATGTATAATCACTTCTTCTAGCTCTAGAGCAGATCTAGACTCAATTATATAGCATAAACTAGGCATAGATGGTCATGAGCAAATTAACTTTGATCTATAATGTAATCTTAAGGCTCATGAAAATATAAATTTTAACACATATAATTTCTTCATCACCTGTGAGTAATACCTATATGTAGCAAACTCAATTAAATGATTTGTAATTTAAACTACAATTACCTGCGTGTGATTGGAATTGCTCTGTAAACAGTTAAATCATCACCTACGAGTGATATATGTATTTGTAATAAACCTAATGTAACTAACCAAAATGATTAATGTCACCTGTGAGTGATTTACATTGTACCAAATGTATATGTAAATTAAAGCCCTATATAACTAGGCAAACCATAAATGATTATAACTCCAGTCATCACTTGTGTGTGAATCCCAACTGAAATAAGAAATTGTATCCCTAACTTAGTCACCTGTGTGTGATACAACTCATATAGCCACATTATAATCTTTATTTTCATTTAATAATTTTGATATTGAATTTTCATTAAATTATGTTTAAATTTAACTTTTGTGTCATGTCTCAATGTTGCTCATTGGTAAGTGTTTATTGATTAGTTAATCATTAGTTAAGAGTCACAATCCATATTTTATAATTATGTTCTGCCACACACATCGTCTATATAGCTATACTCATTAATATGTCAACTTATCCTAGTCTTGTGCTTTACTGATGTGCTATTGCCAGCACATGATGAAGGAAAATGCTGTTGTGGCTTCATATGTGTCATCCACAAGGTAGTAAATGTTTGAGCAATAGTAAAGGAGTTGGGGATATATCAGACAACATGGTTAGTACCACTCTATGCTGGTCAGCCTTGGTATGATTTACTAAAGTTCTGGATTTTGTTGCGCGAATGTACAGATTTGACTGTTACAAGTTCAAAACTAAAACCCACAGTTTATGGTAATGTTTCTTCTGCCCAGTTTTTATTTTGCTCTTGCTATAGTATAATCTAGATTTTTTGTAAATGTTTTTTGGCAGTTTGAAATATAAATTTTTTAAAAGATATCTGAAACATTCCATCTGCTGAGGCTTACAAAGTTAAATGTATCAAACATATTGTAACAGGAGTCGGCACCCTATGCTGAATAACATTGTAACATAGGTTCAGCATGGCACTACTAAAAGGCTGCTGACCCCTGTACTAGAACATAGAAGATATAGAGTTTGTATTTTATTTCATACATGCTTTTTGGCATCAATTCTGGAAAATAGATAACTTGGAAAATATTTTAAGAGTAGAATTGCTACAGCTTAAGGTCCAGCACTATCATGATAACAAATGATTCAGACTGAACTCTACTAAAAATAGTACAAATTAAAGTAATGGAAATTTATTAAGCAGGTATATTTATGAGAATTACAATATCAGGTCACATATGATTAAATCGTATTGCAAGTCTAATTCTTGGACAGCTGGGCTATTTTCCAATTGCTTATTTTCTGAATTCCCAAATACTAGTAGGCACTTGAATTACAAGAGAAAATGTTACACATTTTAGTTATTGTTTGCTTATTATTAAAAAAAAAAACTCAGAACTTGGAAGATTGCAGAAGAGAGATGCATCAATGATGAACCACCAAAAATCCACAAGATTCTAAAAGATGATGTTGTATATAAAGTATGAGATTGTTTTGATTATTAAAAGCATGAATTATAATGATATATGCTTCATGATTACAAGAATTTGTAGATCATGACAAAAACAAAATATAAAGGGAATTTTAAACTATTATTATGAAAATGCGGACCAATCAGAATCGATTAGTTAAAAGAATAAACCAATAAAAGAATACTGATGAAAGTTGTTTAATAAGTTATTAAAAAAGATTGGTTATAAATTAAAAAGAAAAATCTTAATTTCAAAAATTAAAAAATAAAACCCAATAATCAGAAAATCACTTAAGTGGTTAATTTGTCAAATATTTGATTTAAAATTAACGATACAAAATAAGTTAGCATGAAGAAAAAGTATATAGATTTGGAGCAATAAGAAAAATTAATATAGCTATAGTGATTTCTATCACATGAATAAATTTATAGAAATACTGATACAAATGCAGGATAACTAATATATATATATGTATTAAAAATCAAGTCAGATGTCATATGACCTAATTTAACTATATATATAAACATAAATAAATATTAGAAAATACAGTAAGTAAAATTTATTAAAAATAACAAAAAATATAAACGTCACTTAGGAGCGTTTTCAACTAATCTTGTAGTCTTTAATTGAAAGCGCTCCTAAGTGATGTTTATATTTTTTGCTCTTTTTAACAAATTTTAATAACTGTATTTTTTAATATTTATTTGTAATATTATGTATATTATTTTGAAGAAATACAGACATCGATTTGTAGTATTATATATATAAACAAGTGCAATCATTTTGTTAGACAAGATTCTATGTAAATTAAGCAGCACCTAAAAAAAAAAAATCTAACAAAGACAGCAAATGTTATAGGAATGTAAAATTACTGTGATTAAGCAAAAACAAAAATTTTATTGCAGAATAAAATATGAAACTTAATCAAAAACAAAAGGCAGAAAAAAAAAAAACAAATAGAAAATTAAAACATTGAAAGCTAATGTAAAAACAATAAAATAAATTAGATCATATTTATCTAAAGTTAATAATTGATTTATAAAAAAATAAATTAAAATAAAAAGAATAATAAATATAAATTGAATTTTAAAAAATTAAATAAAAGAAGAATCAAATAGATCAAAAAAAGTATTTTTAATATTAACAACAAAACCAATTAGGTAAGAAAAAAAAACAGAAGGCCGTGGCAAGAAAATCCAATGTAAAAGGACAGTAATCAATATTTCAGTGGCAAGTTGATTAAGTAAGAGAAAAATAAGAAAAAGCCCAAGAAGTTCCAAAAGATGAACTTAACAAAATTATAAAAAAAATTTTAATTACAGATGAAGTAGATAAAAAAGCACATAAAATAATCTTCATAAAAATGGAAAAACACTGAAAATACTGAATTAAAATAATTCAACAAATATGGATGTAATAAAAATAATCTATATCATGAACAACACTAAGTTAGAGCATGATTCAAATGTGATTCTATGGATAAAATAATCCAGAGAAACTCCATTCAAAATAGATATATATTATTACAGTAAAAGCTAAAAGCCAATCTCACTTGGTTGCAGATGAGGGTTCTCACAAATGGGAATTCAGCTTTGAGTATAAATAATGGGAGAGCATAAGGCTGTATACTTTCATATAACAGCTTGGTATTTATGTTCATGAAAATTTAAAAATTTAAATAGGCTTTTTCAATCTATTTCAGACATTAGTAACATTTCCAAATCATCACCAAACTTTATTATTTGCACTTTTAGCATGAATATGTCATTTTTACATTTCTGTTGTAGAGCTTTGTTTTTTTCTTTGTGTTTACTTTGTTTCAATTTTAAGCATGCCTGCTAATTATGCTTCTATTGGTTTAGCAGTGTTCATTTTTCATTTACAATTTCACATTTCTTTGCCTATAATGACACAATATTCACAATTAATATTATCATTATCTTTTGTATTACCCATTTTTTCAATGGATGATTAATATTTTTTGGACAAATATGTGTCAATATTGCAGAAGTTTGAAATCATGAGATTTTCTGATTGCTTCAAATGCCATTAACTACTTTATAATTATTTTAATAGAGTTTCCTCTGGAATTTTATTATAAATGCAACTTTTCACCAGAACAATCGAGGCTACATCAAACTACTAATTCTAAGGATATTAAAATAAACCTGGCATTGCCTCTCCCTGCCCTTCCATATAGAATGATTGTGTTAAAGCTGATAATGATGATGCTGTGAATTAGTTCTCCTGTATTCCAAATATTACCAAAATTATATATCTTTGTGTATGTCTTGCATATATGTACACCAGTGATTAAAGTACTGATTTCAGATATATTCACACCTCTAAAGAAAAAAAAACATTCATACACAGTAGCATCAGCTCTTGGAACAAAGTAACTTATCTGAAAATCTTTATATCTATCTTTTGACATTCATTATAAATGAGCTAAAGAAGAATTCTCTCTGATTATAATAAGACAAAGTTAAAATATTCAATTATAATATTATTAAAAGCTATATACAAATAATATTAAATTGAAATTAAGAAGCTTAGATTATACAAAAGATTTCTTTAAAAACAATAAAGGCTAATATATAATAAATAAGGATATCAATTTTTTTTATATTAAATGCTTTCTTTAATTTAACATCCACTAAAAACCAAAAAAAAAATTGTTTCTTCAACCACAATTAGGCCTTTTACATCAATGTGGGGAGGGAGGATTTAAAAACTAATTAAATCACTGTAAAAAATAGGTATTGTCTTAATTAATTTTTGGATTTTCCTCCACCATTACTTCTATTTTAGGTTAAATAAAAAACACCAATTGTGATTAAAGAAACAATTATGTTTTATGCTTTTTAGAGAATGGTAAATAAAATCATTTAATATAAAAAATGTATCCATATTTATTTTTTACTTTTTAGTATTGGCACAGTAAATAAAAATGTAAAACTATATTGTACTTTTAATTGATTTAAGACATTATATATATATATATATATATATTGTGACAGAATGGGTTCGAACCCAGTCACAAATAATATTTAATCGGTAAACATATGTAGACGTAGATATATATATTTAATTTTCTTTATTACGTGGTGGTGGTTACAAATACATAAACATGGGGGGATGGACTCTGTCATTTAAAAATCATATATGTGCATGTGACAAATGTGTGTATGAATGGATTAAGTAGTGAAAAGAGAGATTATGAGATTTTTTGTTTCATGTTTAAAAAACTAGAGTTTTCCAGCAGAATGAGATTCCATTTTCTTTTTCTGTTATATACAATAGAAGCTACAACACAAGTTTTCATACATCTAACAGATCTGGTTAGTCCACATTGAAAATCAGAAGTGAGATAAAAAAAAGAAGCTTCTAGAACAAATGGAGGGGGCTATAAAAGCAAGCCACCCAGAATGCATAGGGTCTTTTTCTGGCAGAGCTACAACTGTGAACATCTAAAAGGTTTTAAATATTTAGCTTATATAATTGTGATTTCAAATGTCAGGTTAAGAGAAGGCTGCATCGGATTCAAACCCCTAATTCCAACCTTCTGCAGCTGCCTCAACCAATAAAACCATGATGCCTCAAAACAACACATAATTTCCAATGTGAAACCAGGATGAACCTCACCAGCCAACGGACATAAGATCTCAAATCTTTGTCTTGATTTGCCTGATTTACCTGTGGAACGGAACTCTTTAATAAAGAAATAAATCTGCTTCTACTACCGTGGAGAAATAGTAGAAGAACTTTAATCATTGATTTTTAAAAATTTCTTTATGAAAAGAAAATTTTGTACTTGCAATAATAAATAAAGGTGATGTATGAACTAATTTAATAAGATTTCCTTAAAGCTTCATTCCATTACAGATGTAATAAAGTAATTAGTGTCGAAAGTCACAGAAGACAAACTTTTTTGTAGTATTGACCTTCACTACTTGAGATATGTATGAGAGATCTATTGGAAAGAATGATGTATGTGGGTGATTTGAAATGACTGAGTAATAAATACATTGATTTTATAATATTAAATAAATATATCAAGAAAGTAGAGTATTGAATTAGTTATTTGTTTATAAATCCATTTATTTAGTTGTTATTATTTTTTTTATGTTTAAAAAAAAGAAAAAAAAGAACTTTTAACCCCATTCATGGCTACTCCTGGCTATGATGCCACCCGACCATGAGACTGAGCTAGCTGATGGTCAAAACCTCTCTCACATTATGTAAATAGTATTTTTGTTGATAATATATCCACTTCACGGAATTTTTATATTCGTATAGGATTGGCACTTGGTGTCATTCGGATAACCATAAATAAGCATTGGGGTATATTACAGTTGCAAGAATAAGTCCATAAGTTTTGAATAATAATATTTTAGGTCAAAACCCCTTAATTAAATAAAAATAAATAGGCATGTATATTGATACATCATATAAACTGTAACCTAGTGTTATTGACATTTGGTTTATTTGGCATTGTTTCCACAGGAAAACAATGCTATTTTTTTTTAGAAAATAAAAAGATAAAATAATAATAATATTAAGTGATTAATAAAGTATACTATTTACTCACTTTAACGTGTTTTAAGCAAATAACTAATAAATTTAGTAATGTGATGTCATTTTGAAGAAGAGCATGAATAATTTAATTAAAATATTAACAATAAGAGCAATTTAATATAGTATAAAAGCACATATTATAAACAGTAATTGATTTTGGATGGGTAGAGGGAGAGTAGATGAATATCTTGTCATAAAGCACAATAACTTCTGGTAAATTTTAAATTAATTTAGATAATAGTGGATATAGAATTATACATCACTAATAAGCATTGTTAATTAAATATACTTATTATTTTTCATTATTTGTCAATTTACTGGGTAATCCATTTAAATTATACGGAAAAATATAATTGTAATAAGTTTTTTTTTTCCTTTTCTTTTGTTTATGTTATAATTGAATGATTATTTTTCTGTAAGAGGTCGCTAAAAGAAGACCGCCAAATTTTGAAGAAAGTTTAGTCTGACATTAGTTTTACAAGGAGGAAGCAGTACTGAAATTCGGTAACAAATTTTTTATTATTTTTTATTGCAGAAATAAATATAAGTCAAGTAAATTTTTAATAATATCATGCATGGCTAATCCTATTTGATAACATATTCTGTTTTCTGTTGCCATCTACCTATTTAAAGCTTTTTATACGCAAAAATATACTATCTTATACTAAAGTTCAAAATGACCATATTAACTACACCAATCACGGAAAGTGTCATTATGTTTAAAATAAGTAATATAAGTAATTTCCATGAAATAATCAATGATTTGTTAACTTTACCTTATTTAATTATCTTCTCGTGGTATAAAAGAAAAATTATAATTAAAAAGACATATTATAAAAGCCAAGGAAAGTTAACTAGAAAATTTCGTGCTCTTTCTAAAAGAAATTGTCTGCTTTTGAAAATAATGTAAGTTCCCCACTTTAAAATATGTTTTATTCACTGAAAATTATCTAAAAATAATATTAATGGTCAATGATATTTACTTATGCACCTGTATATTTTTTAAAAAGAAAATATAAATTTTCTCAAGGCAAATATCGGAAAATTTGTATGTGTGCATTTTACGGAGAATTCCTTATGAAAGACCAATTACAATTCCTAGAGTAGGAATAAAAACTACAAACATTAGTGACTTAATTATAACCATAATATAATATGTTATATTATACATCAACTGGAGTCGTTAAATCTTTATATCCACGTAAGTCAGCTGCAGTCGTTATAATAATAGTATTTTGGAAAATTCGCGCATTATTTTATTCCTAAGCCAGCTAGCTAAAAATGATACGTATTGCCAATAGTAAAAAGAAAAGAATTGTATATGTGATCGTCAATCGTCAAATATTCGTCATGTTAAAATATGTATTGTTTTCTTGGATCCCAAAATTATATTAGTTAATTCAAGAAAGAGTTAATATCCAACGTTGCTATGTTTTCTTTGCCTAATTTATTAATTGCACCAGAATGGAGGCAACTTTTATAGAAATGAAATAATAAAATGTGTTTCTTATTTTAAATTTGCTTCGTGAACTACGAATGGATCAAGTTCTTCATCTGGATAAATTGCCCAATGGAAAACATTTTTCTAGTGAGATAATAAGCACTTGTTAAGTAATGATTTAATTTTACTAATTTGTAAAATTATGTGTATTTTTTTTATATCAACAGGTGAAAGGCTGTATAGTCAAGTAATATTTAAATGACCTTGTAATCAGAAAGGTATGTTTTCATGTAATTATTCTAGGTTAAATTTATATTTGACATGAAAAAAATTTTTTTTTATAAAATGTGTTTACTTATGATATGCAATTATGGTTATAAATTTATATGTTAGATGCATAAAAGTAGAAAAATTTAGATACTTAATAGGTAAATATCTAGTTAAAATTATCAGAAGTAATTAAAGAGAAGTGCTATACAGGATATTACTTATTTAAAGTTTGAAACAAAATTATACTATGTTAATTGCGGAACTTATTCCCAATTATTCTTTATTAACGCATTCACTTAATTTAGTTCAAGATACTATACTACCAATTACTTGTTGAATGTTTCTTTGGCAAAGGCGAAAATTATTATGGTTTATTCTGGGTTATCCATTGATTTCAGATGTTGATCTAAGTATACCCCTGAACATAAATTTAGTGTAATTAGTGTTTGCTTGCCCCGATATAGCATCAGTATATGATTAATATTCGCATTAGTAATAATTGTAATGTATCTATTTTGTGGGATGGAAAATGATCTCCCCAAAAGCTTTATTTTCCATGAGGGGAATAGATAAATCTAGAATTCGGGTATGTTTATAACCCAAGTGATCGCTTCTCAGAGTTAGGACGATCAGTAATTTATATCGTATTTAGTGTATTACATTCGTTAAAATCCCAGGAGAGGATTATACTTGGTGTGCGTTCCTATTATGCCCAAGTAAGAGACAAGGACCTACCAAACTATTTTAATGTAGTAGTTAATTCTACAGACCTTCAGTGTTATTCCATACTCCTCATGAGAAAATAGAGATAATTCTACCACGGAAGGTGTTGAATATTGTGTTTTGTTTAGAAAGTTATGGCAAGATAACGGGTATATTGGAGGTTAATTCCTCAAGATCCATTTAGTAAAAATAGCGTGCTAGTATATATGATCAATGTCTGGATTGTGCGGCGGAATAGTGCTGGTAATCCACACATAAGTCAATGGAGAGAGTAAGTTTAAAATTGCGTGATTTAGAAATTTTTATTTGCCAATGGAGGGTTCAAATACTAGGTTTAATTCGGGTTAATGATTAATTAGCACTCACAATATAACTTATACTGAGGAATACAGTGTGTATAACAACTTCAGTTGTTATTAAGGTAAACATTAAAATAATAAGTGTAACTTCTGATAAATAACCCATAAATTATAATAAGTTATCTAAATAAAAACTATCATTTAGTTAAAGATATGATAATAAAAATCGTTTGTACGCATTGCCTAGAATCAGATTATTTGTATTTTAAAACAAATAGTTAGTTAATAAAGTTAAGTAACCGTTCATATAAGATACACTAAACGGATGAGTTGATGTATCGATAATAATATTTATTTTGTTATATTCAATTTGCATAAATGTAAAAAGAAGATGAAGAAGTAGTTCGAATCCAGGTCTAAGAGTATAGATGAATTAATGTTAGTTATATTTTGTTTTATCCATATGGGATCGAATAAATTGTATATGTTTGTTTATTATGTTAATCATAAAGGATAGTTTTGTTAAACTGTAATAATAAATTAGAATATTGTTAAAATTTAATAATAAATTATAGTCTTGTTACAAGTTGTTTTGAGTCATTTTTCTTGTGTGCTAAATAAAAGTGTATTTGCATAATACTTGCAATACTTTTCTTGAGTCCGAAATCATTTATGAAATCTTAATTTCAATACACCAGATAGACAATTGTAAGCAGATCAGAATATTTCAGTATAGTTTAATTTAATAAGAATTATTTAGGGAATTGAAAACTTCAGACCACGATATTTTATTTTATATGTGTGTAAAACCACTTTATTCCCAAACTAGTAGGTTTTGGTTGCACATTATTTCGTACACATTTAAGTGAAGTGTCTAAGTAATAAATCTTAATTAAATTATGGTGTTGTCATGGATAATGGAAGGACACAAAAGCACCCTTGTCTTTTCATCATTCCGACTGAGATTCTGGATTAAAAAGGGCTGTATTATTCAAAATTATGCGTTGTTATTGAATATGGTTATCATCTCGTTAAATATTATAATAGTTGATATGTGGATGAAGACACCTGGAATTTAAATAAGGTAAATGTTTCCTATAGCCGACCAGAATGTCAGTCATATGCGACAACACAATACTGCCGAGAATTTTTCTTTAAAAATAACAGAGAACCCGGAGATTAATGTCATTATTATAAGTGCTCTTAAATTAAGAATTGATTCATTATAATCAATATTACAAGCGTGGCATGGCTTAAGAGATTGAAACTTCTGATTGTATAATAATAAAATATTGAGATCATATTGGCAAATTAATGAATGTTTTATTTTAGTCAGTAATATTAACAATGACATGAAATCATCATCATCATTGTCGAACAGTGCAAGTACTTACAGCTCAGAGAATGTGTTTTGGATAGAGAAAGAATGTTAGTTTATTCTAAATTTTCTTTTTAAATTTATTTTATTATTGATAATTTTTTCTTTATTCTATCTCTGTCTGAACTGCATATCGCTGTAGCTGAATTAATATAACTAACCAAACGTCGAGCTATATTAGATAAAAATATAGGGTTAGCTACCCGAATCATAGACGGAAGAGTTTGATAGGTTCCGAATTCTCTTACCATTTTGTATACGGAAGTGTTTGGGCTTTCTGAAGTGATTTAGATTCGCTAGAATCCATTCGTTTACTAGGTTAGAATACATATTCGGTAGTGTACACCTGTCTAGTGAGAGGTAATGGGTTTGTTATAATGGCATCCCAACTAAAGGGCTTCGATAGAGGTAGAGGGGAATGGGGAAAGTTAGGAGATTTCACAAATATGGTAACAAAGTGATATTTAGTTATATTATCATGGTAAAAGTGTTATAGATTTTTAGATAGAGAATTCAAACGCGAATCACTTTAAATAGATTAAAGTACATTTGTTTCGTATATATATATTGCTCAGTCAGTTTAATTAAATTAAAATACATGTTTTTTTTAAAATCCATTAACAAAGCGATATTTAGTTAGATTATTACGAGAAAAACATTTGTATATTTTAAATAGATGGTTCAAACGCTAATCACTTTAAATATTTTAAAGAATATTTGTTTTGCCTGTGTATATATATATATATTCTAACCTAGTAAAAAGAAGACTTCTATTAAAATAAATGAGCGAATTCAATAAAGAGAATTCGGAAAGCCCAAACTCTATTAAAGAGAATTCGGAAATCCTAAACGCTTCCGTCTATGATTCGGGTAGCAAACCCTATATTTTTATCTAATATAGCTCAACATTTGGTTAGTTATATTAATTCAGCTACAGCGATATGCAGTTAAGACAGAGATAGAATAAAAAAAAATTATCATTAATAAAATAAATTTAAAAAGAAAATTTAGAATAAACTAACATTCTTTCTCTATCCAAAACACATTCTCTGAGCTGTAAGTACTTGCACTGTTCGACCATGATGATGATGATTTCATGTCATTGTTAATATTACTGACTAAAATAAAACATTCATTAATTTGCCAATATGATCTCAATATTTTATTATTATACAATCAGAAGTTTCAATCTCTTAAGCCATGCCACGCTTGTAATGTTGATCATAATTGATCAATTCTTAATGTAAGAGCACTTATAATAATGACACTAATCTCAGGGTTCTCTGTTATATTTAATAAAATGCTCGGCAGTATTGTGTTGTCGCATATGACTGACATTCTGGTCGGCTATAGGAAACATTTACCTTATTTAAATTCCAGGTATCTTCATCCACATATCAACTATTATAATATTTAAAGAGATGATAACCATATTCAATAACAACGCATAATTTTGAATAATATAGCCCTTTTTATCCAGAATCTCAGTCGGAATGATGAAAAGACAAGGGTGCTTTTGTGCCCTTCCATTATCCATGACAACACAATAATTTAACTAAGATTTATTACTTAGACACTTTACTTAAATGTGTACGAAATAATGTGCACAAAAGCTAATAGTTTGGGTATAAAGTGATTTTACACACACATAAAATAAAATGTCTTGGTCTGAAGTTTTCCATTCCACAAATAATTCTTATTAAATTAAAATATACTGAAATATTCTGATCTGCTTACAATTGTCTATCTGGTGTATTGAAATTAAGATTTCATAAATGATTTCGCACTCAAGAAAAGTATTGCAAGTATTATGCCAATACACTTTTATTTAGCACACAAGAAAAATGACTCAAAACAACTTGTAATAAGACTATAATTTATTATTAAATTTTAACAAGATTATGATTTATTATTACAGTTTAACAAAACTATCCTTTATGATTAACATAATAAACAATCATATACAATTTATTCGATCCCATATGGATAAAACAAAATATAACTAACATTAATTCGTCTATACTTTTAGACCTGGATTTGAACTACTTCTTCATCTTCTTTTTACATTTATGCAAATTGAATATAACAAAATAAATATTATTATCGATACATCAACTCATCCGTTTAGTGTATCTTATATGAACGGTTACTTAACTTTATTAACTAACTATTTGTTTTAAAATACAAATAATCTGATTCTAGGCAATGCGTACAAACGATTTTTATTATCATATCTTTAACTAAATGATAGTTTTTATTTAGATAACTTATTATAATTTATGGGTTATTTATCAGAAGTTACACTTATTATTTTAATGTTTACCTTAATAACAACTGAAGTTGTTATACACACTGTATTCCTCAGTATAAGTTATATTGTGAGTGCTACTTAATCATTAACCCGAATTAAACCTAGTATTTGAACCATCCATTGGCAAATAAAAATTTCTAAGCCACGCAATTTTAAACTTACTCTCTCCATTGACTTACATGTGGATTACCAGCACTATTCCGCCACACAATCCAGACATTGATCATATATACTAGCACGCTATTTATACTAAATGGATCGTAAGGAATTAACCTCCAATATACCCGTTATCTTGCCATAACTTTCTAAACAAAACACAATATTCAACACCTTCCTTGGTGGAATTATCTCTATTTTCTCATGAGGAATATGGAATAACACCGAAGGTCTGTAGAGTTAACTACTACATTAAAATAGTTTGGTGGGTCCTTGCCTCTTACTTGGGCATAATAGGAACACACACCAATTATAATCCTCTCCTGGGATTTTCATGAATGAAATACACTAAATACGATATAAATTACTGATCGTCCTAACTCTGAAAAGCGATCTCTTGGGTTATAAACATACCCGAATACTAGATTTATCTATTCCCCTCATGGAAAATAAAGCTTTTGGGGAGATCATTTTCCATCCCACAAAATAGATACATTACAATTATTACTAATGCGAATATTAATCATATACTGATGCTATATCGGGGCAAGACAAGCAAATACACTAATTACACTAAATTTATGTTCCGGGGTATACTTAGATCAACGTCTGAAATCAATGGATAACACAGAATAAACCATAATAATTTTCGCCTTTGCCAAAGAAACATTCAACAAGTAATTGGTAGTATAGTATCTTGAACTAAATTAAGTGAATGCGTTAATGAAGAATAATTGGGAATAAGTTCCACAATTAACATAGTATAAATTTGTTTCAAACTTTAAATAAGTAATATCCTGTATAGCACTTCTCTTTAATTACTTCTGCCAATTTTAACTAGATATTTTACCCATTAAGTATCTAAATTTTTCTTCTTTTACGCCTCTAACATATAAATTTATAGCCATAATTGCATATCATAAGTAAACACATTTTATAAAAAAAATTTTTTTTTCATGTCGAATATAAATTTAACCTAGAATAATTACATGAAAACATACCTTTATGATTACAAGGTCATTTAAATATTACTTGCCTATACAGCCTTTTACCTGTTGATATAAATAAAATACATATAATTTTTACAAATTAGTAAAAAAAATCATTACTTAACAAGTGCTTACTATCTCACTAGAAAAATGTTTTTCCGTTGGGCAATTTATCTAGATGAAGAACTTGATCCATTCATAGTTCACGAAGCAAATTTAAAACAAGAAACACATTTTATTATTTCATTTATATAAAAGTTGCCTCCATTGTGGTGCAATTAATAAATTAGGCAAAGTAAACATAGCAGCGTTGGATGTTAACTCTTCCTTGAATTAACTGATATAATTTTGGGATCCAAGAAAACTATACATATTTTAACATGATGAATATTTGACGATTGATGATCACATATACAATTCTTTTCTTTTTACTATTGGCGATACGTATCATTTTTAGCTAGCTGGCTTAGGAATAAAATAATGCGCGAATTTTCCAAAATACTATTATTATAACGACTGCAGCTGACTTACGTGGATATAAAGTTTTAATGACTCCAGTTGATGTATAATATAACATATTATATTATGGTTATAATTAAGTCACTAATGTTTGTAGTTTTTATTCCTACTCTAGGAATTGTAATTGGTCTTTCATAAGGAATTCTCCGTAAAATGCACACATACAAATTTTCCGATATTTGCCTTGAGAAAATTTATATTTTCTTTTTTAAAAAATATACAGGTGCATAAGTAAATATCATTGATCATTAATATTATTTTTAGATAATTTTCAGTGAATAAAACATATTTTAAAGTGGGGAACTTACATTATTTTCAAAAGCAGACAATTTCTTTTAGAAAGAGCACGAAATTTTCTAGTTAACTTTCCTTGGCTTTTATAATATGTCTTTTTAATTATAATTTTTCTTTTATACCACGAGAAGATAATTAAATAAGGTAAAGTTAACAAATCATTGATTATTTCATGGAAATTACTTATATTACTTATTTTAAACATAATGACACTTTCCGTGATTGCTGTAGTTAATACGGTCATTTTGAACTTTAGTATAAGATAGTATATTTTTGCGTATAAAAAGCTTTAAATAGGTAGATGGCAACAGAAAACAGAATATCTTATCAAATAGAATTAGCCACGCATGATATTATTAAAAATTTACTTGACTTATATTTATTTCTGCAATAAAAAATAATAAAAAATTTGTTACCGAATTTCAGTACTGCTTCCTCCTTGTAAAACTAATGTCAGACTAAACTTTCTTCAAAATTTGGCGGTCTTCTTTTAGTGACCTCTTACAGAAAAATAATCATTCAATTATAACATAAACAAAAGAAAAGGAAAAAAAAACTTATTACAATTATATTTTTCCGTATAATTTAAATGGATTACCCAGTAAATTGACAAATAATGAAAAATAATAAGTATATTTAATTAACAATGCTTATTAGTGATATATAATTCTATATCCACTATTATCTAAATTAATTTAAAATTTACCAGAAGTTATTGTGCTTTATGACAAGATATTCATCTACTCTCCCTCTACCCATCCAAAATCAATTACTGTTTATAATATGTGCTTTTATACTATATTAAATTGCTCTTATTGTTAATATTTTAATTAAATTATTCATGCTCTTCTTCAATATGACATCACATTACTAAATTTATTAGTTATTTGCTTAAAACACGTTACAGTGAGTAAATAGTATACTTTATTAATCACTTAATATTATTATTATTTTATCTTTTTATTTTCTAAAAAAGGATAGCATTGTTTTCCTGTGGAAACAATGCCAAATAAACCAAATGTCAATAACACTAGGTTACAAAATATATATATATATATATATATATATATATATATATATATATATATATATATATATATCACTCGGATTATTTTAAATAAAGAAAATGCAATGGGCCAAAAATAGGTAATCTGTTGTTTTTGTTGGGTGATAGGGGAAGTTTCAAAAATTAAATAAATAAAGAAACTATAGTAGAGGCTAACAATAATGCAGTGCAGGATGTTGGGGTCAGGGAAGGGAGTCTGAGACACCCAACCAGAAATAAAAAACCCAAACAAGTAACCGAAAATAATATATAAGAGTGAGAGAGATAGAGAGGGAAGGAAATGAGATGATTAAAATACAGATGTTCAAAGGGGAAAGGGGGAAAAAGCCTGGGTAACATCTAAAAAGCTTAAAAAGATACTTTTACAGATATGAGATGGGGGAATGTGATAAAATAATAGTGGCCCACAGCAACCTGCAGGAGCATGCCTGGGATTGGTGGGGGTCACTAATGATGAAGCCAAAGACCTTTGGAGAGCATGAGAGGGCTATAAACAAAATATTCTGGAGTGAGGAACTTCAGGAATGAATCAAAGCTCATATCATCCAGAAAAGGTTTCAGGAGGAAGGGTAAAAGACATATGTCTAGTTCTTCAGATGTCAGGTGGCACAACTGAGGGAATTAGAGACATGTAACTTGTTAGAAAAAACATTTTAAGGAAAAGTGTAAAGGAGGTCGATAGAGCACCAGGACAATTAGAGATCAGCAAACAGTGGCAGAAGGAAATGAAAGAGGTAAACTGTGACTGGAAGGGGGAAGAGAGGTGCATGGGAAACCTGATATGTTCTGATAAGAAATGGATTACTAAATATGCAAGTGTTGGCTGTCCAGAAATCGAAATAGAGATTGCTGGGAGGCAGGCTGAGGCATTGGTGGATTCTGGCAGCCAGATTTCTGTGATGTCTAAGGAAGTGCATACACAAATAATCGACTGTCAGACCAGCATACAGACCCTACCTATTAAACCAATTCAAATCAGGATGGCAAATAATGAAATATGCTAGGGTTCAAGCAGATATGGATAGATCTTCATATCAATGGAGAACCATTTCCCCATGTCTTTCTAATTATGAAAGATCTGATAAATGATATATTGATAGGAACTGATTTCTTGAAATGATATCGATGTGCAATAGATTTTAAAACCAGTCGGTTCACATGTGAAGGGGAAACCACCAAGTTTACCATAGCACAATTACGTCAATCAATAAGAGTAATCCAGACAGAAGGGAAAGAGAATGAGATTGAAGAGAAAATCCAGGAGATAATCATGGCAAATAAAGTGAAGAAGGAAGCTTTCAGGTAGATGTTATATCAGTACTTTCAAGTATTTTCAGAAATACCAGGAATAATACCGGGTTTTGAACAATGCATCAAACTAAGGCTCATATCCTGTGCCATACCAATATAAAGAGAAGGTAACAAAACAAGTAAACAAGATGGTAGAATGGGGAATAATACCTAAATGTTCATCACCATATTGTAACCCTCTAGTGGTGGTTAAGAAAAAGAGTGATGACATTAGATTATGTCTGGGTGCAAAACAATTGAACCAGGCAACAATTCCAGATAGTAAAATTCCACCTCCAATACACAAGTTATTGGGAGGATTCAAGGGCAAGTGGGTATTCTCAACATCCGACCTGACAGCCAGTTACTGGCAGATCCAGCTCCACCCAGAAGACCGGCAATATATGGGTTTTTGGTATGGAGGATACTCATACCAATTTAACAGAATGCCACTTGGGCTTATAAATAGTGGGGCAGGATTGTTAAGGTGTCTAGACCATTGGTGGATGAAATCAACAAACACATAACTATGTACGTTGATGACATTATGATAGCCTCATCTAGTATTGAGGAGCATCAAAAAGATGTTGAGATATTTCTTCAGGAATGTCAGAATAAGGGCATCAAAATCAATTAAAAAAAGTACCATGATGAAAGATGATAACATTTTTGGGTCACTTGGTGGGAGCCCAGGGGGTGAAACCCCACCCGGACAAGGTATCGGCCATCAAGGAGTTTCCTAAACCTAAATCTCAAAAGCAGGTATGGTCATTCTTGGGTCTTTGTAACTTCTACAACAGATTCCATGAACAATTGGCTGAATGGACAGAGCCTTTGGTTAGATTATTGAGAAAAGGTACATTCTGGAAATGGGATCAAGAACAGGAGAGGGCTCTCGAAGACATAAAGGAAGGATTTACTAGACATGTTATGCTTTCTTTTCCAGATTTTACCAAACCATTTGTGGTACAAACAGATAGCAGTGGGTATGATTTGGGGGCTACACTATCCCAAATACAGAAAGGAAATCAAATCAGAGTGCTGTATTTCATCAGCAGATTAATCAAGGGGCCCAAATTAAATTACTCCACTACAGAAAAGGAAGCACTGGCAATCATCTGGGCATTTCAGAAGTTTTGTACATGTTTGTTAGGGTCAGAAGTCATCATAATAGACTGATCATAAGTACCTGGAGTTTATAAATTGTAGCTACCTCACCAACAGCTGGCTGATCTGTTGGAGCTTGTTGTTGCAGGAATATAATTATACTGTTCAATATTGTAAGGGTAGGGAGAATATTGTGGCCAATATTTTGAGCCGAAATCCATCTGGTCATCATCCTAATTATCCAGGTGTGGAGAACCTATATATTGCCAGTATGGATATAGGAAGGAACAAGAAAGTAGAAGAGGACCTGGCTTAGTTGGAAAATTGGCAGCATCAAGATGAACAATTAAGGGAGATAATCAAATGAATAGGAAAGGGAACAAAATGGTGAGAGCTCAACAAAGACAGGAAAGGAAACGTGGTATTGGCTTCACAAAAATATTCTACAGTACCGGACACATGATGACCCAGAGCAGTGGAAACCAGTTATACCTTCTACATTGCGGAAAGAGGTGACAAACTATGTCCACCAACTATACGGCCATTATGGTGCTTTAAAAACAGCATTTGGTTCGAAAATGGTTTTAACGGCCAAACATATATGCATCAGTCTTGAACATGTTGAGAGATTGTGAAAGTTGTCAGAGAACCAAACAGAAAACCAGAATTATGCAGCTCCCATGCTGTCAATAATACCAAATAGATGGCAAGAAATGATAGCATTAGATTTTTATGGCCCTTTGCCAGCATTCAATAAAAAATATCTCCTCATCACATACGATTTATTTTCAAAATGCGTGTCAGCATATTCTATCATGCAGGCGAATGCAAAGAATGCCATCAAAATGCTAGAAGGCCAACATTTTACAGAGACTGGAAAACCCAAAAGCATATTGTCTGACCATGGTACTCTTTTTATGTCCAAGGAATGGTGCAAGTGGATCCAACAACAGAGGATTAGACATAATTTTACCTCCATTAAGAACCCGCAATCCAATTCCTGCAAATGAGTAATGAGGGAGCTGGGGCATTTGTTTTGCATGTATATGGGCACAAATCATAAAGGCTGGGTTAAATGGACTCCTTGAGTTGTGGATTTTATAAACTGGAACATAAAGGAATCTAGCGGTTTTGCCCCATTTCACCTCCAATTTCGACAGCACATACCATGTCAGATAAACACTTTTGTGCCAGGGTTGGAAAAATGACCTATTGACAAAAAGAGTGACCACATTAGAGCATATCAGACATTACAGCAGGTGAGCCATCAAAGAGGGAAGAAAGTGTGATGTAGGGCAACCATATTTAAAGTAGGGGATAGAGTTATGGTAAAAAACCCTCAAATCAGTGATGTGGTTAAGTTCATATGCCGAAAATTTTGCAACCTATATGAAGGCCCATACACTATCTGCCATAATCAAGGGGATAATACATTTTGGGTGGACACTGGGCACAGAATCAGGGGGTCATATAATGCTCGGTCATTAAAGCCTGCCTGGCCCTTTGCAAGCAAAGGGCAAATCAAAGAACTATGGAATACATAAATGTTGTACAAAAGGAGCCATTAAAATACGCAAAAATATTTGAAGGCTTTTGAAGAAGGGGGTATTGTGACAGAATGAGGTTCAAACCAAGTCACAAATAATATTATTTGATCGGTAAACATATGTAGATGTAGATAATATTTAATTTTTTTTATTATGTGGTGGTGGTTACTAATACATAAATGCAGGGGGAGGGACTCTGTCATTTTAAAATCATATATGTACATGTGACAAATGTGTGTATGAATGGATTAAGTAGTGACAGGAGAAAAATGTGATTTTTTGTTTCATGTTTAAAGAACTAGAGTTTTCCGGCAGAATGAGCTTCCATTTTCTGTTATATACAATAGAAGATATGACACAAGTTTTCACACGTCTAACATATCTGGTTAGTCCACATTGAAAATTGGAAGTGAGATAAAAAAAGCTTCTAGAACAAATGGAGGGGACTATAAAAGCGAACCACCCAGAATGCATAGGGTCTTCTGGCAGAGCTACAATCATGAACACCTAAAAGGTTTTAAATATTTAGCTTATATAATGGTGATTTCAAAAGAAATGTCAGCGTAAGAGAAGGCGGCATCAAATTCAAACCCCTAATTCCAACCTGCTGCAGCTGCCTCAACCAATAAAACCATGATGCCTCACAACAGCACATAATTTAGATGTGAAACCAGGATGAACCTCACCAACCAATGGACAGAAGATCTCTTGCTTTGCCTTGATTTGCCTGATTTACCTGTACCATGATGCCTCAAAACAGCACATAATTTCCAATGTGAAACCAGGACGAACCTCACCAACCAACAGACAGAAGATCTCAAACCTTTGCCTTGATTTGCCTGATTTACCTGTGGAATGGAACTTTTTAATAAAGAAATAAATCTGTTTCTACTACTTCCACGGGGAAAGCCACGTAAAGAACTTTAATCATTGATTTTTAAAAATTTATTTATGAAAAGGAAATTTTGTACTTGCAATAATAAGTGAAGGTGACATATGAACTAATTTAATAAGATTTCCTTAAAGCTTTATTCCATTATGGATGTAATAAAGTAATTAGTGTCGAAAGTCATGTGATACAAACGTTTCCGTAGTATTGATCTTCATTACTTGAGATATGTATGAGAGATCTATTGGAAAGAATGACATATGTGTGCGATTTAAAATGACCGGTAATAAATACATTGTTTTTTTATAATATTAAATAAATATATCAAGAAAGTAGAGTATTGAATTAGTTATTTGTTTATAAATCCACTTATTTAGTTATTATTTTTTTTTTGATGTTTAAAAAAAAAAGAAAAAAAGAACTCTTAACCCCATTCATGGCTACTCCTGGCTGTGATGCCACCCGACCATGAGACTGAGCTAGCTGATGGTCAAAACCTCTTTCACATTTTGTAAATAGTATTTTTGTTGATAATATATCCACTTCACGTAATTCTTATATTCGTATAGGATTGGCACTTGGTGTCATTCGGATAACCATAAATATGTATTGGGGGTATATTACAGTTGTGAGAATAAATCCATAAGTTTTGAATAATAATATTTTAGGTCAAAACCACTTAATTAAATAAAAATACATAGGCATGTTTATTGATACATCATATATACATATTCGGTAGTGTACACCTGTCTAGTGAGAGGTAATAGGTTTGTTATAATATATATATATATATATTGTGCTGGTCGGATTTGTATATATATATATATATTGTGCTGGTCGGATTTGTATGTTCATGTAACAAGATCTAGCATCTAGGCAAAAGTACCTTGAATCCACTTGTGCGCAAGATACACAGGTCAGGAACACTCATGAACTCTGCCCTATTTGCCTATTTCCCAGATCTATAACATTATGAGCAACAATCCTGATGACATCGATTAATTTACTTCTCATCTGCTGGCATCGATCATCGGAGACACAAAAAGACTCTAGGCTAAACTTATATGATAGATTAACTTAATAACTAGCTATATTTGATGAGCAATGAAGGCTCACGACCTAGCATATTAATTATGTATTGAGCGGAGAACATCTAGTCATATTTAGCATAAGTAATAACTTAATATTTTATCTTAACTAAAACAAAGCAATGGTTCGAGTTTGATATATATATTTAAGATATATTAATAACAAAATTATGTTGGGTTATTTAGCCGATGTTAGCCTCGTGAGTATTATATATTGTGTTTGATTCATATTTAATGATAACATTATAATTGTCGCTATGCCAATAATATATATGTGTGATTAAATGAATTAGCGCTATTAGAATACATTGTTGGAATACTATTACACCCCCAGAGACAAAGAGCATTTACTTAATTTAAACAACAATAATTTTACAAGCAGATATTATATTTGGTTACATTCAATATTATTAATTTGGAGTTATAGATAATTATGCGCGAGATGGGTAATGAATAATTATATAAACGATACTAAATCTATCGCATTAATACGTATATTAAACTAATGGACATATGTCAAATAATTATGGCTTATGAATACTTCTGGGTGACTAATAAGACACTGAAAGGCAGTGTGGGCATGACGGCTGATTGGGTCAGTCCAATTATGGATCCTGGAGTGTGCTTCATGAATTTTTAATAATGAAATGGACCGATTTCCTCTGCAAATGTAGGCAGGGTCGGTTTGATGAATGAAAGAGTCCAAGATTCCCTGGAATGAAGTAGAGGTGAATCATGGGTGATGAAGAGTGGTCAGCAATGACTTTATTGGGCTGGTTTTCCAGATCGCTCCCCATATAAAGTAAGCACATATGACCAAGTATGTCCCCAAAGTGGTTTTACAACCTGGTTCAAGGACATTGAGAATGACGATGGGGCTCAACTTAGCAAAGACCTCCATGTGAGAAAGAAGCACAAATATATATAAACGAAATGGCCCTTATGCACATAACACTTAATAAGAGAATATAAACAAAACTCTAAAGATTAAAGATTATTGAACATATTTATTGCCAATAAATTATGAGATATTCGGTGTAATGATATGGCTTCACTAAGAAAACATGGGTAATAATTATACTTAAGTATAAAACTAAGATCTCAAGATCCCCCTCCCCCTTACATTGTTACTTAATATTATTCATTACTTTTTACACATTTAATAAATCTCAATTTTGGTTAATCAATGCCCTTGTGAAAATATATAAATGATTACAAAATAAGTGGGTGGTGGTAATAGCTAAGAGGGGTTTTACATATATAATATAATTTAAGAATAAAAGATAGTGCATTATTTAGGATGGAAAATATGAAAAACAGATGTCAAATTTTTTTTTTTACAGTAAACATGAAAAATATAATTAGTTTATTTATCTAAAATCGCGAGCACCTGGGCAAGTTGAATAAGACTTGTTTTGATCAAGTTATAAATTATTTACTCAGTAAATGATGGGTGGGGAAACAAAAATAAATTATATGCTGGCAATTTTAGAATACTATTGGCATTTATTTTAAAATATAAATACATAAATCAAATTGAAAATTGGTTTGCCGCTTGAAAATAAAAGAAAAACATTATATAGGAGGCTTAATATAGATTAGTTATATAGAGTTACAGAATACATATTTGAAGACATTTAATATAGATGATTTAAAATATAAATATTAAAGAGAAGGCAGGATTGAGGAATTATAAGTGGTCAAAGTTCTTTTACCTTGATTATTTGGAAGAGCGTTTCACTAGGAATCAGTCCATCGGTATTATTTCATGAGATCTCGGGTAGCATTGTTATTTGAGAGATAGCATTTCATTTTACTGGAAAATATCTAAAGTTCATTAGTACGGGATGCAGAGCTTTGTTCATGGGAACAGCATAATAGAACGGAGGGACAAGGCGAAGTTTCCTACTCAAGACACATTGAGTGAGAATTAAAACTGGCATGAAATATGTATAACAAAATAGTTATTTAATGAGTGAGAATTAAAACTGGCATGAAATATGTATAACAAAATAGTTATTTAATGGTCTCCTCCCCAGTGGACTCAAATCCAGCAGTATATATACTTTTATTTTGAAGCTGTAACTTAGCAACTACTGTTGGACCTGAGGCAGTTTAAGCACTTAAGGTTTCTCTGGAATAGTTTGACTGGATACTCTTATCTAGTAAGATGTTTGAAACAATGCAAGTTTATTATCAGTTTCTCGAACGATTGTTTTAAAATATATCTTATGATTTTAAAACAAGATAGCATGGACAATTTCCACTAATGGGTTTATTTTATTATTACCAATTCGTAATCTTTTACTTTAATCTAAGGGGTCTTCTGGGTAATTGTTTTTCGATAGATTTCTTAACAAGATTGCATCATTTCTGGCTACAAAATTATATATGAAAAAATAATAAGTTTCATATATAATACCTTATATATATAATATAACTTTATTAATATATTCACAATCTCCTACACTGAAATATATAGGTATTTATTATTTACGCCCGTATACACATGAGAATATTATTATGAAATAAAATGTTTTTAAATTAAAATACATACGTGTTTACATTATTTATGATATCATACTAACCAAAAGAAATATATATATACTATTAGCTATGTATATACGTGCGTAAAGGTGGGTTTGAATACAGTTAGATGGTAGGAGATTGGATGTGGGCTGTGAAGCAGGATCTGAGCATCAGATCATCTGCTTCAATATATAATATATATATATATATATATATATATAGAGAGAGAGAGAGAGATGGCTATGGGTCTCATGGCATACAATAACATAGTAGTGTGTGTATATGTATATAAAGATGAAAAGTAGAAATAAACACAATTTTTTTATAAATATTTTTTGTATTACACTGGAATAACAGTTAAGAATTAAATAATTTTGAATTCAAAAAAATATAAATTAAATATTTAAAAAGGTCTAATTAATATTTTATTCTGATTTTAAAATTGAAACAAGCATGTTTTTATCTTGCAATAGATATACTGGTAATTATAAAATTCTATTATTTATTTTGATTATATTAATTTTTTTTAATTAAAGCTTGTATAACATATTTTGATAAAGATCATACAAAGTTGTTTTTGAAAGCATTAAGATGTATTGAAAACAGTCAGAAACTTTTTCAATCAAGTTAAAGAAACTTACTTTTAATTACTGTTTTTTTTTTTAAATTCCATCCTGACTATAAAAAGAAAAAAAGAGTTTGACAGATGATGACACCATGATTATTACTACTATGAAGTTATAACTGAAGGCAGGCGATAATGAATCCGGCTGCTGCTGCTAGTGCAATAATGGCAGAATTTGAATTGACATGGAGGCAAAACCCCAATTTTATGTGATTCATAGATGGCTGATTTTCCTAAAGTCTATCAAAGTTTAGAGACCAAACAGAGCTGATTAAATGTCACCAGCATGTTTTAGTATCCCAGCATTATTGTTTTATTGTAACTTTGATGGATTAGAAGTTTTAAGTACATGTATTAAAATTATTATGTTGTAGTGTTGACTTGTGTTTGGCAAGGGCTAAATAATTAGCCTGGTCTATAGTAGACCTCTTTGAAATCCAGTCACAAGTTGACTGTTCATTTACTTTTTTTAATGATTATTTATGATGATAAATGTTTATTACTTTTGGATAATGCTGGTGAACTTATAGTTAGTTCTGTACAGATCTCTCATGTTCATGTCTCATGCTCATTATATTATTTGTATGTTTAAATTTGAGTCTTGGAGTTGATAATAATGAATGCCATTACCTCAGGTTCATGCCTATTTTTTCATACTGTTGTAATATACATACATATATATATATGTATATAAAGACATCTTTTCTGTTGAATATTATGTGACATTTTTTCTTTTTATTTAAAAAGTTTTTTTTTAAAAAAAGCTTAACAAAATCATATAGTAAAACAACTTTATTTTATTTTAACTTAAACTAAGCTTTCAATTGAAACAAAAAGAAACACCCACATTACTTAAAACATATTGAAGTTCTAAGAATGAGTTTGAAATTTGATATCAAAATCTAAGAAACTAGGTAACCTACTTATACTCTATAACTTTGGAAGTAAAATGTATCAAATTTCAACAAAATACATTGAATTTAAATCTACTAAATCTCAATTTTAAATATTATTATAATTTCACTCATGTTTTCAAATGAAACTAAAATAATCTATATGCTGCCCTCTTACAGGCCTTTCTTAAAAATGTACTAAACATTTTAAGGACAACTTTAAATTTGATATCAAAATATTAAATTTTTTCCCCCATCTATTCATATAGTATCATATGGCATTGTCAAGTATTTCTTTCTAATGTACCATATTTAAACCAATTCCTTAAATTTAAATCTATTAAACCTCAATTTTAAAATATTATTCAAAATTAAATAATTAAAATGTTTACAAGTGTTTATAAATGAACAACCCATCAAGCAATAGAGATTGTAAATTAAATAATAGCATTTAATAAAATCAATAATACACTTTAAATTTACAGATATAATAACTTAATGTATAAAAAGTGTAATACACCATTAATCTTATAGATATCCTAACATAAATGCAAACAATTGTATATACAAAATGAGGAATCAAGATGCAGCACACTTATTTATAATTGATAATTGAAATAACAATTACCTAATGATACAATGACTTAATTCCATCTATACTGTTTGACACTGAATGTTTTCTTTAATAAATAACTGAATAGAAAATCGCTTTAAAGTTAACTAATAACTTTATTTTGAAAAATAAAAAACTAATAAATGAAAGTTAAACTTTTATAACATCTTATATACACATTTCTTTTTTATTAGTATTAAATAAATGATATGAATGACAAATTACTGTGCAAAAAGGTAGGAATTCAGAGTATTCACATTATAAGCAATGATTGTGATATATGATTCTATTTCACTAATTAATCTAGAAGCACATGATACTCAATGTATAATTTCCTTTAATAAATGAATGCATTGATTGAATCTGGAGTACTAACTAATAAATGTCACAGTTAATGTGTGCATGTAAGTTATAGCTGGATGTTTGAACTTGATGTATTTATGTGGGATGTGTGGAACAAATTGGTGTCAAAGGTGATAGTTCAGGAAATTTGATAGTTATAATTAAATTGTAATTTAATGTAATAGTCATATTTTTAACTCCACACATCCTTAGAAACCAATAATATATCTTAAATAATTTGATAGTATTATTTATTGTTGAATGCATAAAAATATCAATTGGAGACTCATTATGAACTAAGTTTATGAATCTATATGTGCAATGTATTTCTTTTAAAAGTATCTTTTTTAACAATTATTAGCCATAGTTTACTTTATTCACATTTTTCTATTCAATTTTATTTTTTTTTTATATTCAACTTTATTCTGTTACTAAAAATGCTGTCAACTTTGTGAATTTTCCTTTTACAGGATTATTTAAACTTGTGCAAAAATTTGATTTAATAATCCATTGGTGAAAGAATTATATCCATTTACATTATCTATAAAGAATATGCTCGAATACACCAGTGTCTTCTATTATCTAATAATCACTTCATAATAAATACATTCACTGAATGTGAGATTATTTCGGTGTTTTATTTTTTATAACATCTGATTATTACACCAAGACAAAATAAGAATTTATTCAAGATAGAATAATCTGATAATTCTTATAGAATAAATGTGCGTAATATATGCATATTTTTTTAAAAACATTTAGGAAATAAATGTTAAATTTTAATGTTTTTATCTGTAAACAAATGTAAAAGTCAAAACATTGTTTTATAAATATCATTCATTATATATTCATCTTTCTCATATAAAAAATGCTACTTCGCCCTTTTTATAATAAATTTAATGACATGTTTTCTTTACAAACTAGAAAATCTGCATATAAAGTTATGTAACTTGTTTTGTTTTTTTTTAAAATAACACACACACAATGATTTAATGGACAGTTATTATTTAAATATAATTACAAACATTATTTTAAATTTAGTAGAAAAATATATTTTAAATCATTACATTCAACCTAGACTTTAAATATCAATGTTAAGATTATATTTTCCATTTTTAAAAAAAAAAAACAGAGGTCATATTATTGCAAAGATTCCTCATATAACAACTCTGTGTTTTCCTTTGGTACACTTTTCATGTGAAATATAATTTTATTTTTGTAACGCTTATTTAAAATTAATTTGCAAACGCAAATATTTGAATCAAAACTTCCCATATTTGTATGATTTTAATTCTTGTGCTTTATAATAATAAAAATTAATTCTATCATCACTTTTCATGATATTTATTTTCTAGTAACGTTTTGTGCTCATTAAATTTTAATTCGTAATATATTTCTACAAACTTTGAAAAGTTCAGGATTTTGTTTCAAAGACAGCCGTTCTTGTAATCTTAATTCTTTAAATTTCAAACATATACGAATATAAATAAATTTAAAGTACTAAAGATAACTATCTTCTTATTACTTTGATGATTTTTTTTCCACGTAGAAATATTTGAAATTTCTAACAATTTTACACTCTAGCTTTTAGGAATAAAACTTTAATGCTATTAAATAAGGGACTCCAACTCAGACTTTCACACTATCCTCAACTCTCCATGCCATCTCATGTTACTAACCCACCTCATTACACACATGTTGAAAAAATATATATTCACCAAAATGCTATGAGTAATCTATATTACTTAAATCTCAACAAAACATTTTAAATATAAAATTGATCTCCTTCTTTATGTTTTTTTTTTTAACCAGTCAAACAATATTCTCGAATTAACTATCATTCGAATTATAATTCCACAATGGCTTCATAACTTCTACTAACATCGATGTTCGATCGACGATTTATCTCATTTTTATTTTACTAAACCAATATAATTAAAGATAAAAGTAATAATTATTGTTTCAAATAATTATTTAATTGTTCATTTCTTTCATTTCAATTATAATATTTTTACAATAAATGTATAATTATTATTTATGGAGATTTTGTCTGGGAACAACTTTATTCTATATCAAATTATTTTGGAACTTCTATTGTTTAATAAATGAATTATTATTTAAATTTTAATATCGAAAAATTAAATTTATTCTTAGCAGTTATTAATCTCTCTTTCAAATTTATAATTTCATCAATCTATTTTTTTTTTCAATTTACCTTTACCAATACCAATAAGATTAATAATTCTCGTTTGTGGTGATCTAAATATGTATATAATAAATTTAAAATGTAAACATAAAAGTTTTATTTATTTGTTGAAGAATTATTCTTCACTTAAACCTACTGTGACTTTTTATTACTTTATTCTACAATAAATGTGAACTTTACTGTTATTACCATGTTATATTTTTCTCATTCTAACTCAGTTTGTAAACTGAAGCAAAATTTGATTTCGACTTTGGAATCTGTTCATATAATTTATGTAATTATATTTTAATTCGCTTAGTAATCTTTTTTTCTCTACTTTTATGCATACATTTACTTATATATATATATATTTCAATATCAAAAACGTGAAAATATTGCAGTTTTTGATTTTATAACACATTTCACAATCTACATTACTTTTCAAACTTAGCAACAATAAATCTCAGAATCACCTATTATCTCAGCCCAAACAGATGAATTATGTGGTTTCTCTATAATAGGTATTGTTATCTCTTTTTTTTTTTTTAGCACATCAAAACCTTCCTATGTATACAACCTCAATTTTTTCTTCCATTTAAATTTTTTTTTTTTGGATTTTGTGATTTTATTATTTTTACCAAGACCAAAAAACTGTCTCTTTGTTCTATTTTCTCTAAAAATTATTTAATTATGTAATACTATTATATTATATATATATATTTTTCTCTATTGTACGTTATTTTAAGTAAACTTATGATATATTTGTAAAGTTGAGCCATGAGCTTGTATAATATTTAAAAATATATTAATGTGTCTTAATTCGTCTTAACCCTACGATTAAATTACACCTGTTAAAAACGTAACTACTATTATTATCCTACTTTTACAATGACTGTGGACGATTATTTCCAACTTGTATATCCCCCCTCTCCATGTACACAATTCTTTAACTTCCACTACTTTTTTACTTATTTGCTATTATCTATTTTTTTATTTATTTAATGATAGCCAAATATGGAAATTAATTTAAAGATGAAAATAGGTCACTATGAAATAAACTTTTTTATTGTAACATAATTAAATTTACTTTTATTTAGTTATTTTATGTCAAGACCTGTAAGCTTTATTTTATAAGATATATTAATAGTAAATTTAAAGTTCCTAATTTTTTTTTTAATTTTAAATTGTTGTTTTTTTCATGTACAAATTTTAAAATTAAATCGACCATTAAGAAATAGAAAAAAAAACAAGGCATCATAATAAACATTTCATCAGATTTTTTTGCAAAACATAAAGCATTGCTTTTGATTATTAATGCACGATCATCATCATCATCATCATCAACAACAACAACAATTATCAATCCACTAAAAAATGAAGGTCTCTTCAAGTTCAATCTGTCTTCTCCAATCTTTAGCTTTTTTTATCACCCCTACACACTTTCTTATTTCATTCATCCATCTCACATGTGGTCTCATTTGGGTCTTTTACAATCTCTTGGAATCCAGTTTAAGATTTCAATTGTCCATCTATTATCATCTCTTCTAGCAGTATGTCCAGCCCAATTCCAATGGTTTAATTTTTTCAGTGAGCTCAGTAACACCTGTTTGTTTTCTTACCCATATATTTTGTTTTCATTCTCTTCTTGTTACTCCTAACATGCATCTCTTCATACTTCTTTGAAAGGTCTGAAGTCTCTGTACTGCTCTTCTATTGAGTGTCTAAGTCTCAGATCTATAAGTAAGAACTGGTAAAACACATTTATTAAAAACCTTCCTTTTCAAACACATAGGCATATTTTCTTTTAGTATCAAGTTATTTCTACCAAATGCACTACAACCAAGTTTAATTCTATGATTAATTTCATCCATTATGTTTCCATCTGTATTAATAATCTGACCAAGGTATTTGTAGCTTTGTTAATATCTTCTAACTCATCATAATCAATCTTTATTTTCATATTTTGAAAAAATCCATTAAACATTACTTTAGTCTTTTTAACATTTATCTTTAGTTCTGCTTTTCACTTTCATCTGATAACTCCTGCAACATTACCTGCAGCTCTAAAGCATTTATTTGCAAAAACAACTTCAAATTCAGATCAGTTAAAGTTGGTCAAATTGTTAAGCATTATTGGAGAATCAGATTACAAATTTAGATAATATTATCTATTAAATATTAATGGAGAAGTGAAAAAAGAAGTGTTTTAATATGTTAAATTATTAATTCTGAGTAAACCAAACAAATAAATGCCAGAAGGAAAACTATTATCAACTAATCCAGTATAGCAAACTATAATTTAAATCACTGTTAATTATCACAAATGACAAATTTTTTACCATGCCTATACCTTAAAAGAATACATTCTAAGTGCACATATTAGTTGAATCCCATTATACTCTCTGAAAATATAATTGTTGGTCAACCTAAGAATGTCCTATAGTCTGCCTACTTTTTATCCTACAAAATGAAGTGCATCTCTGAGCTAATAGATTATCTATCAACAAACAAGCTGTGGGGTGATTGATATTTTGGGCTACATATTAATAACAAATTTTGTGTATAATTCAGCAAATGTGCTACTAAAACATAAGAACTGTTGCAAGTGGCATATGGTGAAGATGCTATGAAGAAATGGAAAATGTTTGAGTGGCATAAAAGGTTCAATGATGAATGAAAAAATGTGACACATGATCCCAGAACCAGACAGCCAAAAACAATAATTACTGATTTTAATATTAACATGTATCAAAGGCAATTTGGTCCAGCTGACAATTAAGTGTGAGATTGTCAGAGGAAGAATGTTGAAAAACAGCCTAATTTTAAATAAAGAATTGAGCATGAAATAAAATTGTATAAAGTTTGTGCCTTGGATCTTAATGGACAAACAGAAACAGCATCAGTTTGATATCACAATTGATATTTATTCAACTACACATCTGCTTCCAAAAGTATTTATGAGTAATAAAACTTCCTACTTCCATCATGACCAAGAAGCAAAATATCAGTTTAAGCAATGGAAATTCCCCAATTCACTGCACTCTAAAACTTTGCAAGTCATGGTTGCAGGTTAGGACAATATTGGTGTATTTCTTTGATCACAAAATAATCCACCAAGAATTTATTAAACAGGGATAAACAGTCAACCAACAGTGTTATTTAAAAGTACTTCAGAAATTATGAGATTCTCTTCAAAGAAAATAACCTGAATTATGGCCTGACTATTATATAACTAGACAATTCAACCTATTCATTTGATGTAGGTTTTCTAAAATTAAAAAAATATACTGAAAGGATGAAGATTTGTTACTTTTGTAGAAGATGGATGACTAAAGTTCATCTTCTTGTTTGCCATTTTCATGGGCTTCAACTATTTGTTTATATTTATTTTCTCAAAATTATTTTACTGAATAGTTGTTACTTATTATAATCAAAAAATATTAAGAAAATGAATTGTAAGTTACTGTTACCTTTAAAAAATATTACTAAATGGCTTATAAATTCCATTTCACAGCATATAATTAATATTTTTATGTATATCATAGACACATTGTTGTCATTATTTGGTGGCATTTTATTACATTTAGTGCAATATTATTTTTGATCTTTTACTTTACTTATATTTTTGTAGAAATGATTAAAATTTTGGATCTTCCAATAATAAAAAGCTCAGGTGAAATGCAACACAACATAGCAATTTCTAATTAGCAGAATTTAGGTTGCGCTAATTGTATAAAGGTGAAGATGCATTTGTGGAGTTGATGTACACTATTAAGAATTTTTGTCCATTGATATGATGAACTCATATTGGTAACACACTCTTGCATTACTTTCTATGATCAGTTTTTTTATTTGTTGTTTATATTAAATTTTCTATCATTATAATCATTTGTAGTTCTGTGTATTTTATTTTGTCTTTTTAGAATAATATTAAAAAAGTAATATTAAATATGATAGTTTGTAGTCAGTCAAATTGTTTGCAAGATTTTTTGACAGCCCTTAAATGGGCAATTAAAACAAATCTGGTTGGTGATATTCCATCATACATTTTTTACAAAAGTGTTGAAGACTTTATACTGTAAATAATATCTAAAAGAATATTCAAAAATGAGTTCCATGCAGTGTTTAACTAGTATTAGCTCAATCATATCATAAAATGGATTACAAACTCTTTTTAAATCAATTTTATTTGACAGTTGTTTGACGTTATGTTAATATAAAGGAATTTTACCTACCCTTGCCAATTGCAGATGTGTACACATATCTTTGCAATAACATTAACCTATAATCCAACATTGGTTAGCACATTTTATTACTAGACAAACTCACATGCACTGATATTACTAATAAAGCTCACATGCAGAGCAAGCTCCTGGCCAAGAGAACAAAGATTTAACAAGACAATGTTAAGGAAGCCCATAAATAATCTATGCTAAAGAGTGAACTATAATAAACGTGAAAATAAGGAATTTCCTCAAGGAAGATATCAATAAGAACTACTGATTTCAAATAGTAAAAAAATTACAAGATAAAACATATATATATATAGTAACGGTATATAAATGTGCCGTTACATTAATTTAAAATAAAATCTTAAAGTTCGCAAATAAAAATAAAATCTATAAAAAAAACTAAAAGCTAAAATGTTTGTTAAACGTATATATATTCGCACAGATGCAAAACTTTAAAAATATTTTTTTTTATAAATAAAAAAAAAAGTATTGGAATGTACTTTTTTATAAAAAAAATACAATATTTAAATATAAAAATATTTTAATAAAAAAATAATGTAAGTAAAAATAAAAACAGGTATTAATTAATTCCTGTAATCTGTAAATGCAAATGATTGTTTATTAATTGAAAAGCAAGCTAGCCTTGGGGCTCTTATGTAATTAAAAAGTCAGATGAAAATTAGATAAGAGAATAAAGAGAAATTAGCTTGACCAATGGAAGCACCAAGCCTCAGCCCGGACCCTAATGAAAATGATGGATTAGTGATGTTTTGTTGGTTGAATCTGTGTGGATACTATAAAAAGAGAAATACAGTTTTCCTGAGTTTTCCAGCTTGCTTTTGTGAGAAGGGCGATGGGACGCACATATCACTCTCACTCTCACTTGTCTCAAATGAAATGATTGTAATACCAGGATTATTCCAGCTAAGGCTGCCTTCAGATAGACTGGGTTTCAAATAAAGACTCCATGGAAATTAACACCAGGAACCGGGAGCTCTTCTACCGTAAGCTATATGAACTGAACAATTGTTAAAATCATAAAATTAATTAAGAACTTTCGTCAAGAGTTGACAAGTTTAATAAAAAAACTAACCTAAATTTTGAATGGACTTTTATCTGACTTTTGTAAGTTTTCAGATCAATTAATAATGTTTAATTTTATATGTTTTGCATTTGATAAAAATCATTTCCATTCTTTTTCTTATTGTATAAATTACTTAAATGCATGGAATATAAGTTGGGTATAGATATTGCATGGATTTATTAGTGGTTAATTGTGTTGCTGTTTCATATTCAATTGGAATATATAGGTCATTGGTGTCATTGTGGCATCTTATGATGAATGCTATTGGGCTTCTTGTTTTCCCTCTGCAATTGATGTTATCAATGACTTTGTATTTTGATCGGTTATGTTTATTCTGGAATGTTTTTAACCATGGAATCTATGCAGCTGATCTATACTCAACATTATAAAACAAATTTTATAAAATTCATCTGTGCGAATGTATCTAAATGTTAAATTTAAGCGTAAATGGCTATATAGTTTTGTAAAGTTATATTAAGGGAGGGTAATCTTAGGTTATTCATTTCATAGTTGAATTAGGTCAATGGATTGGATATATTTGTGTAATTAGTAGATGTAGTATGAGTTTCACTACATGCAGAATCACTGTATACACCACACCAACCCTTTGCCTATGGATGGGATTGTAAGTCGGTAAAAAGGATCGCGGTCCCTTCCTATGGAGTTTTTATTTTATTGTTCTTTTTGCCATACAGATGTAACATTTCTGTATTGGTCAAGAGTCAATGTCTTCTCTAACTATACTGTTCAGATGTCCATTCCTGACAGTATAGTATATTTGTGCTGTTGTATTTCATGCTACATTGAATACATAAATGTATCAGATGGATTGATGCCAGTTTGACTGCGAACTTTTGGCCTAAGGTTAAATAAGGGATAGAATATTTTCTTTTCAAATGCAGATCTATGTAGTCTATTCATACTTGACCCTCTAAATAAAATATTAAACTCATTATTGCAATCTATTTAAAATTAAAAGTTACTATAAAAATATAAAATGTTAAATGTATTTCTCAAAATTTATTTATATGTGCGTTAATAAATGTTTGTGTGTTAATTTCTGGCAATGGCTTTTATGTTTTTATATATACAAACTAAACAAGTTATTTCTTATCTCTGCATCTCCATGAGCTAGTGACAATGGGCTAATGGTCTAAATATTTAAATAAAGTGGAATCTTAGCAGCGCGTATCTGCCTACTTTATAAATTTTTCTAGGCTCAAATGCCTAGATGGCGCCCTTGTAGTGCATATTGTGGTTAGATTCAATATCCACTTTCATTTGGATCGTTACAATATAAAAGTGAGCAGGGTCAGAAAATTACTGAACCCAATACAAAATATCAAAGTCTTCCTATGTATAGCAATAAGCATAGAAATAAATAAAAGGGTTAAATATATCAATGAACCTCCCCATGGTATATAAGTGACCATTTTAGACACATGCACTCACACAAGCAAAAAGTTTTTTTTTTATTCTAAGCCATCCATGATTTAAACAGTAAGAAAACACTGCAAATAATTTAAATGATTTAATGCTTATATGAAAATTATTATACACACATCCACATATGTCAAGCACAAACAATAAATAAAGATGTTAAGTTCTAAGGCATTTCCAATTAAAACCCTATTAAAAATATCAATCTATATTTCTTTTTTTTATAAACTTACAAAAAGTCTTTATTACTTCTTGCTAAAAAAATGTAGATTATCTAATACAACTATTAAAATAGAGGGGAACAATTTTTCTCTAAGATTCATTTAAGTAACATTTTATTAACTTTATAAGAAAAAAATAACTTTAGAAAACTATTGTAGGTTTATTAAACTTAATTATGACTGCCAAATTTAAAATATATTAAAGGGTTTTAACTGAAACATATGCAAACAATTATATGATATATAGGAAAAAGATGAAAATCAATAAACAGAAATATTAAATACAAAAATTGCAAGTCAATCTAGCAAAATTACATCATTATGGATCATTGTCTTACTGTATATCTAAATAATAGTTCATGTAAAAGTTTCACCCAAAACCCATAGTGGAGTATCAAGCTATTATTTTCTATAGCAGTAGTAAAAATGTGTACATGACATGTAGGTATTACTTGAAAAGTCATTTTATTTTATGGGTAATGAGAAGACAAAATTAGCATATGCTGGCTCTAGGTTCAAGCTGGAGAAAGGAGGTCATCTTTTGGAGTACTTTTTCAGCACATAGTTTCAGGTACAGAAACTGATACAGGTTCTGAGTTCATTCTCAATGGGAACAAGTAAATGTAGCAGGATCAGTGGACACTTCAGAGTATGTACAATAATTAGAATTAAGTAGAAGAATAAAATAATTCTAGCTGGTATTTTATAGACCTACTATTTATTGTGTGGCCTATTCAGGACTTTCAAAAATCTCTCCCTAATCAACAAACCAGTAAATCCAGATAAGGCAAATATTTTACTTAAGAAATGTCAAAGTATAATTAATCAATTTACATTTATCTAAATATTCCTAGTAACAATACTTAATGAAAGAAAACTATATTTTGATAAGATTTTAATTAAATAAATCATATGATATATTATAAAATATCTTTATATAAGAACAATATATAATAATAACATCATCATAATCATAAACATAATATTTTTCAAAAATATCAATTTTTGCCATTTGCAATGTGCTTGAACACAATCTACACATTGTAAAAGGTAAAAATTAATATTTGCTGAAAAGGTCTTTTATGTGTATAATTATTTTTATTATATATACTGTTGCTGTTATATAAAGATATTTTAAATTGTATTATGATCATATGATTAATTTAAATATTGATGATTTTAATTAATAACTTTCATATTAGAATTGATAAAATACATTTTAAGATTAAGTAATGTTTCTGAACTATGAAAAAAATATTTTACTAAAAAATGATAAATTCAGCTATAAAGTTCACCTTAAAATTTTTTTACATTTAAATAACTGAACCTTAAAACATTTTCACTACTAATGTATGCATATATATATATATATATATATATATATATATATATGCATACATTAGTAGTTTTATGTGTATATATATATATATATATACACATAAAACCACACTCACTATAAAAACACAATGTAAAAAAACACAACTTAAATTGAAATTAAGTTTCTTACCCAACACTAATTATCATCATATAAATTAATATAGAGATAGGCAAAGCAGCTCAATATATTTTGTAATTAAATCATCCACAAGATAAAATGTGCAACTACTTCATTACTGTGATGAATAATTATTTTATTTTAGGAAACTAATTATCTGTCATGAATAGGTAGTGGTGGTCATGTATATGATGAAGTAACTATAATAAACATGTTATCCTAATTGACATCACACTGAAACTTACATCAAGTGGAAGCTTTCATGAAGATGCATTCATATTTTTTGATAATTATCCGCCCCATCTTCATCTTTTTCTTAAGTATATATTAAAATAATATTTTTGTTACTGGACTTGATTATCATAATAAATTTACTTAATCCAACACCATTTTGCTAGGAATATGAGAACCCTATAAGTTCTCAAAAATACTAAGCCATATTTAATTTATAGAATAAACCAGTTTCTCTATACTTGTGTATAAATGCATTTATTACATTTATTAATGCAATAGTAGAATATAAAAAATATAACTTTTTTATTTACATAATCAAGACAGTTAATTAAATATGGAGTAAATATAATAGAAAATATTTTAACATATCTCATTTTATTACATTTCTAAATTTATAAATATAACCAAAAGAAAAAATATTGATATTAAATTTAGCTTAAATAGAAAACAAATAATTTACTAAGTAAAATTTCTTTTTGATGCTGTTATTTAAATTATTGCTTATTCAATAAAAATCTTTCTGACACTACAAAATTTCTCTTAGTTTTGTTTTTCTGTTGAGCTCAACACTTCTAGATTAGAAATGTTAATTTAGCAATGAGATCTCTGACTGTAAAAAACATATTTACATAGTCTCTTGTGTTTTTTGTAGTTGTGTTTACAATTAAAGATATCAGATATATATAATATATGCAAATACATCTTTTCCCTATGATTTCTTTGTATAATACATAATTTATTTTTAATTTATTTATTTAATTATTTTTCCCTATGATTTCTTTGTATAATACATAATTTATTTTTAATTTATTTATTTAATTATTTTTCCCTATGATTTCTTTGTATAATACATAATTTATTTTTAATTTATTTATTTAATTATTTTTCCCTATGATTTCTTTGTATAATACATAATTTATTTTTAATTTATTTATGTAATTATTTTTCCCTATGATTTCTTTGTATAATACATAATTTATTTATTTAATTATTTAATTTTGTTATAGCATCTATAAATAAGATCTACCAGTAGTCAATATAATTAGACATTGTTCAGTATTATGAACACATTATCACAGTGTTATGAAAAAAAACGATATTTTTAGAAAAATGAATTTTTATCCATTATTATAAATATATATGAATATACAACAATCCAAATCATCTTCACAACAGCTAATTTATGAGTAGTATTAACAAAAAAACGTTATTTAAACAATTTTTATAGCAAATAATATACCGTTTCTTTATTCTGATAGTTTTCCAAAATCCCATAGCAATTATTTAATTGTTCAAATTAATCTGTGTCTATGCTATTAGTTTTTATATTAATGCTTAATATTTTGATAAGGATTAATTTAATTTTCAAAATATTATCTTAAAAATAAAAAAATACAATTTTAATTTCTTACAATTTTTTTATATTTCTTTAAAAATAAAGAAAGAAACTTTTTACAAAGTTAACCTTTTGTTACTTATTTTTAAAATGTCTATATGTAATACATATCAGAAAGGTTTTATTTGTCTTCCTTCATTTAGTAATAAAATAAAATAAATTTAGCATTAAACATCTCTTAATTTTATTTCAACTCTAACATTTTTTTAAAAATTTAAAATAATGTCATGCTTGGAAATATATCTTCCTTGGTATAATTATTATTAGCTAAAGTTTTGTATATTCAATAATATTTGTAATTTTCCTGTAAAATAAGATCAAACAAAAAAATTCATCACTTTAATGACCTTACAATTCAGTCTTGACCATCAAGAGGACTATTAAACACAATATGAAATCTACCATGCCACATATAAGCTAATAATAATATGCATAAATAAAGCCATTTTATTTATGTCTTAGAGAAATTGTTTCATGACACAGGACTATGTTAACTTTTCATGAAATACAACTGCCATTATATATTACTCATTAAGAAGCATAGAAGCTAATAAATATACACTATTAGAGTTATGCCTAGCTCAATTTTGAGATTTAGAAGCTAACAAACATACAATATTAGAGTTAAACCTAAATGATCTGAAAAATGTTTCATTGACTTTATGATCCTTTTGAGTCATTTCTAATAGTATATCTTCTGCTTTCTGGCTTTACTTTTTGCTTTTACATAATGAGTGTTTAATTTCAACAATTTTTCAGACAATCTCTCTCAACTAATAAGTCATTTTAAATCTAGATTACATTTTTAAATTTCCCTAACTTTTAATCTCTTTAATCTTTTTATACAAAAATGTAGGCTCTACCAAATAAAATACTTTATATTTTATTTTCTTATTATAATTTTCTTTATCATTTATTTCTTTAGCATTTGAGAAGCATAATTCATTTTCTAAATTAGTCACATAACTACCTTTACTTTCATTTATTTCATATGTGCATTCAACCACATGAACAATTATAACACTGATAAAAGCATACAAAGCCTCTATGTCAATGCTATATTTATTTATAACATTAGTATCATAATCATGCTTAACTAATGTAGTCTGGTGTTTTTCTTTATTTTTTGTTTTATACAAAATAGAGCAAGTTTTACCTCTTCTGACTCCAGTATTGCATCACATTTGGTTTTTTAATACATTCTATTTTTATTAGTCTCTCTTTTATATATTTATATACTTTATATATTTAAATTCATACCTTCATTTCTTATTTGAATCTTTTCAACAGCTTTTTGAATCAAGCAATTGATTTCTTTTATTATCTGTCTATTCACTATTTTTATTTCTTCTATTATCTCATATAACTGCTCAAATTTTCTATTTTATTCATTTTTTATTCAGTTGAATGTAAAGATATATTTCACTAACCTTACTTTCTAATACTACAAAGCAACTTCCTAACTTGTTTATTATTTTCTCTATCTATTGCTCTATCTAAATTTTATTTTCCCTTATCAGATTCTCCATTTGGCTCTTAAATTATTTGTTATGGATTTTATGATTATTTTGTTTTGCAATATGATCTTTCAGCTCTTCAATTTGATTTTCCATTTGAACTTTTATTTCTTTATTTGATGTTTTCAATTCATCACTTCCTATGTGGTCATTCATTTCTGTTAAACATGTTCATAATTAGGTTCATAAATTATCTCACAGAAGTCGTGCCTTCATTTCCCTGACCCTGCATTTTTGTCATGGCTCTTGTAATCATATAGTATTATTATTCAGATGCTAAATTCTCCATGCAGTTGTGCCATTCAGTGCAAGACAAAGTAATCAATGGATGCAAGAAGGTTTGTGCATAAAAATGTATCTATTACCTACTCATCCAATATACCCATATTAGTTTCTTGCTTATTGTTTTCATCAGTAAAAAGCCTTGGATCTGAGAGCACTGTACCTAGATCTTAGGATCTAATGAAACCCTCTGGCAGTCATATTTTACCTTATCTAACTATAAAGCTTTGAGTCCAAAATGAAAACACAATAATGTTTTCAATTCAAGTTCATTAACTCGTATAGTTGTGTAGATCTGTACTCAGTTCAGCATCCATAATTTTTGGTGTTTTTGGTTCTTTAATAACCACAGTCACCATAATTCCATTGAGCAGGATTGATATTAAACCACTAAACATTACAAGTTCACCAATCTTTATGTATTTAAGCTGTTTATGCAGAGGCTAAACTCTCCATATAGTCTGCTACTGAGTGAAACACAAAGTAATTAATGGATGCAAGAAGGTTTGTGCATAAAATTGGATGAGTAGGCATTAGATAGAGATTTTATGCACAAACCTTCTTGCATCCATTGATTAATCTGTTTTGCAGTGTGTGGCACTACTGTGTTGAGTGTTTAGCCTCTGTGTAAACAGCTTGTATAAGCATAGAGAACAATGATCATGTTATGTTTAGTGGTTTAGTATTTGTAAGTAAAAAATATAATACTTAGTCAATAGACTATTTCTATAGAAATAAAAAAAACTTTAAGTTTCTTTCCTTATTTATTTTGAGGTAGAGGGTTCACTGTTCTTTTTATTTTGGAGTCTTTTTTTATTGTTGCCCTATATTTATTTTTATTGTCCTATTGTTACTTATTTACATTTTGCCTAACTATTATGTCTACCACTTTTAAAGTGATAGCTACAGATTTATTTATTGATTTCCCCTAGACAATATTTCTCATATTTTTCATTAATCCAAGTATTATTTATTTGTTACTTTATGCATTTCATTAGCAAATTTATTTTGTAATCTGTATATATGACTTATAAGACTTAAAATAATGCAGATATATAACATTTATGAATAATATTCATATTTTGAAATTGAACTATATTTAATCCCTTCTTATTTTGAGTCTAGATGACTCCAGACCCAGATTCCCTGATATAACAGAGAATTGATTATTTGTTATCAATAATCAGGCTGAAACTTACATTAAGTACAAACCTTCCTGCAGATTCAATTATATTTCCTGCATCACTTTCTGCTCCACATTTATAATATTATTCTGATGTAAATATTAAAATAATATGTGTTTATGAGTTGAGAAAATTTATGCGATATAGTGCTTAAAGTATAATAATAAATTATACAACAATCGAATAGAACAATATAATTTTTATATTTAAGTAAACACACAATTAAATATGAAATATACATGGTAGAAAATATTTTTAAATTAATATTTTCATTTTATTATATTTCTGAATATATATATGTAATCAAAAGGAAAATATATCAATATTTTAATTTTAACTTATATAAAATTATTTTACAATGTAAAATTTCATTTGATGTTGTTATATAAGTTATTAATAACCTTTTAGTTTTTATTTTTAAAAGTTATTCATGTGACCTATATCAGTGAGGTTACAATATACATCTGGGATTGTAGGCAGACAATTAAATATATAACAACTTTATTAGAGTGACTTCACATAAATACACCTTGTTATTGTGCTAACTTAATAAATAAATAATGTCAATGAATTTGATATTTTTAAATGAATGTAAAATAATTTATAATGCATACATATATTGATATAAAGCAGAATAATGATAATAAATATTGACCTCATTTACGTGTATTAATCAATTTAAAATGGCCTGATTTAAATTTTGTAATATACAGGTTGGAATGTATGTTAGATAATATACTGAACATAAAGTTTATTATTTAAACTGGTTTTATAATTTGAGAATTACTTTGGCAGGTATATGTTTGCTTGATTACGAATATAATATATTAATATTTAATTCTCTACTATATAAACAATATGTTTATATTGCGTAATCATAAATGTTCAATTTAGGTTACTATGCCAAAGCTATTCATCGAGGCTTTAAGATAATCTTCATTAATATATATATATTTAAAAAATTCTATTCAATGTTTATAATATCATAAATAAAAGGTTTTTTTGCAGTCTACATACATGGTTGCAAGTAAGTTAAAAGACCCTCTATTTTTAATATTAAATTACTTGCAACTCCATTATAAAAGGTAATTTTAAATTATTTTTTAAACATAAACAAAATTGGTAATATTGTAAAAGTTTGTAAATATCTGTGGGTGCATCTGTGAAAGGAAAAAAAAACTAATTTTTTAATTAAATAGACAACACAATTAAATACGAAATATACATGAATTTTAATCCCTCTTTCCAAAGATTCAGAAAAACTACAATCAGTGATATTGAAAATTTAGATTTACAAAATTAAAATGAAGAAAAACAATCTCCCCCCTTCTGTAATATGGACTGTTGAAATGCTACATAGGATTCCTAATGGTTTATATAAGACATTCTGCCCTTTTCACAGATTGTCAATAGTTTTATCAGCTACAGATATTCATTGCTCTTTGGATAAATTCCCATGAGCTTTACTATATGAAGCTTGCACTTTGCATAATCCATGGGTGTTCTATGCTCAACTAATCACCCCAATCAAATGTGTCTGATCATGATTAAAACCAGAAAAATAGATCTAAAAGAATATCAAAACACTGAGTTATTTGCTCTAATTGCTGTTGATGACAACTAACAAAGATACATAGCTGGTGTATTAAAAAATACATACCTAGGCTAATCCACACAGGATTTACAAAAACTAATGGATACTTTCAGGAAAGTTGTCCTTATGCAACCAGTTTATCCAAAGGAAACCACACTTCCAATATACATCAATAGCTATGAGTTTAAAGTCAACCTAAACAAAAAGGTAGCTCTGACCATGTAATGCATCCATTTTATGGAGCTGTTGCTTGCAAAAGCACAGAAATATATCATTTACATGGCCCAACTTACAGTATATAAAACAGTTCTGTTCATATTAACCATTATTAGGTATACATGCCATTGCACACTGTGCTTTATGTCACTATGAAAATAGTGCACACTTCATAGATCGTTATCATCAGATGTGAGGGTGTATGGAATTCAACAGGCCATAAGTGTTTTTATGTGCATTTGAATTAAGGATCTTCACTTTACCCAATGTACAATTACTTACTAATAATTGTAAGTCTATTGTCCCATTTCCCTACACATCTTTGAAGGTGAAAATAATTGCAAAAAGATATGTCAAGAAATATTTCACATAAGTCATGTGAAAAGGCACGTTTGCAGGAAAACAGCTATAAGAGTAATGCAATGGTTTCAATTGTCCATTGTTTTGGAAATCATAACATTGGTTCAGTCAGACTAGAGCAGGTATTGGCTGCTCCTTCAAATTGGCAAAACCATCAGAGCCCCCCCTGCCCATCAGCACTTCATGCTGCCAGCTTGGTTCCCTCAGACTAGTGCATGTATTTATTCAAATTTTCATTCAAAAAATAATGACACATTTTCAAACTCTTTGTTTTATAAATTTTTAAAATGAAAATTCTGTTAAATATCATCAAATTTTTTTAAAAAATACTTTGAAAAATTGGAAGAGAGCAGAAATCAAAAAATGATTGGCCCTGTAACATTACATTTCATTATTTTTGCAAAAAACAGTGCCATCAAGTGACCATATTACATGGTCAGAACAACTACCTACAAAAACATTGATCTAACCACTATAACTACTCAGATTACAGACCAAAGGGGCAATGTTTTGCCTATACATAAGAGGATTAAAGTCACAATGTTACACTGATTGCCAGCTTCATCATCTAGCAATCAATTACATAGCCACTTGACCTTTATAGTGTAATCAGGTGGGTAACAATGCATCTAGATGCATTCATAATTAAAATTAAGACAATATTGACAAAACCCCTAATACAGACACAAATTCTTTCTCAAATGGAGATGCTTTATTAATTAACCTCTTCATCAAGCAGATAAATCAAACCTTCAGTACAACCATTTAATATCAGCAACAAAACTGCTCAGGATGAAGATGATTAAACTCTCACTTCACCAGCCAAATCATTTAAACAGTTGCTTTCAACTCATATAGCTATGTTACCACTGTCACTAATTCACAATAACAAACTAACAATGTTTCACCTACAATAAAAAAGACCAGCAGAGATGTTATGGATACACTGAAGCCTCCATTATAAATACCTGAAAGCTATGGTACAGTTTACACTTCTAAAAAAAACTTGGGAAACTATGAACAAATCCATGCTTCACTAATAACAGCATTTATAACTTAGAACCTTGTGGACCACCACTTTACAGACCCTCAGCAAAACAGCAAGCTTTAACTGAGTAAAAAATCTTCATCATTTACTTACCAAAATTCCAATCTCAAGCAATGAATCAAAAACAAACCCTGAAGATATATATATATATACACACACACTAGTATACCAACAGATATCAAACCATCTAGTTAAAAAATAATGCAAAACAAAACAACTTCTAACTATTTTTATTCCTTAGATTCCAGCCCTGAAAACATTAATTTTAGTCATAGCTGGGCATTTATGTTCAGATAATTATTTTCTAAACTTTACAAGCAAGACAACAAATGGAAACCTCTATCCAGTCAATATAAAATAGCCGATTCTCAAAACATATACTCTATTTTTTCTATTCATTTACTTTCAACATGAAAATAAATACGAGGTTTGAATATTCAAGGTCTAAATCCAATTAAAAAAAACCTCCAAGTAAATGGATTTAATTTACACAGTCACACATTACGTTCTGCAGGAAACAACAATTAATAGTGGTTCTCAGATTGACTCCACTACCTATTTTAGGACCCAAGGCTTTTTATCTGTTTTTAAGATTTATCACTACCTTCAGGTGGCTTTGGCTTGGTCATCACAAGAACCTGCCAATTTTCATCCTTTAAAATTATAGGTATTGTCTCAAACCTAGTCATTTTTCAATACCATATACTGTTGCACTCATCATAATTTTTGCTTACATATCTCCTGGATCAGATGTCATTTCAAGATTACTACTTACCATCAACTCACTACTATCATCCACACCTTACCCAGTTATTTTACTGGGTGAATATAATGCTAAATTATCACAATTTTGTTTCAAAGTGGCTACACAACCTGCAATTCCCCTAATGACTATTGAAGTCTTCTTATCACTCCACCCCATATCAATCTACAACTTACATCACACCTTACTTACTGATCTGTGCTTTTATTCATCCATAATTCAACACTTAATTAAGTTAATACTTAATCCCTTTCTTTTCTCACCAATCTAGTCAAATGTTCAAATGCAATCTAAGTGTAAGGTAAACATTAATAATTCAATTTATAAAACAAAAAAAAAATTTTTTTCCTGCACACACTTCTAAATTTTTATACTCTGAAGCATACATTATATTATTTAAACTTAGCACTATGCAACTTGATCCTGTACAATGGTATATTTTCTTCATCAATATTCTGTTATTCAATATAAATCATATTATTAGGACTACCCACAAACCCTCAAAGCTTTTAACATTGGCTGATGAGTTACACAAAAGAATCATCATTTATAAATCTGCATCAAATATCTATGCATATATAAACACTTTTACAAGTACATAATGACCCCTGCAACACCCTAAAAATATCTTGTCATAAAAAAATGTGTCTAACAAAACATCTCACCTGAACACAACAGTACCTTGGGAGGGCTCTTGAATATTCTTTTACTATTAAAAATCCACAAGCACCTAAGCTAGACATAATATGACAGAACCAATATACAAATATTTTTAACAAAAGTCACAATCACATTATGCCTTTACACCAACTAAAGATCTATTTAGCTAACCAGAGTTAGATAAACCATTCCTTGCAACTGATTTTATGTTGAAACTAACCACAATACAAAACCCTTGTTGTCCAGAAAGCCTAATATTCTATCCACACAACTCAGTTAGTTTATTAGCATAAATGTATTTGATGATGACTTTTTATTTAGGTACTTACAACTGCAGATCACTTTCAAATGAAGGAAGATTGCAAGAGTTAAAAGAGAAACTGCCTTATATTAAAAGGGACATTATTTGATTTTGTGAAATTAGAAGAAAAAGTGAAGAAACACTTAAAAAGTGGACATATACTCTACTATAAAGGCACAAATATTGGAAATGCAAATGGAGTAGGATTCATTATAAATAAAAAATGAAAAAATAACATTGTATGATTGATGGTGTGTTGGACAGAGTGGCAAGAATAGTTTTACAACTTAATAGCAGACACGAAATGAAGATAATTCAGGTTTATGCACCAACAAGTTCTCATAGTGATGAAGTAGTCGAAGATTTTTATATGGATGTACAAAAGGCTTTTGTTCAAAGTAAACAACATTTTAAAATTGTTGTGGAAGACATTAATGCTAGAATTTGTAAACAAATGAAAGATGAAAATGCTGTAGGTAATTTTGGTTGTGGGAAAGAAATGAGAGAGGACATAAACTTGTGGAGTTTGCAGAAAAAGAAAAACTTTATACTATGAATACTTTGTTTGAGAAAAATTTTAAAAGGAAATGGACATGAAAGTATCAAAATGAAGGTACAGCAGAATTAAATTATATTTTGACTAACAGAAAATACCTATTTCAAGATTGTAATGTTTTTAATAAATTTAACACAGGAAGTGATCATCAATTAGTAAGATATAAAATACATCTTAATGCAAAACTAGATAGATAAAAATTATTAAGAAAAACAATATTTACAGTTTATATTCTTAATCTCTAGAAACATTCTAATGAATTTAAATTAGAACTTACAAATCGGTTTCAAGTATTAGTAGATTTTGAACATGATTCAGATTTGAATGACATTAATAGGAATATAACTGATACACTTTTAAAAACTGCAATAAAGAGAGCTGGTAGAAAAAAGCAGCAATTGACCAATAAAATTTGTACTGAGGCTAGAGAATTTATGAAGAAAAGAAGAAACATGAAGATAAACAACAATGATGCATTAAATAAGATTGAATATCTCGAATTTTGTAAAATGGTTTGGAAAAAAGTTGAAAATGATAAAAGAAAGTATAATTATGAACTAGTAAGAAATGCTGTAGAAGAGAAGAAAAGTTTAAAGAGTGCAAAACAACATTTTGGTATTGGTAGAAAATTTATATCTGCAATACGAAAAAAAAATGGCACTATTACTAAAAAAAGAGATGACATCATGAAATGTGTAGAAGACTTTTATGAAGAATTATATGATAATAAAGAACAAGTGCCTCCTATACCTATTATATCTTCCAAATTGCCCAGAATTTTGAATGAGGAAGAGATACAATTAAATTTATGAAGAAAGGGAAGGATCCAGGTAATGATGGAATTATAATTGATATATTAAAAGAAGCAAGTGGAGAAATAGAAATTTTTTTAGCAAAGTTATATACCAAATGTCTAAATGAGAAAGATGTACCAGATGATGGGAAGAATGCAATATTAATATTTAAAAAGGTGATAAAGAATATATTAGAAATTACAGACCTATCAGGCTTTTATTAGTTTTAGACAAAATTTTTATTATGATAATTATAACTTGTCTACAGGAAACACTGGATTTCCATCAAACAAGAGAACAAACTAGATTTAAATGTGGTTTTAGTACAGTAGATCATATCCAGGTATTGAGAAAAGTTATAGAAAGGACAAATGAATATGAGTTGCCATTATGCTTAGGATTTGTAGATTACAAAAAGGCATTTGATTCTATAAACATTTCTTCAGTGATTAAAGCATTAGATCATCAAGGTATTGATCCAGGATATTGTCATATTTTAAAGAATATTTATAAAAATGCAAAAGCAACAATTAGATTACATAATGATAGTAGTAACTGAAACACAGACTTGTTATATACCTGTGTCTATATATGTAATATATAGGGTATATGAGCACAGACTTTCAGACAACCCATCACTCTCCACTCTATCTAATAACCCTGATACACTCAAGCACATATATGCTGAAAAGATAAATAATCACCAAATATACGTATTTCATGCTAAACCAGCAATCATCAGTTGGTCCAGATTATCATCTCCCACACATATATACTATAAGTGCTCAGATATATATTAAGATAGACAATCTTCATACTTTAATGGACAGGCTCCAATCTACTACCCACTCCAACTCTTCAACCGTCCATCCAATTGAAAATCTGATGATGGAAATGCTCAAAGGCCACCTTGAGGCCGAGATTCTTGTCACACCCATGTTAACCTAAGGTCAATCTAAACCTCACATGTACAGGACACAATCCATTTAATGCATATGCAAGGATGGGCAGACATCTCTATAATGTAATAACTGAAACACAGGCTTGTCTGAAAGTCTGTGCTCATATACCCTACATATTACATATATAGACATAGGTATATAACAAGCCTGGTTTTAGTTATTACATTATAGAGATGTCTGCCCATCCTTGCATATGCATTAAATGGATTATGTCCTGTACATGTGAGGTTTAGATTGACCTTAGGTCAACATGAGTGTGACAAGAATCTCGGCCTCAGGGTGGCCTTTGAGCATTTCATCATCAGATTTTCAATTGGATGGATGGTTGAAGAGTTGGAGTGGGTAGTAGATTGGAGCCTGTCCATTAAAGTATGAAGATTGTCCATCTTAATATATATCAGAGCACTTATAGTATATATGTGTGGGAGATGATAATCTGGACAAACTGATGATTGCTGGTTTAGCATGAAATACGTATATTGGTGATTATTTTATCTTTTCAGCATATATGTGCTTGAGTGTATCAGTGTTATTAGATAGAGTGGAGAGTGATGGGTCGTCTGAAAGTCTGTGCTCATATACCCTATAATGATAGTAGAAAAATCCACATTAAAAAGGGTGTAAAACAGGGTGACTCCATATCTCCAAAACTTTTTACAGCAGTGCTGCAAGAAGTATTTTGGAGATTAAAATGGAAAGCTAAAACAGTGAAAGTAAATGGAGATTATTTAAGTCATTTAGATTCTGCAGACGATGTAGTTGTCCTTGCAAATAATGTTTTAGAGTTACAGGAAATGTTGCAGGAGTTATCAGATGAAAGTAGGAAAGTAGGACTAACGATAAATGTTAAAAAGACTAAAGTAATGTTTAATAGATTTTCTAAAAATATGAAAATAAAGATTGATTATGATGAGTTAGAAGAAGTTAACAGTTAAAAATACATTGGACAGGTTATTAATACAGATGGAAACATAATGGACGAAATTAATCATAGAATTAAACTTGGTTGGAGTGCTTTTGGTACAAATAACTTGATACTAAAAGGAAATATGCCTATGTGTTTGAAAAGAAAGGTTTTTAATAAATGTGTTTTGCCTCTTCTTACTTATGGATCTGATACTTGGACCCTTAATAGAAGAAGCAATACGGAGACTTCTGACCACACAAAAATGTATGGAAAGCTGCACGTTGGGAGTAACAAGAAGAGATCGAAAACGTAATGTATGGGTAAGAGAATAGATAGGTGTTACTGACCTCATTGAAAAAATTAAAAGACTGAAGTGGAGTTGGGCTCGACATATTTCTACAATAGATAATAATAGATGAAAAATTGAAATTCTAAACCGGATTCCAAGAGATTTTAAAAGACCCAGAAAGTGACTACATGTGAGATGGATGGATGAAATAAGAAAGTGTGCAGAGGTGATGTGGAAAAGAGAAGCTAAAAATAAGAAAAGATGGGTTGAACTTGGAGAGACCTTCATCCTGCAGTGGATTGATAATGGTTGATGATGATGATAATGATAATGTATATGATTTAGCAAATTATCTATCACAAAATTTGTTTAACATAAAAGATTTATATCCAATCTCCTTAGTTCCATTGAACAAAAAACATACTTTAATATCCCTAATCTGTGATCAATCTCTATAGGCCCACTTTGTATTAAAATTCCTGAAAAAAGTTCTAAAAGATAGAATCAAACCATTTCTCCTTTTTCTATTATCATCTATAAAACATGCAAAAAATATTCCTTAACAGGCCAAGCTTTGCTCATTTTCCAAAACGATCATAAATTCAGTTTGTAGGCAAAAATGCTCCAATGGCTATTCAAATTGACATTAAAACTATTTTTGACCAGTTTTCTATTGAAATTTTTAATTCAGATACTTGTAGACATCATAATACCTCATTCTCTTTTATACCTATTACCCAACATACTCCTTAATTGTGAAATTCATATTACAATTAATAGTAGAACATCATCTTTATTCTCTCCTCACCAATCCATATCTCAAGGATTTCCACTTAGTTTTTTATTATTCATGTTCTACATTAACAAACAAAAAGTACCACACACTGGTCAATATCTACCATGTAATGCATACATGGATGAACTTACTGTTTTTCTAACCTCCAAAAACATGTACCTACTCTGAACAAAATACTTAATGAATATACCTTCAAATATAAACTCAAGATCAACATTAATTATACATCAGCTTTGTTTCTTTACACTGGCAAGACCCATATAGAAATTTATCATGGTAAACCAACTAATTTCCTCAGATTTTTTTTCTAACTAGAGCCTTCTGGAATGTGACAAAATGTCCAGAAAAAACTGGAAAATGATACAGAACATATAATCAACTTTCCAAAACTCTCTCTTGTTATATGCAAAAGCATATTTTTTCAATCCGGTTGTATCATCAAAAATAACCTAAAACTCATCAATCATAAACATCAAACCTCCACTCTTTTATATTTTTGGAAAATATATTTATTAATTTGATAACAGTTTCAACTGTTCCCTGCAGTCTTTGTCAGATCTACAAATTTAAACATCACAAATACAATCATGTTTTATAAATTTATACATATAATTTTATCCAATCTGATTGCATTTTCCATAACATCCAAATTCTCTATTTTTATTTATCCATGTATTACTTCTTATATTTTAAACTTCACTAAATCTTTCATTTTGTCTATTTACTCACTCTGTAGCAAAATATTATGGGGCAGAAAAATAGCCTTCATCTCTTGTAAAATGAGACTCTCACCAACCAGGAATGAATTAGGTCTTCACTCCATTTAAAATTTTTCATATACATAAAAGTATTAATCTCCTGGTGATAAGATTTTCAGATCCTGAATGTATTCTTTAAATAACATCCACATACTGACCACTTTCTTCAAACTGATATCTGTATTTGCTTATAAACCAACTCCAAAGCATTTATCAGCAGATATTTTTTGAGTGGTGGTAGATACACCTATTGGAGCATTTATAATATGCTGTACCCAGACCTACTACAAATTCACAGTCACTATTGCTAAATATGAATAACAATCAGTTGATGCAATGATTCAGAAAATGATCATTGGAATCCAATTTTCTTTTATTTTCTCTTAAGGATAAATCTTTATGTCCTATATACTCCTATTTCCTTAAATGCTGTAGGTTTTACACCACAATTTATGCCCTTTGCTCCTTGTTCCACAGGTAAAATGAAATACAACAGCACCTAATCCACACCTGCACAGCTCTGACAAATTCCAGAAGAATTATGATTACCATATATAAATAAAATAACACCCACTTGATAACCTAGTGGAAACACTAAAGAAATGCTCAGTCTTAGCAGTTCATGCAGCAACTTTTGTTTGTATACTCTGTGGGGCACCAAATATATTTTCTGCCTTGGAAACAATACAACGAGGCAACCTGCCACATTCTTTTATAAAATCGAACAACTGAAGTCTGGAGATGGCAAAAATTGCACACTCAGAAATTCAGAGATAGAAAAATTGCACACCCAGATATTTTTGCTGCTACATGATCACTATTAAAAGCTCAAGCCAGACTGCTATCTCAAACAACCAAATGAATTTTGCTGTGACAAGAATTTTTTTTTCACATACCCCATTTTCAACAATCATTTAAACACCACATCTGTTTATTGAATCGTTCAAAGAATATATTTAGTTCAGTCAAAAAGTATTTTAAAGTAATGACCTAAAACCTCAGATAATAATAACAGAACCAGAGGTAAAAAAACAGTTTACAAGTTTACGTTTATCAAACATCTGCCTAACAATTTATTTGAACTGTATTAATAATATCTATTTGATTTTTTATGAAGTTATGTAATTTTCAATGAAGTATTTTTAATAATATAATTTTTTATGAACAATAAAGTTTGATTAGAAACATCATCGTCATAATAATAATAATAATAATAATAATAATAATAATAATAATAATAATAAAAACAACAACAACAATAATAATAATAATAATAATAATAATAATAATAATAATAATAATAATAATAATAATAATTTATTCATTTATTTATTATTAATCAAGCAATACATATAAGTAAGAGAAATACTCCAAAGAAGATAAACTTGTGCTAGAAGTATTTCTTAAATTATTAATTACAAACAAAAACCACAACAACATAAAATAATAATAATAATAAAATGCATTACTATATTATAAATACTAAAAGAAATAATATAAGAATAAATACAACCAAAGACATATACGTATACATATTAAACAAAATATATACATATTAATTAATCAATATATTACACGTAAGACAATAACCAAAATTTTAAATATTTTTTTTTTAAAATATAAAAAGATAAATTATCAACATCTATTGAGCAGTCTGTGACAAAAGAATTAAACAGCCTGAGTCCATTGTAACTAAATTGCCTACGATTGCTTTCTAAAGAAATATCTGGAAAGGCCAGTTCAAATTTGTTAGAAAAGTGGGTACCTATAATTGATACTTTACGACACCATAAAAAACGATCACAATATATATCAATGACAATTCTAAAGTTATGTAGTTTAGAAACAGATAACACACTAGAATATATATATATCCATCCCCCAGAGATCAATCTAGGTCAACCAAAAATGATACGGCATTGTATAATTTTGCAAAATCTATAATTGAAATTGTGAGTAATCAGTAAAGCCACCCCAAATGGAAATATAACATAATATACTCTGATGATGATAATAATAATAATAATTCAATTTATTTACCGTACAAAACTACAGCATTAAGCTAATTACAGAATTGCATCATAACAACTATACAATAATATACATAAATCTGTATAAATGGCAAATTATTAATATGATTATATGCCATACTTTTTGGTAAGATAAGTAACAAATTTTTTAAAGACTAAAAAAAAAAAGACTTTTATTAGTAGAATCATGATTATAAGTATTAAGCAAACTAAACAAAGGTGAAAATTTTAATATATTAGAGCGACAAACCTTAATACAAAATAAAGTAAATATACATGTTTAATGAAAACAATTATTAAAAGTAATATTTGGCATTTTTTTAGTTAATATTATTTTCCGATTGATAAGGTTATATAAAATTTTAATATCTTTCATTTTTCTTATAACGGATAGGGATAGATAAAGATCATTTAACTTAATATATTCAAAAATTTATCGTAAACCAATTAAATTTTAATAATATCTCGTTTGGAACTGGGATTCCAAACAACAGATCCATATTCTAAAATAGGCAAAAGCAAAGAGAAAAATAATTTATATTTTGTAAAACGACTAAGTTATCTACCATGCCTCAAAATGGCACCCATCATTTTAAAAGCCTTATTTACTCCATTTTCAATATGATGATGAAATGATCCATTGCTTGCAAAAATAATACTACGGTATTTCTGAATATCAACTAATTTTATATTTTTATCTTCAATATAATAAGGATAAATTATCATTTCAGATTTTTTAGAGTAAGAAACTGTTGAACATTTATCCATATTAATATCCATTTTATTATCTTTACACCATTTCACAAAATTATTAATATCTTTTTGTAAGAGTATGCAGATATTCCTAAAAATTTTACAATCATCTGCAAACCATAAAATATGTGAAAATTCCAAACTCTCTCCCAAATCATTAATATAAATGTTAAACAATAATGGCACAAGAATATTGCCCTTAGGTACTTCTATATTACAATAATATGAATTAGAAGAATTATTCTTAAACATTACATACCCGTTCATTTTCTAATAAAAGATGCAAACCATGCAACCAAATTATAGGAAAAACCTAATTTGTACATTTTGTAAAGTAATTTGGAATAATCCCCTTTACATCTAAATGACATTTATTTCTCAAAGAGATTAGCAATATGATCAATTATTGTTAAAAGATTAGCTTCAGTTGATCTGCCAGGTAAAAAACCATGTTGCACAGGAACCAAAATCTTATTTATGTCATTAATAATTTTCTTATAAACACATCTTTCAAATATGCTTACAACTGTATGAAGAACAGAAATCTGTCTATAATTATTAACATTATCTTTTGAACCATTTTTAAAAATTGGTATAACTTTGGCAAGTTTAAGAGAATTAGGAAAAATACAATTTTTAATGGAACAATTAAGAATATAACATAAAGGAGCAGCAATATATTCTGCACAACCTTTATAAATGAAAGAAGGTATATTGTCATAACCTATACTTGAATTTTTTTTGAGTTAATTGACAGCCGATATAATATCCCTATTATTGAAACAATCAATAGAAATTCTATTATTAAAACATCCCTTAGTCAAATTAAACCCAGACAGTTGAGAATTTCCAAATAATTCAGAAAAGTGAACTGAAAAGTCATCAACACATAAAGATGAATTATAATCCATTTGAGATTTTCTTTTGGTAATGCCAGAAGTTTTAATAAAAGACAAAAATTCTTTAGGATTATCTGACAAATTGAGCTCCATATTTTTAATATAGTTTTGATAATCAATTTTCTAAATAGCTTTATCCAATCTTCTATAACTAACAAAATTATTATAAAAAAGTATATTTCGTGTTTTAATGTATTGCTTATGATGATACAATTTCCTTCTAATAATTTTTTTTTAAGTTTATGTGAGAACCAAAAAGAAAATAATAATTGCGAGAGTCACAATTTTTTTTTTGGTATATAAAAATCAAGCAGATCATTAAACACTTGATTAAAACAGTCCATATTATAATTAACATCTGTTGAGGAATATAACGGGCTCCATTCAAAATTAGAAATTGTCTTACACAGACCTATATAATCCCCCTTTTTATAATGTTTTTTTTAATATTTAAAAAAATATGGCACTTAAAATAATTTATTTTAACAAAAAATTCATTAGGTGAGTGATGTAAATCAATAGGAAAATTAAGAGATGAAACACAAAAAACATTTAATCTCAGGTAAATTATTTAGAACATAATCAATTATTCTATTATAAGAATTTAAATGCGAATTATGTTGTTTTAAATTCAAAAAATTAAAGAATTGTAGCATCCTATATGCTTTGTGTGATAATGAAGAAATATCAAGAGAAGCATTATCAAATAACTCAGGAATGTTAAAATCTCCAGTACTCATAATATTAATTTTATAATCAATCAAAAATTTTTCAAAAGTACAAAGTAAGGCATCCAAGTCAGAAAAAGGACAAGGTTTGCCTTATATAAACATTCCCTAATAATATTTTTTATGACGATAAAGGAAAACTTTACACCATGTTGATTTCCAATATCTACAATTTAAAAACACAGATTTATTAACAATTTCTTTCTTCACAGCAATAAGAGTGTCCCCTCGTCTTTACATTTCTTCATGATATCTATCTGCATAAAATTTTTTTATATCTATCATCTTAAAATATATCATAAATTTGGTCATTAAGCCAAGTTTCTGTGAGAAAGATAAAATCATAATCTTCTTTACAAAAAAAAATTATTTGATTCAATTTATTTCTCATTCTTTTAATGTTGGCATAAAAATAAAAAAAACCACCCATATCCAATAATATATATATATATATATATATATATATATTCTTTTTTTATAAATTATATTGATAAATCAATCAAGAAGTATTAATTTACAAGACAAATTGCCATAGAAAAAGAAAAGAGAAGAACCGTGCGAGGCCAAAAATCAGAAAAAATAAACTCATCATGTTTATTTTGGGAAATAGAAATATAAAACCTGGAAGATCTATTATTAAACATGTTAGTTGTATAACACACAACTTTAACCTGAAATTTTTTCCCCAAAACTGTTTTAATTTCTGATGATTTATAATTTATATAAAAATATTGTACTATATAAGTAAAATATTTACATATGTTTAAGTTTCTATCTAACAATAATGTATCATAAATTGTTAAAATTTTGCAAGCATCATTAGTAAAAATCATATGATTTGTAATTTAAAGTGATTAATTAAAATCTTCACGTTCTCAGTTCCAAATACTTCAGATTGGCCCATACATATAGCTTGGGTGAAAAAGATAGAGTGGATCCAATGAATCTTTTAAAAAGACTAACTTGTGTTTGGAAATGAGAGTATTCAGTTTAAATAGTGTTCTATCTTTAAAGTGCATGTGTCATGGTGTAAGGTGTATTATCATTCATAACTTATATTGTATTTGTCATTATTCCAAAAAGTTTTAACATTTGGTGCATTAATTCTTTATTAAACCGGTTTTGATAGAAATTAAATCTTAAACCATAATTTTGCCATAAAAATTGTGAATTGTAATTTTGATTATTTATACATTTATTATTTTAAAGACAATTTTTTTATGAAAATTAATAAAACATTTTCATTGGAATTATTAATATAAAAGTTACAAAGTATATTAGAATTTTCTTGATCATTTAATACAAATGAATGTTGTTGATGTTTGTTTTTCATTCTGTAAATTTTTTTTACATTATTCTTAGTAAAACTATTAACCTTGGAACATATATTTTCACTATAAAAGGAAATATCTTGATCAAGTATTTGTATGTATCAAATTTTCCCTTATTGAAGTTAAGCCTGTTATTATTTTTTTAATAATTAATGCAAGAAATATTTTTATTTTCATAAGATATGCCAAACAAAGAATGTTTGGAGATAACTTCAGAATCACTAATTATAATACAATCCTTGATGTGATAATTCCTATTTGAAATGTCATATTGATTATTGTTATTTTATTGGAATTAGGTTGAAAACCTTTAATTTTTTACGATGTAAAAAAATATTATTTCCAGTTAAAGATGAGATTTCAATATTGGTATTATCATTAGAAATATGAGTTTCCAGTAAATCACAATGTATTCCTATGTTATTGACAGTAATATTTTTATTAGTAATATTTGAACAATTATCACATATTTTAGCCATATTCATTATCAAATTATGTATCTCCTGAAGAGACATAGATTGTAACAATTTAATAGTAAAATTAGATGGATTTATAATATTACTTTCAATACTTTGATGTATATTAACAATCTCCAAATTGGAAGTTGGTTCAATATCATTATTTAAAAAATTATCAGTAGAATCCATGACAGTATCTTTGGTAAAGTCTTCCTTTTCAAAAAAATTTTCAATCAATAAATTTGATTCTGATTCTAAAAGATTTTTATTATCTTTTAATTGACAGTCATTTGCTCCAATTTAGTAGGTAAATTATTATATCCTTTAGAACTGAAAAAACCCTAAACCAATTGATTTAAAATTTCTGCATCAAATTTAGATAATTACAAACATGAATGATAAAAATAGCCATGACATATACCAGAACACTTAATTTCCCTAGACATTTCAACAAATCTTCATGGCAATAACTTCATTTAATGTTATCATTATTTAAGTCTGATCTATGTGCAGAGGAAGTATTCATTAAATCCATAAAGTATCAGAATCACTTTCTATACTAATATCAGAGAATACAGTAGGTAATCTATCAGGTCTGTCTACCTCAGAATTATAATTATAACAATTAATACAATAATCACATACAAAATCATGAGCAAAAAAAGAATTACCATCTTTAAAATTGTTGTCATCCCTTAAATTGTAACAATCAAAATAGTGCTTTAAACCACAAAAACCAAAACATGTTAAATGTTTTTGTCTTCCATAAACATTGCATAGACGCAAAGTACAAGGAATAAAAAATGGTGCAATATATTATATATTATAAATCATAAAAAGTTGCCATTATATGTTATAAATGTGAAGTAATATATATATATATTATAATGGGACAGCCTATTTGATAGCCTTAGTTGAGGCACCAAATATAACGGAACGGCATTTAATCATCCCAGTTGATGTATTAAATGTAATATAATCAATTATATTTAATGTTTAGAAATCATTAACTTAATGCTTCACAGTTAGGTTCGCCAAATATAACAGAATGGATTATATTTAAAATCTAAGTTGGTCTTGTTAAATATAAAGAGATGATTAAATTCCTTAGAAAGAGGATACGCATTTCACTACAATCGGACTTTGGGTCTTCAAGTAGAATGCTAGAAATGAATCGATGAAATACTAAATCCATGATTATATATATCTTTATTATGCTAGCTCAATAATCTTTAAATAAGTTTAAATACAATTTAGACCAGGTCATCCATATTTCATCCCTCTTTCAGTCACCATTATGCCATGATATTCAAACTCACGGAGAATTTGCAATTAGCTCTTTTCAGGAATAATTTCAAAACAAGTTATTTCATATGCCTTTATATAAGCATTAATTATAACTATTATTCATATGATATTTATAATACTAGCATATATATAATATAATTCAATAATGATTAGACAAAGAGATCACGTTAACAAATCAATATTTAATAAACAATAAAAAATTAAATAGAATAGATAATAAAATATTAATAAATAAATACGGATGAATTTTATCATTTTAAAAGAATATTAATAAATGATATTTTTTATTTAATACCCTATGATAAAACTCAATACTATAATAAACTTTCAAAAATTAAAGAAAATAGCTTAAATTAACAGATATATAAAAACAATATCTGGGTTCAAAAATTAATAATTTATGTAACTTATTAATTTATTTATCGTTCTTATTTATATGCTTCACAATTACCCATATATAAGTATTATTTACCATTGTATAACTTATATATTATATGTATTTTTAATAAATAAAAATACATTAAACGTTTACAATATTACGTAGTAAACACAATATAATCCTGTTTAAGATATCTGTCAAATAATAAATATTTTTTATATCCCTCATCTAATTTGATGAATTATGTTAAGCTTTCAATTAATTATATTTAATATTAAATATAATTTTCCTTTTAAGATATATATGATGCAATGCCAAATTTGAAATAAAGATAACAATAATAATAATAATAATAAACATATTAAAATAATATAAGCATTATTATAATATATATAAATAAATAATAAAGGAAACTTATTTATAAGAGAGTTGAGAGTAGATATTGAAGTCTATAGTTCATCATCGCCAATGAAGATCTCTTACGAAGCACATCACCAATCCATTGGTACAATGATGATTCCATTTATCCTTAAACGATAAACTGTTAATAACATCCAATGGCCAGATTAATGTGAAATAAAATAAATATTCTTCGAATGTAGATGTTCTTAATCTTCATTTCTTTATTATCACTAGACGTTCTATATATTCAATATTTCAAAATATTTTAAAATAGCATGCAAGGTTGGTTTCGAAACCTTTATGATATAAAGCTGTTTTACTCAAAACACATTGTTTTATCCTATATATATATATAATTATCTTAAATTTATATATATCTGAAGAATCACGGAAGTATTAAAACAACGTAGTTTCCAAAAAACTTAAACAGACGTTCTTTTCCTTTATATTGCTATTCCTTTAAGATTGAGTAGAAAATTAAATATATTTTCCTTGCAGACTTTTAATCTACAAATTATTTTAATTTGGAAAACTTAATATTTAAATTCCAATCGTTAAATAGTAGTATTGATAAAAGAAAAATGCTATTTTTAAAGAGAAAAGATTTTCTTTTTCTTTCATTTTTTTATATCAAGAGAATGAACGAATCTGCTTGTGTGTTATATACAAGTTCATGCTTAACTCAACTATCAATTGTTCCACTGACATTAAGATTTAATAATAAAATAAAAAATATATATAAGTATTTATTCTTAACTTCAAATCTGGCATTTTACTCAAAAGCTTAAGGTATGTATTATTTAAAACTTAAATGTATATATAAATAGTACATATATGTTACATAATAAAATAGTCAAATAAAAATTTATATTTATAAATAATTTCACAAGAGATAAAACACATTAGACCAATAATAATAACTGTAAGTTACTATTATATTTCCCCTTCCCTTCGGAAATTTAAAATTTTAATTTAAGTTAAAATTTTAAACACTTACAACTATTTTAGTATATTCTTATAGTTTAATTGCATTTATAGTTGGATTTTATGAAGGGTTGAATTTTTTTTTTTTTTTAACTGTTATATCTTCCTAATACTTGGGCTATTTTATTCTTGTGATAACGATCAAAAATAAAAAAATTAAGAACTTTGATGGGTTAATATTTTTTTTTTTTATAAAAAAAAAATAATGTGTTTCCTTCTTGGACCACAAATATATTTACTAGCCTTATCCCTGCTTCTTTAAGACTTATGGATTTGAAAAGGACTAAATAAATACTAGAGTATCCTTTTATAAATATGAATTGACTCTATGGTTTTAATTATTTTAAGGCATTAAAGAATACCCTCACCAAAGCTAATGTTTTTAACTATACTTCTCTTTACATTGATCACTATTATTATTATTTTTTATACAACCGTATGGTTTGCACTGCCCAATTCTTATCTTGGTCTTCACCTCATTTCTTTATAAAACATTATAAGCAGCCAAAATATGGTTTTAAAATTCATGAATTGTATGTACCACGAATCTCTCCTTCTTGGTTAATCCAAAATGCATTTGGACCAGCCCTTTTTACGATAGTATAAGGTCCTTCATATGTATTGAAGAATTTATGGTATTTATTCTCCAATGGTTTGCTGGGATGGAAAGTCTTTATCAACACTTTATCTCCAACTTTAAATTCATAAATACATTTTTTTTGATTCTGACTTCTATTATTTGCCATTTTAACAAGTTGTTTATGAGCTTGTAAAATATCATTTTCTCCATTTATTTTGGGTTCATTAATAATAGGTTTATATTTTTTAAATAATATAGGTATAATTTGATGAAAGTGTAGTCAGATGGGTGAGAATCCTGTAGATTCATTTAAACTCCAATTGATATAGTCTACTACATGTTTTGTCTGCTTTACCCAACCCTTGTGCTCCTCTTCTAAATAGGTCCTAAACAAATGTCCAAGCTCCCACATAATATGTTCACATGGATTTGATTGTGGATTCCTAATAGAGATTAGCACATGTTTTATTTTTGATATATCTACCCATTTCTTCCATTCCTTATATAGAAAAGGTGTACCATGATCAGTTAGTATGGTTTTCGGCTTTCCTATCATTGGAAATTGGAGAGTACTCAGTACTTTGATTGTATATTTAGCATTGGCTTGGGGTATAGGGTAAGCAGCAACATATTTGGAAAAGAGATCATAAGTGACTAATAAATATTTTTGTTTGTTGAATGGAGGCAAAGGCCCATAATAGTCAATTGCTAAGATCTCGTTTGGTCTTTCTGGAATGATAGAATTAATTGAATTAATATAATTTTGGTTTACTGACTTAGCTCTTAAGCAAATTAGACAATCCTGGAGTGATTTCAAGATGTCTTTATACATTTTTGGCCAGTAAAACCAATTCTTAAGGGTATGTTCTGTCTTATGAGCACCATAATGCCCATATAGACAGTGTACATATTTCATGAGTGGGTCACGTAAAGACGTTGGTATTATTGTCCTCCACTCATCAACGTTATCATTCACTTTATATAGTAAGACCTGTTGTTCTAATTTAAAATGGTTAAGATCTTTAGGTGCATCCAAAACTTCCTCTTCTAATAAAACTTTTATAATTGGGTTTAATTCTGGGTCATTAAATTGTATCTCTGGTAAGTTTTCCAACTCATTCTCTACATTACTATCAGCCATCACATGGACATTTGTAATGTAGGCATTGTCTACCATCAAATGATTTTGTTCTGACCTACATGGATTTCGACTAAGCACATCAGCAACGATATTCTTGGATCCTTTGCAATAATGCACAGTGTAATTAAATCCCTGTAGTAGTAAACTCCATCTAACTAGACGACTATTAGTCAGATAACTGTGATTCAAGAATTCAAGGCTTTTGTGATCAGTGATCACTATCACCTCTGATCCGAGTAGCATTTGTCGAAATTTTTGGAAAGCCCAGACTATTGCTAGTGCTTCCTTCTCTGTAACCGTGTAATTTATTTCTGGACTTTTCAAGAGCCGGCTAATAAAGTAGAGGACACCTGGTTGGCCATCCTCTTGGATTTGGGACAGTGTTACCCCTAATCCAAAACCACTACTATCTGTTTGAACAATGAATGGTTTATTAAAATCAGGGAAAGCTATCATAGTTAACTTTAAAAACCCTGTTTTAATATTCTCAAATGCACGGTCTTGTTCTTCAGTCCATTTCCAACGTTCCTCTTTTCTAATCAATTTTAGCAACGGTTCCATGTGGTCTGAGAACTTCTGATAGAAACGGTTATAAAAATTACATAGGCCTAAAAATGATCTAATTTGTTTTCGAGTAGATGGTTTAGGAAAGTTTTGAATGGCAGAGATCTTCTCTGGATGAGGTCTTATCCCGTTGCAACCAACAATATGACCTAAGAAGACTACTTGGTTGGAAACTAAAGTACTCTTCTTGAAGTTAATTTTTATACCTTTCAGAAAACACTCTTTAAAAAATATAGATAAATGTTGAAGGTGTTCTTCAACTGTGGTGGATGCAACAATTCCATCATCCACATAAATAATTATGATTTGTTTTACCTCAGGAGATAAAGTCTTATCCAAACACCTGATTAGACCTGCACCACTATTTATCAATCAAAATGGCATCCTATTAAATTGGTATGTAAAACCCTCATAACGAAAAGCAGTATATTGGCGATCTTCTGGATGAAGTTCAATCTGCCAATAGCTGGAGGTTAAATCGAAAGTGGAAAATACCTTCTTGTTTCCAAATTTCATGAATAATTCATGTATGGGCGGTGGTATATTTCTGTCTGGGACAGTAATTTTATTTAGTTGTCTAGCATCTAAACAAAATCTCATTGACCCATCTTTCTTCTTCACAGTTACTACTGGATTACAGTAAGGTGAAGAGCATTTGGAAATGATTTCCCAATCCAGCATTTTATTAATTTGCTTAGATATATCTTCCCGATATTGGTATGGAATAGGATATGATTTAGATTGAAATGGTTGATCATGAATTAATATAATTCTCTGTTGGAATCCCTTTATCACTCCTGGTATGTCTGAGAAAATAGTATTAAATTCTCTTATAACAAATCGTAATTTTAATATATCATCACTTCCAAGCAAGTTGGATTCTGCGAGTTTACTCTCTAAAAGTGTTTCTGGAATGCTAGATGTTATAGAGTCAACTTCAATTTGATCATATCTTGGAAGCAATGTCATCTCTAAGACTTCATCATTAATTTTAACTGTTTTATTACAGAAATCAATTACACAAGTGTTCAAATGTAGGAAGTCTGCCCCTAAAATAACATTATGAATCAAACCATTCAAAATTAAAAATACATGATAGAGTTGTTTGGCCGATTTTAATCTCAACCCAAATTTGTTTTTGGATTAACTTAGCTTTTCTACTGTTAGCCATGGTAACCTGCATAGATTTCAGTGGTAAAATTTTGATATTAGGATTTATTGCTAAAATCTTTTGGTAAAATGTCTCTGATATCACAGAAATTTGGCTACCAGAATCTAATAATGCCTTAACCAGCAAGCTCTCAAACAAAACTTCTATCATAGGGCAACTTTGTAAAACAAAATTTGGTGTTTTATCTTCCCATGAACACATCATGTTAGTGATTTCTTGTGTAAAAGATTGATTCAAGTTCCTCATTGGGTATTTGGTTTCTTGAGGTGAGGAACATTTCCTCATGTACCCTTTTAGTTTGTTTTATGTGAATCTATAGATATATCTTTACTACATCCCGGTTTTGGGGAATTTCTTGGATTATTAGAAGAAGTTATTTTTACTTTATTTAAATTATCACGATTTATTTTGGGAGAGGGGTCATAAGGTATATTCCTTTGAGATGTTTTTCCCTTCCAATAATTGGTATTTCTATTATTTTTCCTTTTATTATAAAATATTGTATTGATTGAAGCTTCCTCCTTTTTTTATCAGGTAATCTAATTAATAAATTGGTTTGATTCATATCAATACTATTTAAAAGTTCTACTATTTGTTCTATTTTTGTTATATTGGTACACAATAATGATTGTTCTATTTTAAGTGGTAAATTTCTTTTTATTATTCTAATCATTTCGCCTTCACTTAAATGATAAGTATTAAGTGTTCTTAATTTTGTTATTTGACGGTGAAAGAATTTGGTCAAGGTTTCTCCAGGTGTCTGTTTATACTTATCTTGGAATATTTGGTACAATAAAGCCTCTTGTTTATCTCTATTCCAAAAATTTTTAATTAATAACTCTTGATATTCCATATAAGTAGATGGAGTTTGTGATAAAGACTCCCACCACATCCATGCATCTCCTTGTAAGTGACTATATGCAATGATCACTTTTTCTCCTTCTCATAAACTACGGTTAACGGAAAAATAAAGATTAAGGCTTCTAATATGTTCTATCGGAGATTCATTATGAGATCCTTTGAATATTTTTAACCTAACAAATTGGTTAATTGTACTACTTGGTATTGAATGGTTGTATACCTTTTGTTTTTCTAAAACATTCAACTGAGAAGTTGATGTTTGATTTTCATGATTAATCCTATAAGTATTTAAGTTTAAACCTTCTAATTCAAAATTACTAGGATAATTTTCACCTTCAGGCATTATATGATACTGAAAATTTGATCTATCACCAGAGTCAATTACTTGTTGTGGATCTTTTTGAATGACCTCCAAATGATTTTCACCATGATTTTGTTCTTGATTATAACTATAAGTATTTACATTATTTTCAACCTGATGCATTTCTATAGTTGGTGTTCTTTTACATATCTGTGTTTCAATAACCAAAAATCTACTATCAGTTGATTCCTTTATTTTATTTACTCTATTCCAAGTTTCAGTAGTATCTTTCCTTAATTTTTCCATTACATTTTTGTCTATATTTGTATTAATTTCTATTGAATTCATTTTATTTTCTAAAGTTTTAAGTTGATGATCAATAGTCTCCAATACATTATTCTGAGATTCTACCTCATTATTATGTTTAGTAGATAGTTGATCTATTCTTGCTTGTGTTTGTTGTCTATCTACTTGGATTTCATTCCGTATTTTATTTTGTTCTTCTCTTACTTGATCCCTAAAAATTCCTTGATTTTTATACATTTCATCACATTTAACATTAAATTTATCTATTATGTCATCTTGGAACTCACTAAACCGTTGTTGACATTTTGAATTATTTTCATCAATTTCATTCTTTAAATAATTTAATGCTTGTTTAATTTCTATGTTATCTTTTTTAACATTATCCACATTTAAATTTAATTGTTGGATTTTTGTAGATAGTTTATTTTCAATTCCTGTTATTTCAACCTTCAAATCATTTTTTAAACTATCTAATTTTTTACTATTATTATCCAATTTTTGATTCAAATCACTTTTTGAACTATTAATATTATCATCCAATTATTGATTCAAATCACTTTTTAAGTTGCACATATCACTTCTAAAACTAGTACTATTATCATCCATTTTTTTATTCAAATTATTTTTTAAATCATCTAATTTATTCATAAACTTTTGTAACATTTGCAGAATTGTTCCAACATTAGATGATTGACTAATCTCAGTTGTAGATGATTGATTTAAACCTTCATCAACTATATTTTGTGTTTGAGATAACACTTGATCTAAACTCGGTGTTTGTTGAGGGTATTCAATTATGGTTGTAGAACCCCCAGGTGCTTGTACTAATGATGATTGTTCTATAATATTCCTATCACCACTTAGTTCACTTTGCAAATCATCTTGCATTTGACTAGAGCATTTAATATCTTTGTTTGAAAACATTTTCCCACTTCGCAGCATAACAAATTTTAACTTAATTCAAATATTACTTAAGTGTATATATATTTTTATAACCAAAATATTATATCGTAAAGTTCTCTACCACCCCATGCTATTTATATATACTTATGATGTTCTAATAATATATGTGTATATTTTTAAACATCTATGTCTATATAAAACTTTATCCCACTCAACTCTTGTTTAAAACATAATTTAATAATTAGTTATTTAAATATTGATCTCTCTAAATCATATTATATATATTACCATTTTTTTTTATTTATATTAATCTTGCAATTAGAAATACCATATATAATGAATCGAAATTATAGATTCAATGCCAAAACGTTGCACACCAGATAAAACGCAGTCTACAGGGTATGAGATTTAATTAATCGAAGCCCCTAACGTTTGGGTCACCAGATATAATGGGACAGCCTATTTGATAGCCTTAGTTGAGGCACCAAATATAACGGAACGGCATTTAATCATCCCAGTTGATGTATTAAATATAATATAATCAATTATATTTAATGTTTAGAAATCATTAACTTAATGCTTCACAGTTAGGTTCGCCAAATATAACAGAATGGATTATATTTAAAATCTAAGTTGGTCTTGTTAAATATAAAGAGATGATTAAATTCCTTAGAAAGAGGATACGCATTTCACTACAATCAGACTTTGGGTCTTCAAGTAGAATGCTAGAAATGAATCGATGAAATACTAAATCCATGATTATATATATCTTTATTATGCTAGCTCAATAATCTTTAAATAAGTTTAAATACAATTTAGACCAGGTCATCCATATTTCGTCTCTCTTTCAGTCACCATTATGCCACGATATTCAAACTCACGGAGAATTTGCAATTAGCTCTTTTCAGTAATAATTTCAAAACAAGTTATTTCATATGCCTTTATATAAGCATTAATTATAACTATTATTCATATGATATTTATAATACTAGCATATATATAATATAATTCAATAATGATTAGACAAAGAGATCACGTTAACAAATCAATATTTAATAAACAATAAAAAATATAATAGAATAGATAATAAAATATTAATAAATAAATACGGATGAATTTTATCATTTTAAAAGAATATTAATAAATGATATTTTTTATTTAATACCCTATGATAAAACTCAATACTATAATAAACTTTCAAAAATTAAAGAAAATAGCTTAAATTAACAGATATATAAAAACAATATCTGGGTTCAAAAATTAATAATTTATGTAACTTATTAATTTATTTATCGTTCTTATTTATATGCTTCACAATTACCCATATATAAGTATTATTTACCATTGTATAACTTATATATTATATGTATTTTTAATAAATAAAAATACATTAAACGTTTACAATATTACGTAGTAAACACAATATAATCCTGTTTAAGATATCTGTCAAATAATAACTATTTTTTATATCCCTCATTTAATTTGATGAATTATGTTAAGCTTTCAATTAATTATATTTAATAATAAATATAATTTTCCTTTTAAGATATATATGATGCGATGCCAAATTTGAAATAAAGATAATAATAATAATAATAATAAACATATTAAAATAATATAAGCATTATTATAATATATATAAATAAATAATAAAGGAAACTTATTTATAAGAGAGTTGAGAGTAGATATTGAAGTCTGTAGTTCATCATCCCAATGAAGATCTCTTACGAAGCACATCACCAATCCATTGGTACAATGATGATTCCATTTATCCTTAAACGATAAACTGTTAATAACATCCAATGACCGGATTAATGTGAAATAAAATAAATATTCTTCGAATGTAGATGTTCTTAATCTTCATTTCTCTATTATCACTAGACGTTCTATATATTCAATATTTCAAAATATTTTAAAATAGCATGCAAGGTTGGTTTCAAAACCTTTATGATATAAAGCTGTTTTACTCAAAACACATTGTTTTATCCTATATATATATAATTATCTTAAATTTATATATATCCGAAGAATCACGGAAGTATTAAAACAACGTAGTTTCTAAAAAACTTAAACAGATATTCTTTTCCTTTATATTGCTATTCCTTTAAGATTGAGTAGAAAATTAAATATATTTTCCTTGCAGACGTTTAATCCACAAATTACTTTAATTTGGAAAAGTTAATATTTAAATTCCAATCATTAAATAGTAGTATTGATAAAAGAAAAATGCTATTTTTAAAGAGAAAAGATTTTCTTTTTCTTTGGTTTTTTATATCAAGAGAACGAACGAATCTGCTCGTGTGTTATATACAAGTTCATGCTTAACTCAACTATCAATTGTTCCACTGACATTAAGATTTAATAATAAAATAAAAAAAATATATAAGTATTTATTCTTAACTTCAAATCTGGCATTTTACTCAAAAACTTAAGGTATGTATTATTTAAAACTTATATGTATATATAAATAGTACAATTGAAATTTTAAACTGGATTCCAAGAGATTGTAAAAGACCCAGAAGGAGACCACATGTAAGATGGATGGATGAAATAAGAAAATGTGTAGGGGTGATGTGGAGAAGAGAAGCTAAAGATCGGAGAAGATGGATTAAACTTGGAAAGACCTTCATCCTGCAGTGGATTGATAATGGTTGATAATGATGATGATGATGATAAATAGTACATATATGTTACATAATAAAATCGTCAAATAAAAATTTATATTTATAAATAATTTCACAAGATATAAAACATGTTAGACCAATAATAATAACTGTAAGTTACTATTATATTTCCCCTTCCCTTCGGAAATTTAAAATTTTAATTTAAGTTAAAATTTTAAACACTTACAACTATTTTAGTATATTCTTATAGTTTAATTGCATTTATAGTTGGATTTTATGAAGGGTTGAATTTTTTTTTTAACTGTTATATCTTCCTAATACTTGGGCTATTTTATTCTTGTGATAATGATCAAAAATAAAAAAATTAAGGACTTTGATGTGTTAATATTTTTTTTTTTTATAAAAAAAAAAAAATAAAAAAAAATGTGTTTCCTTCTTGGACCACAAATATATTTACTAGCCTTATTCCTGCTTCTTTAAGACTTATGGATTTGAAAAGGACTAAATAAATACTAGAGTATCCTTTTATAAATATGAATTGACTCTATGGTTTTAATTATTTTAAGGCATTAAAGAATACCCTCACCAAAGCTAATGTTTTTAACTATACTTCTCTTTACGTTGATCACTATTATTATTATTTTTTATACAACCGTATGGTTTACACTACCCAATTCTTATCTTTGTCTTCACCTCATTTCTTTATAAAACATTATAAGCAGCCAAAATATGTTTTTAAAATTTGTGAATTGTATGTACCACAAATCTCTCCTTCTTGGTTAATCGAAAATGCATTTGGATTTGCCCTTTTAACGATAGTATAAGGTCCTTCATATGTATTTATGAATTTAAAGTTGGAGATAAAGTTTTGATAAAGACTTTCCATCCCAGTGACCCCAGGTGCTTGTACTAATGATGATTGTTCTATAATATTACTATCATCACTTAGTTCACTTTGCAAATCATCTTGCATTTGACTAGAGCATTTAATATCTTTGTTTGAAAACATTTTCCCACTTCGCAGCATAACAAATTTTAACTTAATTCAAATATTACTTAAGTGTATATATATTTTTATAACCAAAATATTATATCGTAAAGTTCTCTACCACCCCATGCTATTTATATATACTTATGATGTTCTAATAATATATGTGTATATTTTTAAACGTCTATGTCTATATAAAACTTTATCCCACTCAACTCTTGTTTAAAACATAATTTAATAATTAGTTATTTAAATATTGATCTCTCTAAATCATATTATATATATTACCATTTTTTTTTATTTATATTAATCTTGCAATTAGAAATACCATATATAATGAATCAAAATTATAGATTCAATGCCTAAAACGTTGCACACCAGATAAAACGCAGTCTACAGGGTATGAGATTTAATTAATCGAAGCCCCTAACGTTTGGGTCGCCAGATATAATGGGACAGCCTATTTGATAGCCTTAGTTGAGGCACCAAATATAACGGAACGGCATTTAATCATCCCAGTTGATGTATTAAATGTAATATAATCAATTATATTTAATGTTTAGAAATCATTAACTTAATGCTTCACAGTTAGGCTCACCAAATATAACAGAATGGATTATATTTAAAATATAAGTTGGTCTTGTTAAATATAAAAAGATGATTAAATTCCTTAGAAAGAGGATACACATTTCACTACAATCGGACTGTGGGTCTTCAAGTAGAATGCTAGAAATGAATCGATGAAATACTAAATCCATTATTATATATATTTTTATTATGCTAACGCAATAATCTTTAAATAAGTTTAAATGCAATTTAGACCAGGTCATCCATCTTTCATCCCTCTTTCAGTCACTATTATGCCACGATATTCAAACTCACGGAGAATTTGCAATTAGCTCTTTTCAGGAATAATTTCAAAACAAGTTATTCCATATGCCTTTATATAAGCATTAATTATAACTATTATTCATATGATATTTATAATACTAGCATATATATATATATATAATATAATTCAATAATGATTAGACAAAGAGATCACGTTAACAAATCAATATTTAATAAACAATAAAAAAATATAATAGAATAGATAATAAAATATTAATAAATAAATACGGATGAATTTTATCATTTTAAAAGAATATTAATAAATGATATTTTTTATTTAATACCCTATGATAAAACTCAATACTATAATAAACTTTCAAAAATTAAAGAAAATAGCTTAAATTAACAGATATATAAAAACAATATCTGGGTTCAAAAATTAATAATTTATGTAACTTATTAATTTATTTATCATTCTTATTTATATGCTTCACAATTACCCATATATAAGTATTATTTACCATTGTATAACTTATATATTATATGTATTTTTAATAAATAAAAATACATTAAACGTTTACAATATTACGTAGTAAACACAATATAATCCTGTTTAAGATATCTGTCAAATAATAACTATTTTTTATATCCCTCATCTAATTTGATGAATTATGTTAAGCTTTCAATTAATTATATTTAATAATAAATATAATTTTCCTTTTAAGATATATATGATGCGATGCCAAATTTGAAATAAAGATAATAATAATAATAATAAACATATTAAAATAATATAAGCATTATTATAATATATATAAATAAATAATAAAGGAAACTTATTTATAAGAGAGTTGAGAGTAGATATTGAAGTCTATAGTTCATCATCCCAATGAAGATCTCTTACGAAGCACATCACCAATCCATTGGTACAATGATTATTCCATTTATCCTTAAACGATAAACTGTTAATAACATCCAATGACCAGATTAATGTGAAATAAAGTAAATATTCTTCGAATGTAGATGTTCTTAATCTTCATTTCTCTATTATCACTAGACGTTCTATATATTCAATATTTCAAAATATTTTAAAATAGCATGCAAGGTTGGTTTCGAAATCTTTACGATATAAAGCTGTTTTACTCAAAACAAATTGTTTTATCCTATATATATATATAATTATCTTAAATTTATATATATCCGAAGAATCATGGAAGTATTAAAACAACGTAGTTTCCAAAAAACTTAAACAGACGTTCTTTTCCTTTATATTGCTATTCCTTTAAAATTGAGTAGAAAATTAAATATATTTTCCTTGCAGACTTTTAATCCACAAATTATTTTAATTTGGAAAAGTTAATATTTAAATTCCAATCGTTAAATAGTAGTATTGATAAATGAAAAATGCTATTTTTAAAGAGAAAAGATTTTCTTTTTCTTTAAAACCATATTTTGGCTGCTTATAATGTTTTATAAAGAAATGAGGTGAAGACCAAGGTAAGAATTGGGCAGTGTAAACCATATGGTTGTATAAAAAATAATAATAATAGTGATCAATGTAAAGAGAAGTATAGTTAAAAACATTAGCTTTGGTGAGGGTATTCTTTAATGCCTTAAAATAATTAAAACCATAGAGTCAATTCATATTTATAAAAGGATACTCTATTATTTATTTAGTCCTTTTCAAAACCATAAGTCTTAAAGAAGCAGGAATAAGGCTAGTAAATATATTTGTGGTCCAAGAAGGAAACACATTATTTTTTTTTATTTTATTTTTTTTTATAAAAAAAAATATTAACCCATCAAAGTCCTTAATTTTTTTATTTTTGATCATTATCACAAGAATAAAATAGCCCAAGTATTAGGAAGATATAACAGTTAAAAAAAAAAAAATTCAACCCTTCATAAAATCCAACTATAAATGCAATTAAACTATAAGAATATACTAAAATAGTTGTAAGTGTTTAAAATTTTAACTTAAATTAAAATTTTAAATTTCCGAAGGAAAGGGGAAATATAATAGTAACTTACAGTTATTATTATTGGTCTAACGTGTTTTGACAATATTGATATATCTATACTGTTGAGTTTATTGAATGACACTGAAATGCCAAAATCACATATATATGTTATAGCAAATTTACTCTTAATGCGTGAGCTTCACATTACCCTAAATGGCAGAAATTCACCAGCTTTCACACCAACTAAATCACTTTTACAAGGGTCCCCACTTAGTGCCATCTTATTCATTTTATATATAAATCCCCTTCTTGTTTGACTACAACAGGCATTTGAGGGATTGGAGATCCCAGGAACAAGTCAAAAATTGATTTGCATTGCATACATGGATGATATTACAGTTTTCCTGACATTAAAAAAGCAGATACCAAACTACAGATGATTTTAGAAAAATACTCAAAGGAATTTAAACTAGGTTTCAATCCAGAAAAAATAGCAGCATGGACCATATTTACAAGAAGGCCATGTACATCCATTTTCCAAGCAAAGCCATGCTCATTCCTTGGGTTTCCATTCCATCTGGAAACTACTGGAAAGAGATGCCATTTGCAAAACAAATTGAAAAATGAAATCTAGAAAATAGCAGACTCTTTAGCCAATACCTATATGTCAGTATATTTTAAGATTCAATTAATTAACAGTTTGATGATGACTAAGATAGTTTACTTTATGCCAATGGTTGCTTTTTGAAAGGCTTTTATCTCTAAAATTAAGACCATTTGCAATCAGCTACTATAGTCAAGGAAAGTTGTGGCAATATCAATGACAACACTATGTTGACCACAGAATAAAAATGGTTTGGGTTTACATGATATTGGTATTTTTGACAAATATAGAATGAGGAACAATATAGAAGTCATTCTAACTGATAAACTACCACCAAAAAAATTATCATATTTTGAAAAATTAATATATCATTGTAAAACAGAAATCAAAAATCCCAGAGCAATTTATTAATAAGTACAAATACTGGAAAATTTATGAACTAATAAATGAAGATAATAACACAATTGCTTTGGAACGATACTGGGAATTAATAATAAACAACTGGTTAAAAGGTATAAATGATGAGCCTTAGAACCAAAGTTTTTCAATTTTCTGATAAAACTTAATTTATCTGCATTATCTACCACATATTTTCTTTGCCATAAAAGATTGTATACATCAATTGATCCCTTTTGTGGGTTATGCCATCATGCTGAGGAAACTCTATCACATCTGCTATATCACTGTGAGGGACTTAGGCAGATAAGAAATCTGATAACAAGCAATTACAGGAAGTCTAATGTAATGATGCATCAATTAATTTCTGCATTTAGCAAGGGATTAACACCAAGTATCAGGGCAGCAACCTTTGTGCTATATGCATCCTGGTGTACTAGATGCACCTTCCTAATTGGTAAAAATTCTAGGAGACATCCAGCTACTTTTTCAAATAAACTTGAAATGATACAGAAAAGGGATAAGACCCTCACCAGACCTGATATTTATGCAGCAACCTGGTCATTACTTAAGATGAGATCAATGTTATAGTGACAAAAATGATAAAACTCTTAGGAACCGGTATAGTGTTTTTTTAGGACAACAGCAGTTTAAACATTGTAAGTTGGGAAAATTAAACATTATAGATGGATGTTGCTTTGTTATATGTATGATATTCATTTTTGTTGATGGCTTATTCAATTTATCTACTAGAGAATTATGCTTTACAAAAACAAATGGCATCCAGACCCACACTACCTTAATTGAATGAGGATATAATCATTTTGTAGTATCATTTGAAACAATTGAGATTGAATCCAACACTAGAATCATTTCATTCAAGTGCCATCCCATTCTAATCCATTAATGGACATTTGAATTATGTGGAGAACTGTACTTGTAGTAATAATTGTAACATTTGTTTCTTGATATACTCATTTTTTCTTGTCCTTTTTACTGATGAAACCACTTTTCTTAAGTGCAAATAAAGTTTGCTTTGAAACGTCATCATCATCATCATCATCAACTTCATAATAATAATAATAATAATAATAATAATGATGATGATAATGATGATGATGATGCTCCTGCTGCTACTACTACTATGACAACCACTACTACTTCTACTCCTCCTACTACTACTACTATTACTACTACTACTACTACTACTAATAATAATAATAATAATAATAATGATGATGATGATGATGATGATGATGATGTAGAAAATCTTAATATTGCTGTTATGTAATACTACACTAGTTGGGGCTCAAACCAGTAAAAAACTAACAATGCCACAATATAAAAATAAACCAATGAAGAAAGCAAAAATAAACCTTTTTGAAACAATAGTTAATGAAAATCATAAACTAATTACAGAATATCATAAAAAACCTTACATTACAAGGAAAAATATAGAGACAATCGTACTGCACAATCAAGTAGCTGGTATCAATGCAGCTGCTGCAATGCATAAAAATTTAGACAGTTAAATTGTATGCAACTGTCACAAAAGTTAACATGCAAACAACTCGTTTAAAAAATAATTCGACTACAATAAATACTATAACAGTTCCGAGATTTAGAAAAAACAAATCCAAACGACATAAAACAACTAGATTTAAATACTCAGGTGAACCATACCCCCCCTTCCCGCACTGTACACCGGACCGTTGGTGCACTTAAAAAAATTAATGAACACTTTAATAATATGATCCCAAAAGGAATATATACATCATTCAAAAGATTTTTTTCCTACATTTAATAGTCATATCCACTACAGGTGTAAATATATCACGTATTGTTTTCACACTCATTATTATATCAAGCAATAACTGAAAATGAACTATGGGAAATGATAGTAAGAATCACAGACCACTCAAATCCCAGATACCTCCTATAAAGTTTTTTGATAACAGTTAAAAGAAGTAATTTCAGTACCAATTCAAAACATTAGGCAATTACGTGATTGTTATAGTTCATCAAGATCATCAAAATCACATTACAGAAATAATAAAAAATACATACTTTGGATGCATGATACAAGACTTTTCAAAAAATGATGAACCCATTTAGTAACGTAATAGTATTTCAACCAATATACCTCAAAGACAGACCATAGCAATAATTATGTCTTTAAAGTTAAAATTACACAAAGACCTTTATCCTGAATCCATACCAAGCCAGATTGCAGATCAGGAGGCTATACTATGCCTATATATAAGAGGTTTTAAACCAGAATGTTATGCATGTGGGAAGCATGGTCACTGAGCCAAACAGTGCATGGATATCCAACTTATACAGGTTCAGACAGCAAATAATCAACACATAAAATGCCAACATGAAGATAGCAATAATCCACAGGCCACCACTAGCAACTCAAGCAATCAGCATGAAAACAAAAACAATCACTGTACAAATAAAGCTTTTAATAACATTCATGCAGAAAAAATACAAATATACTTGATTCTACAATAAATGATTTGAATAAAATAAATGAAAGTGCTAATCAAATTGATCAAAATCAAACACAAATCTTACCTGATGTATCACAAACACCAGTCATATCAATCATAATACAACAGACTCAAAAGCAGATATACTCAATGATACATATAGCTGTACAAAAACAAGCATGTCACATGTAGTTATAAACAAACACCTACAAATATTCTGGGGTAACTAACTCCATGCCACCCACCCCCCCATACTCGCAATACCAATAGAAGTCAAACCCGTCACCCAAGAAAAAATAAATCAGAAGGAGCCCAAACAGATAAAAACAGTACTCTAACAGAAATGATTGAACATTTCACAGAGAACTTCATATCCATGGAGCTTGATGATAGTCAAGCCATTGATAATTTCCCACCAAGCACTAGAGAATACACTAAAGCTTCTTACAGACTTCAATACTCAATGAAACCAACCACAGCCAATCATGTTAATGAAGTTAAAAATAACCTCATTTAATATTAGAGGACTCAACTCACTCAAAACAATACATCAGCTAAAACAATAGATAAAGATCACACAACATCATATACTAGCACTTCTAGAAACTAAAATTTATACTTGTATTTTTATGTTGGACTATTTCCATCATATAATATATGTATTGAATGTCTTTAGAAAAATTTAATTTTATTTACATATTCCAAATACATTCAACTATTAGTAATAGTACATCACACAGGTTAGTATATGCACAATGTTTGTAATTGCACATCAAATAGGTTAATATATGCACAATGTTTGAAGAGGTATTAGACTCCCCTCTTCTTCAGGTGTTGCTGGCCTGAGCAGTGACAGTACTAGCATGGTATTCGAACTTGGATCCTTAGATTCTTGATTTTTGAAATTTAAGGTGATGCTGTAACCAACTGAGCCATTCTGCCAAAGGCAACAATCTGTAGTAATTTCATATACTTATCTATGAAGTTACTCCTGATTTCTCCACTTCATCCTAAGAGCAAAATTGATTAGTGGTTTCCATACATTATGGATAGTCACACTGAGTTGGCTAATGAAATTTTTTACCATTGTCATGTGAGAAGCTTTTTTAAATTTTCTTCTTTGTAACTTTTCTTCTCTATCCAATGTTGTTGTGTTTTCCCAATTAAACATCATGTGACTATACATAATGTATGGAGACAACTAATCAACTTTGCTCTTAGGAAGAAGTGGAGTATATAAAATTACTACAGACTATTGCCTTTGGCAGGTTGGCTCAGTTGGTTAGAAGGTTACCTTAAAATTTAAAAATCAAGAATATAAAGACTCAGGTTCAAATCCCATGCTAGTACTGTCACTGACAGGCCAGCAACACATGAAGATGAAGGTAGACTAATACCTTTCATAACATTGTGCATATACTAATCTGTTTGACATGCTATTAGTAACAGTTGAATGTTTTTGAAATATTTAAATAAAATTAAAATTTTCTAAAGCCTTTCAATACATAAATTAAATGATGGAAATAGTCCAATATAAAAGTACAACTAGAACACCATCATCACAAACCTTCAGGAAAACACTAAAATCTATAGTGGCTCACAAATTGACCCCTCAGTACATCTAAGTAGGGAAGGTTACTGTGCATGTTCTAGAGAAAAAGTAAGAAGAAAAACAAGAAGTTTGCTGTTAACAGAATAAAATCAACTCAACGGCCCAGACTAAATTACTATTTGAAACAATTATTTAAGCAGAAAAAATATTTCAAAGCTAAAAATATAAATGTAAAAAGTATTTACAACATAGTTAGATTGCAATAGCAACTACAATTCAACTTTTAGAAGCATAAAATAAAAACATAAACAAACTTACATATTTTACTAAAAATTCACATTTTGCGACCTGAAAAACATTCATTTTCTTATGGAAATTATTATTTTTTTATAAATTTCTTAAGATTAATTTACCATCATTTATATTTGTATCCACACAATTCTTATAACCTTCTAAAATCTAGTTGTTTCTGAATTTGATCAACTATTCTTTTTTAGAAGGAAGTATTTTGTAAGAACAATACTTATATTAGAATATTTAGACTAATTTTTCAACTGTTGCTTGTCCTTTTTACAAATGATAGCCACATTAATGCTACAATCAGCCATTTGCTTTTGATTAATGCTGTTACTAAAGACTTTCTGTTTGTTCCATAATGTTAAAATATTAATGATGGACAGTAATTTTTTTTTTATAAATACTTTAGAATTTGCTGTAAATAAAGTTTTGCATTAAAAAATAAAATCAAGATTTTAACTCTCACCAATTATGTAAAATAATAAGTTTTCTAATAATTAAATATTTTGCACCAATATATATGAAATTTTAAATTAATATGTTTATCTTTGTAATTCTATTACAAGAATTTTACTTGCTCATAAAGAAAAGACCATTTTGTTTTAAACTTTCAATATATAGCTGAGCCTGTTTTTAGTTTAGTCAGTCCAATTCATAATACTGAAACTCAGTGGCTAATGTTTGTGATGAGTTTATAATAAGAATGCAGAGGTATTACATAAATTTGCATGTCCCACTTTTTGGCCAAAGTAATGTAAGAGACTTTTTTGTTAATTGTGTGGCAGTCATTAGATATGAACATATCTCTTTGATCTTTCTCTCTCAATCACCACATTCAGCACATATTATGTTAATATTTTGTTAATCAAGTTTATTTCATCCTCAAAGAACTACTGGCAAAAACCTAAGATCATTTTTGTAAATGTTTTAGAGGTAATTATGCTCTGCCAATTTAGTTGCAATATTAATGCATGATTCCCCATAATAACTGAATTGAAAGTGAATCATTGCAATAAATTCTACAAACAATCTCAAGGGCAAGTTTGGATGCAATCTATCTTTGATGTTGTTTATAAGCTTATTTAGATTGGGGGGGGGGGTTCTAAAGCTGATGTTGAAATTGTTAAAACATATGTTATATAAATGATGTGACATCCTATGCATGCAAGGAAAACATATCTAGTTGTATATATTACTGGAATTTGTAGGATGAGTGTTTATTTTGGATAGAATTTATTGATTGTTCTGACTGAAACGTTATAACTGTAACCTATTTTTATCAAGTCTTTAATATAAACATCAATATTGGCTTTATGATCCACTTCATAGTTACATAATCTTAAGTTTCTATACAAAAACATTTAAAGTCTGCAAATTTTTGTGATGTAGGCATGCACAAAGGGGAAGGAGCAGATTATTTCCTGAATGTTGAAGTGCTTGACAATCATCCTACAAACGATCTTGTCATTATTTCTTAGTATATAAAGGTCTAAAATCTAATACCTTTATATTGTCTTTTTATCTTCTGGTTCACACCAAGGAAGAGCAATGGGTTAATTCATGATGTGTATTATTGATATGCTCCTCCAATGCACAAATAATTACATAGCCTACATAACATATATGGAGAATGAATGAATTAGCGCTCAGTTGAATGCTGTGTATTTGCTTGACTGGCCAAAAACATGTTCAACTATACATTGAAAATTTAAAACAAAATATATTTTGTTCTTTATGAGTAGGTAAAATGCTTATAATAGAATTACAATTTAATACAAGAAAAGATGCAAATATTTTTAGAATGTCTATCATTATTAAGAGTAATGATTTGTTCAACAAAAGGGGTTTTTATATTCTGAAATTTTATTTCACAATTGTTTTCTTTTAAACTTGTATATTAATAATTACAAAATTTAGAGGCTGAGATATTACAATTTTTAAAAGCAGTTCACATACTGAAATACAAAAAAATGTGTTGAAACAAGAATGAACAATGAAAAACAATAAGGAAAATAAATAAGCACTATTACATGCCTATAGTACTCTAATATATAAATACTCTAACTGCCTTCTCAGGCTAAATTACTATCATTGATCATAGAACTTTAGTACCTAAGTCATTAACTGTTTTAGCACTGTAAATAAAAAGAAAAACATTTAAAAAGGGTAACAGTGCAATAAATAGTCAATATTTATCTGATTTGCTAAATGATGGGTAGTTGTAGAAAGAGATTGGAATTATTTTTCACATGTACCGAGGAACATTTAAAGAGAAAGAATACTCCTTATATATATCAATTACCTTTTGATAAAAAATTGTAGAGGAATGATATTTGTTGAACTGTGCTGAATGGATAGCCAGATTAACTATGGATTGTCTCATTTAAAGGATATAAAACTATTTTTTTATAAACATTTGGAATGAGTTCACACCAGAGCTGTAGGCTTGGCAAGCAACATTAGTAATAATTGAAATCAGGTAGAGGATTAGTTTACTTGAATTCAATTACAGATTTATTGATGATATTTGAAATAATTAAAATACTTTTCATCATGTTTTATTTAAATGCCTAAAACTACATATTTTTTTTGCCTTTAAAAATAATATATAATAAATCACTAATTTGTTCCTGTCCCTAAATTTAAATGTTATCATCTTTTTATTTGTATAAAATATATTCAAAAATCCAAAAAGTCTATGCAGTTATCTATATATATTATCCAGGTTTTCTTTCTAAATTATTATGTCAGGTGAATGTGTGTGTGACTTCTCCTTAAAGGAGTCAGGAATCTCTCAGCAACTATGTCCAGATATGATGTGATGTACTGTGGCTTCTCCTTAAACAAAGTCAAGAATCTCTCAGCAATTATACACAGAGAAACCTGTTTGCCACTTTATTTTCCATTCCCCACTCTAAGTTTTCCCATATTTTGCTCCATCTCATTTCCACAACATAATCTTTGTCAACTCTATGGCCTTTATATCTAAATTCCCCTTATCTTTTCCCAAATCCAGCATAAAAACCAATAATCCACTTTCTGTATAATCACTTTTTTCATATTTATTCTTCCATAACTTAATTATATGTATCCTTTATGTTGGCTGCAAAAAGGAGTTTGCTATTAACTGAAAAAAGACCCTTTGATTCCTCTTGGAGGCCTTAAAGGAACTGAGCAGAGAAAATTTCATAATGTCCAACTCCATATGTTCTTGTCATTGCAGTTGTTATTACTACGTGATTATTCATATTATACCAGTCCATCCATTCCACTCTTTATGGTCTTATAAATCTTTCAACCCACATATGCACCAAACATGAAAGTGACATATGTAAAGAAGTGAAATAATGATAATAAATTCCCTGTGATATCGATGGTTACAACCTAAAAAAATGAGGTCAATCGGAACCTTCCCTGTCACATCATCCCTCACCAGTCTGATTAGCTAAATGGTGGTCACTCTTTTAATTTACACACCTTTAAAAATACTAAAATATTTTTATTTAGTCTTTAGCACCACTCACAACACAGAAATGTATTGTTGATCCTTCCTTTTCCTTCCTGAGAGAGTGCACAAATAAAATGATCACAGTTATATATCATAAAAAAAATTAAATATGTTCGGACATAAAATGTGAGACAAAATAACCCCCTGCTAAGTTATCCCTATCTAGCTTATAATTTATTTTCCCTATCTCAGGTTATTGACTGGTTCGATCCATTTACTTGAAATAACTCCGGTTACATGCAAATGATTGAATAAGTAATTTGAACTAAGCAAATAAGAGCGGCAAACCATTTTTTTAATAAAAAATAAAAAATTACTCTTTATTATAACTTTTAAAGGTTTTTACTAGGTTAAAGATTTCATATAATTGAAAAAATATAGTATTTAGATTAAACATCTATTTACAAAAAAAGATTTACCCAAAGAAAATGTCATTTTAAAATAATTGCATAATGGGTGTGGTCTATATCCCTTTTCCACTTGAAAAATAATAGTTTAAAAAACAAATGTATGTAATTAATTTCCTTACGAAGAAACATAATTCATATAGATATTGAATCCATTTAAAGAAAAAAATAATCCACTAGTTTACATGCATGTCTACTGATTACCTCTAGGATCAATAAATTATTAATATTTTACGCATCTTTATGTCTTGCTGCTTAAATATTTATACATGATACGCATCTACATTTATTTATTTTAAGCATATAAATGATGCCTAATAAGAAATAATATGGCTAACTGATACTCTACATAAGGTATCATCATAGTAAAAGGTTATGAGGTAGAGATTCTCCACATAGGGAATCTAAATGAGACATGTGTGCAACTATTACATAATATAAGTGATATGAAAATTACATAAAATATTATAGTTATGAGTATATAAGTGTTATGTTATAGTATGATTAATATTAAGAAAAATGCGTTTGAAACTGTGTGTACTCCAGAAATTAAAAGTGTTAAATAATTATATGTGAAGGTAAACGAGTTGATTTAATAAAAATGAAATTAGAAATTACAAATGGTTTTTCATATATATATTTTATAAAAAGCAAGGTGTAAAACAAGATGGAAGATCCGAATAAATGATTAATTAAATGAAGGATTAAAAATTAATTAGTTCAGAAATAATCCCAGAATACTTTTGTGATTAAAATTGATAAGGAATAAACAATAGAACTAAAAGTAGATATAATCTAGCAGAAAAAAGACAAGTCAGTGTCAGTCCTGTTTTTCTGAGAGACTTATGTGTAGTGTGAATTCGAAACAGGACCAATGATGGGAGGAGAACCAGATATTCGGGTCTCGACCTAGGGTAATTATACAGACTATACCTGTCTTATTATTATTATTGTAAGCCTTACAGGCACTAGTAGAACTAATGATAATTCTGTTTATTAAATGATTGTTAATTTTCATACTAATAAAATCTTGTATCTGTTAAGTGGGATATCTTAATTTTATGCAAGAGAGTAATAGTTACTCAAATTAGGTGTATTTGGTTTTTTCTTGTAAACGATAGGCTCAGTCAGGAGAAAACCTGTTTTTCAAGCTTTATGAAAGAAGTACACCGAACAGTAATTCAGAAATCGGTGAGTTATTAAAAAAATTAAAATGTTGATAGGACAAGCTAATATATCGAATTTGGGATAGATAATCTGCATGAATGGCCTTTTTATGTGCTTCAATTACAAAATTATTTTAAGTTAAATAGTATTATTGAAAATGACAGGAAAGTAGCAGCTTTATTATGTTTGTCAGGTAGAAAAGTTATTGAAATAGTAAACAAATTGTATAATGGGCAAGTTACAGATAGTATTAACTACGATGAGCTGGTTCAAAGACTAACAGATTATTTTAGCCCAAGATCATCGAAGTATTTAGCTAGGTTAAAATTGAGGAACTGCAAACAAGACAAACTCGAATCAATTAAAGAATATGATATTGTTCTATGCCAATTAGCAAAGAATTGCAAATATGGCAACTTTGTGGAACAAATTCGTATTGACCAGTTATTATGGGGAATAAAGGACGATAAATTGCATCAATCATTATTAATTGAAACTCAGATAACATATGAAGGTGCTATTCAAAAGGGAATAGTATACGAATCAGTGGTAGAACAAGCTTTAGCTTTTCAAATAGAACAGAAGAAAACTCTAGAAATACTATTTTTAAAATAGAGAGAAATGATAAGGATGGTACTAAAGAAGTGAAAAGTTTTGAAATAAAATGTTTTTATTGTGGAAAAGTAGGTCATTTGTCTAAAAGCTGTAAATGGAGGAATGAAAAATGTTACAACTGTGGGGGCAAAGGCCATTTAGCAGCAGTGTACAAAAAACCTAAATGAAAACCCGAATATGGTAAAGATCAGAAACAGTGGAAAACAGTAATTAAAAGAAATATCTTAAAAAATGAACAAGATCAATTAATGCTAGAGATTAAGTTAAGTAACAAAAGAATAGAAATGGAAATATGTAGTGGCTCAGGAATTTTTTTAATATCTATGAAAAAGTGGAAGGAAATATCCACAGACAGCTCTCAGATTAAAATACAGAAAGATAACATTAATGTTAGAGATGTCAATGGGAACCTGATCAAGTTAATTGGGAAATCCGAAGTAATAGTTGGTTTTAAAAATAAAAACTACAAATTACCTATATATATACTCGATAAAGATATTAGTCCGTTAACAGAAAGAAACTGATTTAAAGACTCAGGCATTAAATTTAATATAGTTAAAAAGGTCTCGGTTGAAAAAGAAATGATAGAGTTATATCCGAATTTATTTACCGAAGATTTAGGTTTGATAAAATCAAAGCCCATTGACTTGCACTTAAATGAAAATGCTAAACCAGTTACTTGTAAACCAAGAAAAATACCGTTTGCCCAAAAGCAGTTAGTAGAGGAAAAATAGAAGCGTTAGTTAAAAAAGACGTGTTATCCCCAGTCGAGGAGGTGGATTGGGTCACGCTGATTGTTGTGTTAACAAAACCAGATGGAAAAATTAGGCTGAGTAGAGAATATAGAACAACAGTAAATAAGTATCTTAATAAAGGAGCTTACCCAGTGCCGAATGTATGTGAGATTCTCAGTAATCTAGCTAAAGCAAAAATTTTTGCGAAATTGGATTTAAATTCAGCATATCACCAACTAAAATTTACGGATGATACAGCTCAGTTATGGACAATTATGACTTATTTTGAATTATTCAAATGTAATTGTCTCCCTTTTGGAATTACATCAGCTCCAAACATATTTCAAGCAAAAATAAATTCAATATTACAAGGCTTGGAAGGAGTGATGCCATATTATTACGATATTTTGATTGCTGCAACATCACTGGAGAAATTAAGAAGTAAAATTCAGGAAATATGCAAGAAACTAAATAATGCAGAGGTAAAATTAAATGTTAAAAAATGCATTTGGGAAACTGAAAAATTAAAGTTTTTAGGCCATCTTATTTCAGAAAAAAAAGAAAGTCCATTAACTGAAAAAATTACGGCAGTCAAAGATGTTCCAAGCCCAATTAATGTCAAGCAACTTCAAGCTTTCCTAGGTTTGATTAATTTTTTCAAACTGTTTCTAAAGAACAAAGCAATGGTCACAACTCCTCTATACGAACTGCTACGCAAAGATCAGTAATGGATTTGGAATACCAAACATAAAAAAGTGTTTAAAGCAGTTAAGGAATTGTTAACCTCTAGTAGCTAATTAGTGCATTTTTATAGCGACAAAGACATCACTATTACTACAGATGCATCACAATATGGAATCAGAGCAGTTTTAGCTCATTAAATAGTCGATCATGAACGTCCTGTAGCTTATGCTTCTTGGACTTTGTCTAAAGCTGAAAAAAATTATAGTCAGCTGGACAAAGAAGCTTTGGCAGGCATGTTTGCTGTGAAAAAAATTCACCAGTTTATATATGGATGAAAAATTGAATTAGTAACAGATCATAAACCTTTGTTAGGGATTATAGAAGATCGTCCGATGCCAGAGCATTTAACTCCACGCATGCTCAGATGGGCTAATACACTTACTGCTTATGATTTCAATCTAAAATATCAAAAAGGAAAGATAATTTCTCATGTGGATGCTCTGTCTAGAGTGCCTAAAAATAATGACAACTATGAAACTGATGTGGTAGTTAATCATATTGACAATATAAAATCACAAGTCATAAATAGTAAAATGGTTCAGACATGGACAAATGAAAATGACAGGTATGTGTTGCTTAGGAAATGGATAAGCAAAGGATGGCCTAATAAAAAACCTGAAAATTTAGCAATGGGGTTTTGGGTCAATAAAGACCAATTGTTGGTCTGTAAAGGGTCTATTAATATGGGAGACAGAGTAGTTATACCTCCTATAGGGAGAATGAAAGTTCTAGAACTTTTGCTTCAGGGGCACCCAGGCATTGTGCGAGCTTAAGCTCTAGCATGGAGTTATGTTTGGTGGCCACAGATAAGTAATGATATTGAAAAGTATATTAAGAAATGTGATAAATGTAAGTCTGAAATAGCTCTGCTGAATAAACAATATTCTTCTTGGCCTAAACCAATATATCCATGGCAAAGACTTCATATAGACCATGTGGTCCAATAGAGGGAAGAAATTATTTAATTTTAATTAATGATTTCTCTAAATGGATAGAATGTCATGAGGTTAAAAATACTAGTGCAAACGAAACAATAAAATGTTTAACAGACATATTTTATATACATGGATTTCCACAAGTAATTGTCTTTGACAATGGAACTGGATTTGCGAGTGAAGAACTAAAAATACAATTTGGGAAATGGGATATCAAACATGTATTTACACCCCCTTATCACACTGAATCAAATGGTTTGGTGGAAAATGTGGTAGGGCAAGTGAAAAAATATTTGAGAAAAAACAAAAATACGGATGTGAAAAATGTCTTACAGGAATTCATGATGTATCAACACATAACTCCATCAACAACGACTGGAAAATTGCTAGCTAAAATGTTATTCGGTCGAAAAATACGAAGTAATTTAGATTTTTTGTGACCTGATACACACATATATAAATATAATCAAGACACAGTGAAAAACTTTAACATTGGAGACGCGGTAATATTCAGAGATATACTACGTAAACAATGGGTTAATGGAAAAATTGAACAGGTGCAATCAAAGCAAATTTATGATATTAAAGGTGAAAATGGAATTATATATAAGTGTCACAAAATTCATATTCGTAAAAGTGAAGATGACATACAACTACATATGTTCCAGCAGTTCCAACATACAAATGAAAAGAATTCAGATAAACAGATGCTATGACTGACATCCAAGAAGATGCGGAAGAAGATAAAATACAGATTGAAAAGAGGAAATCACCTAGACCAATATGATGTAAAAGAAAACCTTTGTACTTAAAAGAATATGTATAAGATGGAAAAACCATAACTTCTGGAGTGGGGGAGGAATTGTTATGTTATAGTATGATTAATATTAAGAAAATTGTGTTTGAAACTGTGTGTACTCCAGAAGTTAAAAGTGTTAAATAATTATATGTGAAAGTAAACGAGTTGATTTAATAAAAATGAAATTAGAAATTACAAATGGTTTTTCATATATATATATTTTATAAAAAGCAAGGTGTAAAACAAGATGGAAGATCTGAATAAATAATTAATTAAACGAAGGATTAAAAATGTAAAGAACAATTTTAATTAATTCAGAAATAATCCCAGAATACTTTTGTGATTAAAATTGATAAGGAATAAACAATAGAACTAAAAGTAGATATAATCTAGCAGAAAAAAAACAAGTCAGTGTCAGTCCTGTTTTTCTGACTTATGTGTAGTGTGAATTCGGAACAGAACCAACGATGGGAGGAGAACCAGATATTCGGTTCTGAAGGTACCAAAGACCGACCTAGGGTAATTATACAGACTATACCTGTCTTATTATTATTTTTGTAAGCCTTACAGGCACTAATAGAACTAATGATAATTCTGTTTATTAAATTATTGTTAATTTTCATACTAATAAAATCTTGTATCTGTTAAGTGGGATATCTTAATTTTATGCAAGAGAGTAATAGTTACTCGAATTAGGTGTATTTGGTTTTTTCTTGTAAACAATATTAAATCAGGTACATCACAATAAGAAACAACACATTTCTGAGTTATAGAATAATAAAAAAATAAATGAATAAATAAATAACTAAATATCAAAAGATCTAAACTCATCTGTATTTACAACTGTTATAAAGTTCGACTTCGAGCAGACCACACAAGCTACACCATAGGAAGGACAGGGCTTCCTTCTCCATTACACATATCAAAGAGTTCATGTTATCAGGTCTTGGGTGGCTACTTTTAAAACATTGTAGGGTTTCAGGGATGAACTGGCAGTGTACTGCTGCTGGTGACTGACTCCATGTTTTTTTTGTATGCTGGAACAACTATACCGGCCATCTCTATTAGGTACTTGTTTGAAGATTGATAGTTGTATTTCTTGTCAGTATATAGGTTTTAACATGACTGATTTTATTACCACTTTCATGCCTTTCTTCCTTTTTTTTATTGAGCTTTCTTTAAATTTCTTTATGATAATATAATACCGGATATGGTTGAGTTTCAAAATTTATTTTGATTACTAGGCATTTTTTCACGGTGATATAATATCAGATCTTACTACTTCCTTAAACTGCTCATAAGCAACTTTGATTTTCTCCCAAAATCTATGGGCTGGCTGCTTGGATTGATCATGAGTGATTTTTAGTTTTTCTTTCTTTTTTCAAAGTCTACGGTCTGCCAGCTTGGACTGCTCAGGAGTGACTGACTCTCCCCACCTAATAGATAGCACATATGGTCATCTTTTAGCCAATTAAACTACCCTCCCCCCCCCCATGAGCTATTGCATCAGCCTATAATAATTTAAAATTTATTTTATACATTCCTTAATTTTATTTGTTACAAAATATACATTTTTAATCATGGAAATTATACAGTTTCCATCTTAATTAATTAGAGCACCCATTATGCTTCATTACATTAGATAAAACCCACTTTTAATTTTTATCTTTAAAACAGATCAAAAGAACAAAATTTCTTTTACCACAAAACATTCCTTTCCATCTTTTGTTCTTTTTATATAAAAATAAATAAATCCCAATTTACAAAACTTTTCTTTATAATTACCAAAAACAAATTCCATTAGAATGAAAATATAAAATTTGACTTTTTTTTTTTAAAAAAAAGAAAAACATTTATTTAAAAATATCAAATAAAAAAAACCACTTCTGGATACATATATCGGAACATTACAAATAAAACAAAAATGTTCCCAACGTAAACAAAAGTCATTACAAATTTAAAACTATTCTTTACGTGTAGTTTTTTTTTTTATAAGATAAATTCATTAATAATACAACACATACACTTGTACTGTGGGTGAAATGAGAATATACTATAGACCAAAGCCAATTGTTTACTTCACATATATAAACATTTATGCACGTGTTTTAATTACGATCTATTTGATCGATTTTATATTAAATTCTAATATTTTAAAGATTAGCTATACTGAATTCTCAGCAACAGCTATTTTGTGCATGGACGTTATATATGTTATGGCACAATATAGTATACAAACATGCATGGGCTGCTCACCAACATGCATTAGCCAGTGTGGTGAGTTTATTGGCTTTTTACTTCTAAGTTTAAGATCAAGAAACACCATGGTCTTTCTTCTCAGTGCCTGATAAGGCAGAATGAATGTTTGTGTAAATGATAAATATTTTTCCAATACATATATACAATTATGACAGACAAAAATAAAGCATGGCCCTTATTCCCAGGAGGCTGTAAAGTCACCAGCCAAGGCAGAGGTTGGTGGCCGAAGGCAGAGGGTGCTAAGAATCCCCTGATTGTGGACCCAGGCTGCCACTTGATGATGACTTTTTATTTAGGTACTTACAACTGCAGATCATTTTCAAGTGAAGGAAGAATTGCAAGAAATAGAAGAACTATCTTACATTAAATGGGACATTATTGGACTTTGTGAAGTTAGAAGAAAAGGTGAAGAGACAATTTATTTAAAAAGTGAACATATACCCTATTATAAAGGCACACATATTGGAAATACAAGTGGAGTAGGATTCATTATAAATAAAAAGTGGAAGAACAATATTGTGGAGATTGATAGTGTATCAGACAGAGTGGCAAGATTAGTTATACAACTTAATAGCAGATACCAAATGCAGATAATTCAGGTTTATGCCCCAACTAGATCTCGTAGTGATGAAGTAGCAGAAGATTTTTATATGGTTGTACAAAAAGCTTTTGATCAGAGTAAACAACATTTTAAAATTGTTATGGGAGACTTTAATGCTAGAATTGGTAGACAAATGAAAGATGAAATTGCTGTAGGTAATTTTGGTTATGGTAATAGAAATGAGAGAGGACATAGACTTGTGGACTTTGCAGAAAAAGAAAAACTTTATATTATGAATACTTTTTTTGAAAAAAATGTTAAAAGGAAATGGACATGGAAGCATCCAAATGAAGGTACAGCAGAATTGGATTATATTTTGACTAACAGGAAATACATATTTCAAGATTGTAATGTTCTTAATAAATTTAACACAGGAAGTGATCATCGATTAGTAAGGTGTAAGTTACGTGTTAATGTAAAACTAGAGAGACAAAAATTATTGAGAAAAACAATATTTACAGTTGATATTCCTAATCTTCAGAAACATTCTAATGAATTTAAATTAGAACTTACAAATCAGTTTTAAGTATTAGTACATTTTGAACCTGATTCAGATTTGAATGAAATTAATATGAAAATAACTGATACACATTTAAAAACTGCAACAAAGATAGTTGGTAAAAAAAAGCAGCAATTGACTAATAAAATTTCTACTGAGACTAAAGAATTTATGAAGAAAAGAAGGAATATGAAGATATACAAAAATGATGCATTAAAAAGAATTGAATATCTCAAGTTTTGTAAAATAGTATGGAAAAGAGTTGAAAATGATATAGGAAAGTATAACTGTGAACTAGCAAGAAAAGGTGTAGAAGAAAATAAAAGTCTCAATAATGTTAAACAACATTTTGGTATTGGTAGGAAATTTATATCTGCAATAAGAAAAGATGGAATTATCATTAAAAAGAGAGATGACATCATGAAATTGGTAGAAGATTTTTATCAAGAATTATATAGTAATAGAGAACAAGTACCTCCTTTATCTATTACATCTTCTGAATTGCCCAGAATTTTAAATGAAGAAGTTAGACATGCAATTAAATGTATAAAGAAAGGAAAGGCTCCAGGTAATGATGGAATTATAATTGATATATTAAAAGAAGCAGGTGAAGAAATAACATTTTTTTAGCAAAGTTATATACCAAATGTCTAAATGATAAAGATGTACCAGATGATTGGAAGAATGCAGTAATAATATTAATATTTAAAAAAGGTGATAAAGAAGATATTAGAAATTACAGACCTATCAGCCTTTTATCAGTTTTATATAAATTTTTTACCAAGATAATTACAACTCATCTACAGAGAACATTGGATTTCCACCAACCAAGAGAACAAGCTGGATTTAAAAGTGGTTTTAGTACAGTAGATCATATCCAGGTATTGAGAGAAGTTATAGAAAGGACAAATGAATATGAGTTGTCATTATGTTTTGGATTTGTAGATTATGAAAAGGCATTTGATTCTATAAACATTTCTTCAGTGATTAAAGCATTGGATCATCAAGGTATAGATCCAGGATATTGTCATATTTTAAAGAATATTTATAAAAATGCAACAGCAACAATTAGATTACATAATGATACTGGAAAAGTCAACATTGAGAAAGGTGTAAGACAAGGTGACTCCATATCTCCAAAACTTTTTACAGCAGTGCTGCAAAAAGTATTTTGTGGATTAAAATGGAAAACTAAATGGAGATTATTTAAGTCATTTAGATTTCGCAGATGATGTAGTTGTTTTTTTTTTTTTGCAAATAATGCTTCAGAGCTGCAGGAAATGTTGCAGGAGTTATCAGATGAAAGTAGGAAAGTAGGACTAAAGATAAATGTTAAAAAGACTAAAGTAATGTTTAATCGATTTGCTCAAAATATGAAAATAAAGATTGATTATGATGAATTAGAAGAAGTTAACAGTTACAAATACCTTGGTCAGATTATTAATACAGATGGAAACATAATGGAGAAAATTAATCATAGAATTAAACTTGGTTGGAGTGCTTTTGGTAAAAATAACTTGATACTAAAAGGAAATATGCCTATGTGTTTGAAAAGGAAGGTTTTTAACAAATGTGTTTTACCAGTTCTTACTTATGGATCTGAGACTTGGACACTTAATAGAAGAGCAATACAGAGACTTCAGACCACTCAAAGAAGTATGGAGAGATGTATGTTGGGAGTAACAAGAAGAGATTGAAAATGCAATGTATGGGTAAGAGAACAAACAGGTGTTACTGACCTCATTGAAAAAATTAAAAGATTGAAGTGGAGTTGGGCTGGACATATTGCTAGAAGAGATGACAATAGATGGACAATTGAAATTTTAAACTGGAATCAAGAGAATGTAAAAGACCCAGAAAAAGACCACATGTGAGATGTTTGGATGAAATAAAAAAGTGTGCAGGGGTGATGTGGAGAAGAGAAGCTAAAGATTGGAGAAGATGCATTAAGCTTGGAGAGACCTTTATCCTGCAGTGGATTGATAATGATTGTTGATGATGATGAACCTTTCTGTTTTCAAGCATTTACATACAATTAACAGATGCCTAATATTTTCTATTCCTTCCTTATACAATCTACAGACTAAATCACCCATATTTTTCCATTTACATGTATATTCTTTTGTTGCTAAAGATCCCGTTCGAGCTTTAAACAATAAATTACTTTCCTTACTATTATCGTATATTAACTCGCACCTAATATTCTGTTTACTTCTATATATATTTAAACTCTTTTTAATATCCATACTAGTTCTCCATGTCTCTAACTCCCTATTCTTTATTAATAAATCTATTCTTTTATTCCATTCCTTACCCCTATAATACTGAAAAATCCTTCTAACACAATCATCCCATCTTTTATACAAAGAAACGTTTTGTCAAGCGTTGTTAGCCGAGAGGTCATCGCAACGGCCTTGCAAGCAAGTAGTTGGTTGCAGACGGTTGTGGGTTCCCGTCTCGGCTGATGCTATGACATATGAAAGAAAAAATAAACATTTGACGAGATCCGCCATCTACCAACAAAATTTTCAAACAAATCAGTTTTATTAAGTTTTTAAACCTAATAAACATAAAGTATAATTAACTGAGAGTGCAAAAAGACTTTCAATATATTTGTATTTTCATTCGTATAAAATATGTTACAAAATTCAATAAAATATATATAATTATCTTTACATATGTTTTACGCAAATATAAACTTTGGAAGGCCTGGTCATCTATCACAAAATTTTGAAAAGACTATGTCACAAGACCAAGAAAAAAACTTTATATTACTTTAGAGTTATATTAAATTTTTAAAAACTATTGAAGTAAATTATAGTAATTAATTGGTAATTAAAAAAAGTAATACATTTATAAATATTTTTACGTTTCTACTAAAACTGAGAAGGGGAAAAATATTCAACATGTATTTTAATTTTAAATAAACTGTATCCTTTAAATAAGTTGTTTTTCATGACATTTATACACAATATAATATAGGGGATTTGAACTCAGACTTTCAAGCATCCTTCAACTATCGACATCTCATACTACTGATACACATGACCACACACATTAAGAAAAGATAATCACCAATTTATGTATTTTATGCTGAACCAGCACTCATCAGTTAATCCATATCATCATCTCCCACACACACACACGTATAATCAGTGCTCAGTTTATAATAAGATAGCAAATCTTTATACTTTAATGGACATGCTTCAATCTTATCCAACCTCCAACTCTTCAGCCATCCATACCATTGAAAATTTTATGATGGAAAGCCCAAATCCCATACTGATGTCAATATTATTGTTATGCCATATTGATCTCAAGTCACTCTGACCCCTCATATATATATATAATATTATAAATCGATGTCTGTATTTCTTTAAAATAATATACGCAAATTTATAAATAAATATTTAAAAATACAGTATTTAAAAGCTTATAAAAAATATATGTATAACCATCACTTAGGAGCGCTTTCAACCAACTTGTGGCTTTGTCAACTATCACATTTAAAATGTCAGCTTTCCCATAATTCTATTATGTTAACTTTCCCATAATTCTGTGATCTTAATGTTTGCTGCTTGCCTATTAACCAAATGTTGCTTGTATTTACATATCAACATGCCTCTTTAATTTTCCTTTTATTATTATTTCTTTCAATTTCCAATATTTTTACATTGTTATAATTAAAATCGAAACCATATATACATGATTTATTATGGTCATAAATGACAGAAGCTGATAAATTATCATTATTTTTAAAATTTTGTTTTGTATTTTGAACCCATTTAAATAACTATAAGTGTTCCTTTGTTTTTTTTCCAATGTGCACCTCGATTCACCTATATATCCGTGGCCACACCCACATGTCCATTTGTAAATGATACAATTTTTATTTGTAAATAAAGTTTTATCCTTTGAATTGTTTATTAATTTATTTAATGTAGGTGGTGCATAAAATGCAATATCACATATTCCTTTATAAATTTTCTTAATGAAACTTGCTTGTTGATTTGAAATATATGGTATTGATATCCACAATTTTTTATCAGAAGAATTAACACTTTTATTATTTTTATATTTATAAGTAAAATTTTTAATAGTATAATAAACAGAATCATAATTGTATCCAACTTTTAACAATTCATTATAATAAGTTTGAATATTTTTAGTTTTATCTGATGCATATTTACAAAGGTTATCATTTCTAAATAAAAAGGATTTCAAACCTGCCATTTTATGTGACATTGGTACTTTTGATTCATATAGCATATATCCTCTTTTTGCTAATGGTTTAAGAGTCATATAGTAATCCAGTTAATCCTTGTTTCTGGTTATCTTGAGATCTAAAAATTGTATAATCATTAAATTTTCATCTGTTTTAATCCACTTTAAGCCCTTTATATTATTTAATTCCTTGAACAAATCATTAATAGCATTTGGCTTTCCACACACAAAAACATCATCAACATATCGATTGTATAAAATAATATCTTTCTGATAATGATCCTTTTTTAAAATATTTTCTTCATATGTAGATATAACAAAATTACATATCTGGGCAACTGTATGAAGTCCCATCGACCACCCATTATTCATTTTATAAAATTCGTGCTTAAAAATTGCATAAATGTTTCTATCAATAAAGTGTAATGTTTCAGTAATAAATTTTATTATTTTAACGTTAACATTTTTTAATTTCAATGCATTCTTAATTATTTCAATAGAAGTCATTCTGTCAATTGATCTGTACATTTCACTGATATCAAAGGTACAAATTACATCATAATTATCAATAACAACATTATTAATTTTACCGACGAAGTCAAATGATGAACGTATTGTATACATACCAAAAACAAGAATTTCTTGTAACATTTTCTCAATTAATTTACATGTTTCATAATAGAAAGCACCCCCAAAATCAATCATTAAATGTAATGGTTCTTTTTCTTTATGAAATTTTATATTTGAAAATATTCTAGGACATATTGCAGTAGAGGGATAAATTCTATAATAAGTACTATTATATATATATATATATATATATGAAGATGATAATCTGGATCAACTGATGAGTTCTGGTTTAGCACGAAATACATGTATTGGTGATTATTTTTTCTACATGTGTGTGGCCATGTGTACCAGTGATATAAGATAGTATAGATAGTTGAAGGGTGCTTCATAGTCTGGATTCAAATCTTCTATATTTGCAATTAAGCTCCAGGTGTATGAAAAATGCCTATATTTTAAATATTACACAATGGAATAGTAATTATCTTTTGTTGTTTTCTTATTATAAGCTAAATCTTAAGGAAGATCATTGCAGAATGTGACATAATGATGAAACTTTATAACTGTTTACTAAACAATTTTAACTTATTAATTATAAATCTTACACATAATTTTTAATTATGTACTGCAGATATTATATCATTATAAATTTCAACTATTATCAATCCATTGCAGGATGATCTCGCTAAGTTTACTCAAATTTTTCTAATCAAAAAACACTCTTATTTATAGCATACGAATAAACTTCTTTATTTCATCCAACTTACATGTGGTCTCCTTGGATATTTATAATCTCTTGGAATCCGATTTAACTGTGTATGGATTATCATCCCTTCTAACAATATGCTCAACTCCATTTCATTTTGTTTAGTTATTTCAATGATGGCAATGATAGATACCATTGATTCTCACATGTATTTTTTTTTTTATCATTTCTTTTTTTACTCTATACTTTGTTGAGTGGCTTGAAGACTTTGTATAGCTTTTCTGTTAAGTCTCCAAATCTCACATCCATAAGTAAGAACTAATAAAACATAATTATTAAAAACCTTTTTTTCAAACACATAAGAATGTTTTTTTAATATAAGTTATATCTATCAAAAACATGTAATTTTACAATTCATTTCATTCCTTTCATTTTCACCTGTATTAATTATCTGACAGAAATATTTTGTAATTATTGACTTTTTAATTTGTGATTACCAATTTTTATTTTTATTTTTTTTTTGAAAAAATCCACTGCCATTTTTCAGGTTTTTTAGTGGTTATTGTTAAGTTTATTTTTATTTTCATTTAATAATACTTACCAATATTTTCCGAATTTCTTAACATCATTTTCAAAAACAACCTACACATATCATTAAAATCTACATGATATAATTATTTTTTTATTTTTTTATTTCCCATAGATTCACACTTTAATTCACAAAAGATGTTTTGTAAAACTGATGTAAAAAGAATGGAGATATGAAGAGCGAAATGTTGTTATTATACGTTATATAAAAAAGCAAAAATAAAAAAGGAAAGAGAAAGAAAAAGTATTGAAGATTATATTACAATTGTTAATCTTCTTAGTCCATATAACCTAGAATTATTGTTGCATTTACATAAAAATCTTTAAAATATAACAATATATTTGTCTTGAACAAATCATACTCCTTTATTCTATTTATAAGTTCTTTCAATATCTTAGAGCTGTCATGGTGAACAGCACAGTTTACTGGTATGCAAACTAATTGCAGATTATAATTTTCTATGTTTTAAAATAAATTATTCAACTTTTTTTGTTGCTAAAACATATCTAATAAAAATTTACTGTAAAGTAAAGTAAAGATGAAATAAATATAATATTATATTAGAATTCAATTTACAATTGAACTCTGATCAAAGTTTGAAAAACTTATTTATACATACACATATGGGTGGTGATTTTGAGTGTTCTCACCATCATTTTGAATTCTAAGACCTGCACAAGACCACTACTGATCACATCCAAGTGATAAATGATATAGAATAATCCACATGGGGTAACTCGGATGTGTCAGCGGTGTGTTTGGATGGTCCTTAGAATTAAAAATTGGTGAGTGCAGTCTAAATACTAAAAGCTTATAACTGCTAGAATATGAATTTTATTACAGGAAAGATGGCTTGAAGCACTAAGGTATGTGGAGTGGGGGAAGGATGTTTTCAGCAATATGAAGTATCATCCAAAAAATGCTGAAATCTGATCAAACCAAGGCTATAATTTTGAAATACTAAAAGCTTATAACTTCTGCCTATAGGCACATATTGAAATAGTATAAAATCGATCAAACCAAACTTATAATTTTGAAAAACTAAAAGCTTATAAGTTCTAAAATACAAATTTTATTACATTATAATAGCCATCGTCATATGAAATAAATCGTATTACTTTTACAATTAATCATTTTTTTCTTAACAGAAATAAACTGACATTGCTGTTCCATGTAGTTAGGGAAAAAATGGAAATAAAAAAAATAGTGTTGTTCACATTTGATCTCTTGATATGGATATGAGATCTACACTTGATCACATGAAGTCTTTATGGGTTCTTAAAATTGATACAAATCTATATATTTATATAAATTTCTACTTATTAACATTTAAGTGTCTTCTACCACCAACAAATGAACATGGAAATATGTTTAAAAAATATTTTCTGATTTGAATAAAAATTTGTTGATTATTTCAAATGTAAAAAAGGTATTGGATTTTAAATAAGATAAACCCTAATCTATCAGGTATCTTTTTTAAGTATGAAAGTATCCAAATTTTATTCTTAGCAATAGTTATCATAGTCAATCTATATATCATAAAAAGTTCAGTAACAAGAATTTTATTAAAGTTCAAAAAGCTAAATTTGAATCATTGTTTACTATTTTAACAAATATGTATATGTAATTATTTGACGATATCCAACTATGTCTTTTATAAACACTGTGACCCATGGCAAATTCAATGGTTTGATGACATCATACATTCAGCATAGCATTTGTTGATTTTGTTCTTATAGACACAAACTGTGCATTATGTTTTCCATCAAAAATCCACAATAATACTGCAGTCTTTTGAATATTAATGTGTGCAGTATAAAATGTTTCCTTCTTCCAAACTTAATAAAGTCCATTGATATCATTTGATATGACATAGTTTAAAAAATATTTAATTTTTAATTTTAATAAATTATTCATCATTATACATTCATCAAAATTCAAACATATTTATTAAACATACAATTTCTAATTGTTTTTTTATTTACTTATTTGTATAATACATAGGGATAAGTAATGATGACTATGTATATCATAATATAAAGATATTCAAACTTTTTTAAACAAATATGTGAGTCTATAATAGCATCAACTGAATATTTAATTTCTATAAATATAATTATATGAGAAAGTGAATTATTGCTACTGAAAATCTTCTAATCAGGTTTTAAGAAGCAGACTATTGTTAGATCATCTTTTCAAAACTCTTTCTTTAGTTGTGAAAGTCAGGGCAAATAAACAGATAAATCCAACTTTTTTATTATTTGCTAAATAAAACTTATTTTCCAGATCCAATTTAAATAGGACTCATTAACAAAATTGTACAAATCCAGGCACAAACATATAAGAGAAAAAAAATAGTTTACCTTTATAACTCCCACATGACTATCTACTTTTAACTGAAAAGAAACAAGAATGACAAACATCGAAATATATTCAGACTGGAAACTATTCAATTTTTTCATTAATTCTTTAATGAATGTTTTTTCAATATATTTCTAATTTGTATGGGTTATTTAAATGCTATGTTATCTTTATTTTTTAATGTAAATAGATTTGTAAATAATACAAAGAATAAAAATGATAAAACAGAATTTTTGCAAATTTTATATATTGTTCAAATCATTAGACTGTGATATTATCGCATATACAGAAGTGAATCTCAAACTAATATTATAATGAGAATAAGATAGCATAAATATTTATATAATAAAAAAAATTCTTATGTTTGCATTTGTAATTCATAATAAGAAGCATATTTTGATATTCAAAGAGATATTAAATTGGTTTGTGTAAAGTGAGATGCTAAAAAAAGGGCAGGGTATATTGGTAACTACAAAATGTAATAAATAAAATACTAAACATTGTTCAGTTCTGTAACTAATTGAATATATAAATGATGTTTGTTAAAAGTAGTACTTACTTTAATTAAATTAAAGCAGTCTTTGGATGGGTTTACCTATGATAATGGTGCTATGCAACAAAAATTTATATTCGATTTTTTGTTTACTTCATCAAAGCACACACACACATATATATATATTTTAATGGTCAACGAAAAGAGCCTTAAACATATCCGCACTATACGGGCGCCATCTAGGCATTTGAACCTAGAAAAATTTATATAGTAGGCAGATACGTAAGTTAAGATTCAAAAATTTTTCTTATATATATTATTCTGACAGTTTGCCCAAGGTCACTAGCTCATAGAGTAGCAGAGATTTAAACATTTTTATAAGTTTTAATAGATTTGGATTTTCAAAATATATTAATATTTAAAACAATAAAATAAAAGAAGCCACTGCCAGTAATTAACACACAAATAGATTTTATTAATGCACATTTAAAATTTGAGGAATAAATTTATTTTTAGATTTTAACATTAATAATTTTTTTAAAATTTAAATTCAAATTACTATTTAAATAGATTGCACAGATGGATATTTAAATTATATTTACTTTAGCATGTCGAGTATAGATAGTCTACATAGATTTTTTTTCACTTAAAAACTTATCAAAACATTCGTTCAATCTCAGACTAAAAGTTCGTAGCCAACCTAATGTCAGCTTCCAGATATATATTTGCAACCAATGTAATATGAAGATGCTAACATAAAACCATGCCAACAGAAATGTGCATCTGACAGTGTGATATTATTTGAAGGAAATGATCCATGTCCAGAACAGGAAAGTACATCTGCCTGACTAAGGAATCATGTAAATATTTTTTTTTAAAGAGTGCTACGTATGGGGGAGAGCGGTCTTTCTGCCAACTTATAAATCCCTGTCCATAGAGCTATAAGGGGTTAATGGTGCAGGAAATACATCTGCAAACATTGCAACAATATGACTGCCTCTTTGGAGTCATGCATTCAGGTGGGCACGTTGCCCTGTATGCTAAACATGCTTCACACTACATTAATATAAATACCCATATATCCTTCCACCAGCATCGCTCTAACTATGAAACAAATAGCCTGAAATTAAAATCTCTTAAACTAAACATAAACGAATTTAAACATAGTTATTAATCCTTATCCATGCAGCTATCTACACCCAATTTTAAATTTAATACATTTTAGTTAAAACAGAATAGAAATAAATAACCTAGTTAAATATAAACAAATAATTAAATTTAAAAAAATGGAAATGATTGAAATAGCAAACGTATATAAAAACAAATATTTATAATTGATTTAGAGTTCTATTCTTTGTCAGATAAGAGTACATTCATTTATATTTCTTTTTTTTTTTGGATTGATTACTTATTGACGTTATACGGTAATTATTTAACAGAAAGTTCAATTGGTAAAAGTTTATACTTTACGGATTCTGATTTTGAGGTCCATCTTCGTGATCACTTATTTAGATTGTTTGTTCTTCCTTTTTAAAAATGAAGCCACTACTTGCCATTCCTTTTTGGTCCCTAACTGTCATAGGGAGGTATCAGCTGGTTGTCCAAAAATTGAATTTATTGCAGACTTCCACATTGTGAAAATCAGCAATATAGCTAGTTATAACGACATCTTCATAGTCAGCTCTCAGATAACAATTATAATAATAATTTGGCTTTTATATTTTTATTAGTCTCTTATCATTAGATTTTGAGATTCACTGAGCAAGACATCACTAATCCATTTATGTTTCAGTTATGGTCTGTGCTGTCATTTTCGTGTTTGCATTGGTCATTTAATTCCTTTGTATTCTCTTATCTGACCATTTAATTTATTTTACCTGCCTCACGAGGTAGTTTGCTTTTGAACAATCATTTAATTAATAAGACAATTATTTCCATTTTCTAAGACTATAGAAATCAACATTATTTCTATTTTTAAAATATCAATCTTTATATCTTTACTTTTTTACAAAAAAATTACTTTCAAATATTTTTATTTTTTAAAAGTTTTTAAAGTTGTCCATCATGCGATCTATATATACGTTAACCAGTTTTTAAATTAAGTTTTTTTTTTCTTTTTAATAAATCAATTTTTATTTATGATCTTTTATTTTAATTTTAAAATAATGTGATGAGATATTATATTCCGTTACAATATATAGAACCAGGTGGGAGTAGGTAAAATAAAAGGAAAAAAAATGAGAGAAGAATAACTTAATCAAATATTGTGAAAAAAAAATTGTTTGGTTTCTTTAATAATAAAAATACTATAAAATTATGAATTTATTTATTATAAATCTTACCCCTCCATCATACTTTAATAGTACATCACCTGATTCCTAGGCAGAGAAACAAAATACCAAGAAGGTACCTATAGCTAGACGGAAGTTATAAAAGGTATAACTTATGGCCCCTTTCCAAGCTACAGAACTTCTCAGCTGTTAAATTCATCCCCTGTCATTCAAGGCACCTTATTTGTTTTAAAGTAAAATTCAGGTGCCAACTAATTACACAAAGTAATTAACATGTCCTGAATATGGCTAATAATTCAGTGCCTGATATCCCAACTAGCTCAGGAATGAAATTACAAAGAATAAAATTAACTGACTATCTGGTAACCTATTTATGAGAATTGTTTACTAGTGGTATAACTAGAAAAGAACTACTCAATATTAATTAGCAGACAATATTTTATTGGAATAGATTTAAATAAATTTGTTATTAGAAATTTTATTTCATGTTTAATAAATAATATAATTGCATTACTTATTATATGTACACATACTCTCAATAAACATATAATAATGAAATGCTATCAATTCTACACATATTCTTAATAAATACTTAAAAATGAATCATATAATTAATATATACATCTGACTGTGTATACTGGAATATAAATAACAATTATTTGAAAAGCTTTGTGAAACATTTGGCTAATGTACTGGGAGGCAGATATATATGCACATATTATAGTTTTCCTATATGCTGAATGTCAAGGGCACTCAAAAATTACTGCTACTATTGTTCATAAAGTTAATATTAATCTATGAATGAGAATAAGAAATGTATGTTACCTAGGATTTTGGATATGTTGTACTCTGAGATGCAGCTTCTCACTTTCTCCTGCTGTATGGAAAATTATGAACTGGTTGGATTTTTAGTTTTGATAGTGACTCCTGGTTGCTTCTTACATTCAGGCAGATAGATATTCTTGGTGGTTCAAATTCTTAGACAGTTATGACTTCTAATGGGCAGATTGCTGGTGTTTTTGCAGACTGAAGCTGAAGTTTGGCCACATGCTCCGATGAATGCTTAGCATGGCATGATGTTAAAAGTGAAAAGTTGGAAAAAATAAGAGTCTGCAGTAAAAGAACTAAATAAAAACCTGACTGAATAGATTTTGTCTTATTTATATAATCCCTTCGTATTGTCTGATGTCATATGTTTCTAAATCAGTTTAATTAATTCCTCTATTTAATTAATTTTTTAATTATTTTGCTATTGTCTCTTAATTTGCATATTTGCTTAGATCAATCTAACTTTGGATAAAATACGGCTTTTTAATAATTCCCATTGTCTATATTTGTAGCAATTTATAAATACTAATTCCCATTCTTTTCTTTGAGTGAATTTTAAGTTTGCATTATAAGCTTTCCTTTATTTATTTAAATTTAACTTTTATATTTTATGTGCTCACACACACACACACATATATATATATATATGTAAAATCAACACACATCCCTCATTCTTAAAAGAATGGAAAGAAAGATTTTTAGTCTTTTAAGATTTCTCTTTTTTTATAGTTTAATTTCTTCTAAGTTAACCCCCCCCCCCCAGGCTAACTGCATTTTCTTCTAATAAAACTTTTTAACTTTAATTTTTTTTTTTGATGAAACTTATTTAGTCATACCTTTACCAAGTAACTGATCCTATAATGATTTTATTTTTAAAATTAATTTTAAACTTTTGCATTATCAATGAAGATTTTTTATTATAATAATTTTAGACAAAATTATTACATCAGGTATCTCTTGATTAGTAGTGCATTACACCATCCCCCACTAAGAGTAAAATGGGTCATTTTGACAATTTTATCTCTGAAAACTTTCTTAACATATTTTTTTTAGCTACAACTATTATATTAATTTTATCTCACTTTCCTTTTCTTACATCTGGATCTACACACACTGAGGGCAATCTTTTTTGATTATGTTTTTCTTCTTTCTAGGCTGACAACATGATCTGGTGCTGAATGATGACCATGAGGACAACACTCCTTTCTGGTGACACAGGGATTTTAAAATGAGGTGAATACAGAACTTACTTTTTTACCAACTTACATTTATATAAAATGAAGCTTCTATACCAGGTTTTCTACCAGACATTGGGATGTGCTCAGACTATGAGACTACATCCAAGAAAGTAAAATGGGGTTACTGCTAATTTCAGGATCCCCTGACTGACCATTCAGCTTATGCTATAATATTTAGGATATGTGAGGATTCTCCTTATGAATGAATCTGCAGCTTATTCTGTTTGTTTCCAGTGCACATATTTAAAGAGAATAGGAACTCTCCCCCAAGAACAGACCTGCAACTTACTGTAGTTGTTTCCAGTGCACATATATAAAAAATAAATGGATGGGCCTAGAACATTCTGAACCCTCATCCTGACAATATTTTCCCCTATTAGTCTGTTATGAGTATTATTTCACCTAGCCTACAGCCTTACACCTTTTACTGCTTCTCTAAACCTTACTTGTATTCCTCTACTCTCCTTTCTTTCAATTACAATTCCTTCTACATTTCTAACATAACTAAGATTTATATTCCATTTATATTATCTATTAACTCTTAAAATATTATTAAAAAAAAACTTTTTATTAACATGTGAGTATTCAAAAACTCTTTTATTTGACAGTGTCTCCATCATTATTATTTCCTGAAACATTTCATTTTTTTTAAAAAAAATTATTTTATTTTAATACAAATTTCTCATTATACTTGTTTTCTATTTTTACAATTTAACTTTGACACAGCATTTCTTTTTCTACTATAAATGTATTTTCATATTCAGGCTTATCACCCATGCCAATAATAATTTTCTGTTTTCAACTTGTAGGACAGTTATAAATTTCATGTGTTTTCTTTTTATCAGTCCATCTGATTAATGTCAATTACTCTCAGTCAGGCAGGTCTTTTTTCTTCCTACTAACTCTAAAATATATGTTCCTATTTCCATTTTGTCTTTCACTTGCCTAGAATTTACTATCTTGTCTCTCTCATATCATGTTCTATTTTCAAATTTGTATATCTGAAAACCTTTTTTCTGAGCAAAATTCCACATTTTTTAAAAGTGTCTCTCTTCCTTACTGATCACATGAACACTAGTGAATAAAAACAATTTACTTTCTATAGACTTTTTGCATGTATTAAATAAAGTTGCTCTATAAATGGCTTCTGTTTCTGCTTTAAAATTAAATATCCTACTCTTTCTCTTAACTTTTATCTTTGTTATAAGTCTATGCTTCAAATGAACATTTCCTTTAACCCTTTCATTTTTAATTTTTTATGAAAACCCTTTTATGATATCTTCTGTTTTTAACTCATACTCCTCTTCTACCCTTTGATATGCATTTTCTAATTTTTCCACCACACTATCTATTTGTATCCAATCTACATTCATTTCTATATTTATTTCCACTTTATGTGTTTCAACATTATCTTGTTTTAATTCATCTTTCACTTCTCTTATATTTCTTTCCACCTTGATTTTTTTTCAACTTTCTAACCTTTTAAAACTAAATCTAACTATGATTTCTTGGTTTTTCTCCATGTTTCCTGTTATCTCACATCTCATTCCTTTCATTTCCACTTTGAACTCTGCCAGCATTGCTTGTTGACTTTGCTTGAATTCTTGATGCATTTCTTTCATCATATTTACTATCATTTTCATCATCATCTGTGTCTCACTCTCTTCTTTTTCTTTTTCCAATGTTTGGAGATTTTTTAAAGAATATCGAACTTTCTTCAACTCTACTCCTTTACTACTTTCCACACTGTCTTCCATTTTTGAAACAAAATTTCAATTTCAAAGTTGTTCTTTTTTCACTGTTTATTTAATTAATGCTTACATTCAAAGTGAATTCAAAATATTACTAAACTATTTATTTATGACTCTTAAATGCAGCATATGACTGACTCCAACCCCCTGTTTTTTTTCTCTACCCATTCTCTATGTGCTAAATCTGCCTAAAATATCTGCCTTTACTTTGTCTCTTTTCACTTAGTTGTTTTTTTATAATTTGTTTGCTTTGATCTATTCTTTTTACCAAGTTTTAATTGTACTTATGCAATTAGGTGTTTCTTTGAATCTTTATTTTCAAACAACAAAAAATTTAATTGAATGACATTTATGTTTGTTCTGCACTCACGTTGAGAAAGTCAAATGAACTGGGTGGGAGTAGGTAAAATAAAAGAAAAAAAACGAGAGAAGAATAACTTAATTAAATATTGTGAAAAAACAAATTGTTTGGTTTCTTTAATAATAAAAATATTACAAAAATTAAAAAAAATATTTATTATAAATCTTATCCCTCCATCATACTTTAAAAGAACATAACTGAATTTCTCAGGCAGAGAAGCAAAATGCCCAGTGAGTATCTATAGCTAGACCAAACTTATACATGGTATAACTTACAGCCACCTTTCCAAGCTACAGAACTTCTCAGATGTTAAATTCAACTCCTGTCATTCAAGTCACTTTATTGGTTTTGAAGAAAAATTCAGATACCAGCTAATTACATGAAGTAATTAACATGCCCTGAATTATGGCTACTAATTCACTGCTGATATTCCATCTAGCTCAGTCATGAAATTACCAAGAATAAAATTAACTGACTATCTGGTAAACTATTTAAGAGAATTGTTTACTAATACTATAACTAGAAAAGAACTACTCATATATTAATCTGCATACAATATTTTATTCTAATAGATTTAAATAAATTTGTTATTAAAAATTTTATTTCACATTTAATAAATAATATAATTGTCATACTTATTATATGCACACATGCTCTCAATAAACCTATAATAATGAAATAGTATCAATTATGCAGATGTATTCTTAATAAATACTTAAAAATGAATGATATAATTAATATACACATCTGACTGCATCCCAGAATTATAAATAGCAATTATTTAGAAAAGCTTTGTGAAACATTTGGCTAATGTACTGGAGGCAGATATACAAGCACATATTATACTTCTTTTATATCCTGAATGTCAGGGGCACTCAAAAGATTGCCACTGCTACTATTGTTCTTAAAGTTAATATTAGTCTATGAATGGGAATAAGAAATTTATGTTATCTAGGGTTTTGGATATGTTGTACTCTGTGATGTGGTTTCTTGTTTTCTCCTACATTATAGATGATTTACCAACTGTTTGGATTTGCATTTTTGATAATGGTTCCTGGTTGCTTCTTATGTTCAGGCAGATAGATAATCCTGGTGGTTCAGTTTCTTAGACAGGTATGTCTTCTAATTGGTAGATTGCTGGTATTTTTGCAGACCAAGGCTGGAGTTTGGCCACATGTTCCAATGACTGCTTAGCATGGCATGATCTTAACAGTGACAATTTGAAAAAAACAAGTCTGCAGTAAAAGAACTAAATAAAAACCTGATTAAATAGATTTTTGGTCTGATTTATATGATCTCTTCATCTTGTTTGATCTCCTATCTTTCTGAATCAGTTTAATTAATTCCTACATTCAATTAAATTTTTAATGATTTTGCCATTGTCTTTTAATTTGCATATTTTCTTAGATCAATCTAACTGAGGATAAGATATAGCTTTTTAATTATTCCCATTGTTTATATTTGTAGCTATTTATAAATACTAATTCCCATTTTCTGTTTATGGACAAGCAATCTTTGACTGAATTTTAAGTTTGTATTATAAGCTTTCCTTTATTTATTTCAATTTAACTTTCATATTTTATTTACACACATACATTTTTTAATATATATTTAAAATCAACACAAGCATCCGTCATTCTTAAATAAATGGAAAGAGAGATTTTTCATTTTTTAAGATTTTTTTATATATATATACTTTAATTTCTTCTAAGTTAATTTTTCTCTCCCCCCCAGGCTATCTAGATTTTCTTATAATAAAATTTTTAATATTCTAAATACCATTTTTTTAACTTCATTTTAATTCAACCTTTCATTATTTCCCTTTGATGAAACTTCTGATTCTGCATTTATTTTATTTTTTAAAATTAATTTTAAACTTTTGTATTATCTACAAAGATTTTTTTATTTTAATAATTTTAAACAAAATTATTACATTATGTAGCACTTGATTAGCAGTACAATATATATTATAAGAGTGTATAGACAATATAAATATGACAATAAAAATTGTAATTTTTCCCCTTCCCCATGTCAAGCTTTTGATACGGGGTATCTTTATCAAACTATAAATGTATGAATCATATTTTGAAAAGTTGAATACCATTGGCTATGTCATTGCATTAAACAACCAGTTTTTGTTAAGAGAAATGCTATTGGTTCTAATATTATTGGCTTCTTTGCAACTAATTATATGACAAGCTTTTTTATTTTACATTTATATGATTATTTTCCAGACAAATTCTACTTTAGCAAAAAAAAAGTTATTGCTATATTTCTATTGTCTGCACACTCTTATATAATATATTCTTAATATTGTCTATGGTTTATGTTTATATTTTATTATATATATTAAACTTGGTTGGAGGGCTTTTGGTAGAAATAATTTGATACTAAAAGGAAATATGCCTATGTGTTTGAAAAGGAAGGTTTTTAATAAATGTGTTTTGCCAGTTCTTACTTATGGATCTGAAACTTGGACACTTAATAGAAGAGCAATACAGAGACTTCAGACCACTCAAAGAAGTATGGAGAGATGCATGTTGGGAGTAACAAGAAGGGATCGAAAATGCAATGTATGGGTAAGAAAATAAACAGGTGTTACTGACCTCATTGAAAAATTAAAAGACTGAAGTGGAGTTGGGCTGGACATATTGTTAGAAGAGATGATAATAGATGGACAATTGAAATTTTAAACTGGATTCCAAGAGATTGTAAAAGACCAAGAAAGAGACCACATGTGAGATGGATGGATGAAATAAAAAGTGTGCAGGGGTGATGTGAAGAAGAGAAGCTAAAGATAGGAAAAGATGATTGAACTTGGAAAGACCTTCATCCTGCAGTGGATTGATAATGGTTGATGATGGTGATGATATTGTAACTGACCAAATGTACACATAGCCCAGAAAAATCAGTTCCTAAGAATGAGGTAATGATCATTTAACTCATATGTACCTGTGCAACACATATAAAACAGTATCACAAACAATGCAAAACTAAACATTATTACCTATAATCCCAGGTCAATCATCATTTAACTATAGGACTTGATGTTAATATCCAATATTCTCTTAAATCCTACTAGGTTAGGATGATAGAAGAGACTCTCAATTAAAATATAAAAAGGATAAATACATAGTATTATGATAAATAATATTAATAAAGAAGTACTGAGTATTTTATATTTATTTATGTATAACAAACAACAATTATAAAAAAAGGAAATAAGGCTATAAACACCTTGTGTCAGCTAGTACAAAAGATTATAGTACAATGCATGGGGTTTAAACCCAAAGATAATTATTTAAATAGATACAGTATGTAAAATTTGAACCCAGGGTAGTTATTTAAGTAGTTTTAAACTAATATATTGAGTGCATGTTGAAATGAGACTTTAGACTACACTGTAAACATTGACATTAATTCAAATTTAAGATTAAATTACTGCCACAAATTTAATTCATTTTATAAAGTTATCGTGACTGGAGAACTAAATACGTATCATTATAATCATAATCACAATCTAAATATCATTACTATTTTATAATCATCAATGTACTTTCTAAAACATTAGTTTAGCATAATGTGATGCACTATGTGTGTGAAACATGGAGATTTTAAATATTATTTTATGCAACCCAATAATCTTTAAATGTATAATGTGGCTTTGCCTAGTAATATTTTAATTCATAAACAATTGAAATGTATGGTATAGTCAAGAGGGTATTTAACACATACATAATTTAATCATATCTGCAAAGAAATCTGATCATGAAATGATCTGTATGTTATAGCATTTTCACAATGAAAACTATCACATAATACTTTAAGTATATACTGCTAAAATATAAAAACAATTTATGGATATAGTAAGTTATGAGAAAGGGTACTCAGTTAACAGATATCAAAACAAAGAAAGTATTTCAATCTTTACATGGATATACAATAAAAAACACACTGAATATAAGCAAATAGCAGGAAATATTTGTCTACTTAATAAATAATATGCAAAAATACGTATAACCTAAAAAGAAAATAATAGAAGTTCCTTATTAAATATTAATTGAATGGCCTGGAATTTAAAAAAATGCATGTCTCAAACATGAAATGACATTTTTACATGTCACACAAATGATCATATGCCATATACAAATATGAGTTTAGCACATATCTTAAGTAATTAATACTTTCACTATAATACAAAATTTACATTTAAAATAAGTACTGTTTTTTACTGTTGTAGACGCATAATCTGATATATAGAATTATTTATGAAATAAAAAAAAGAATGGAGAAATATGGAAGTTGTCTATCTATAAAAAATATTTAAATTTGTTAGTATTTGCTAAGATTAATTAAATGGAATTTAGAAGAAAAAAAACTTAAATTTATCATGACAAATGTTATATCATGGTAAAACATTTATGAAAATAAATTAATTAGGTATACTATCAGGGCCTTTCTAAAATTATTCCAGTGTTCATTTCGTTTATATTTCTTAATTAAGTCTTAAATCTTACCTATAACTATTAATCTGATGAATGAATACAAAAAATACTCAACAGCAAAATAAAATATGAGAAGCTGATGAGAAGAGTCCAATATTTAAGCAATTTATAATTTTCATTACAATATTCATAAATTAACATAATTTCTAAGTATACTCTTATTAAAAATACACATTAACACAAACCTTGCCCTTTTGCTTAGCAATGTACATATAAAATATATTCATACATGGAAATGAAGGACATATTCTAATTTTAAGCAAAAACCTAGAAGCATAATAATGAATAACATTACAGAAATATATATTTATATGGAAATTAAGACTAAATTAGCAGAAACAAAATATATAAATGAGTTACTGATATTTTTTTTATAGCCAAAGTTTATGGTAAAAGTTCAAAATGCCTGTTTACTTATGATTAGATAATGAAATTTGATACATACAGTTAATTACTAAATCAAAATATAAACAACTTAATTATTGCAATTTTTTAAAGTTTATAAAAGAACCAAACAATAGTAATAATAATGATGATGATGATGATGATGATGATAATGATGATGATAATAATAATAATAATTATTTCACACACCCCCCCAAATTTTATAGTTTTATAAAATTCTGAATAATAATAATAATAATTAAACAAAATGTTTAAATAAATTAAATACTACTGAACGATTGTATTTTTATATTGGACTATTTCCATAATCTAATATGTGTATTGAATGTCTTAAATATTTAAAATACATTCAACTGTTAGTAATAGAACATTAAACAAGTTACTATATGTACAACATTTCAAGAGGTATTATTCTTCCCTCTTCTTCAGGTGTTGCTGACAGGTCCAGTGACACTACTAGCATGGGATTCGAACCAGGACACTTAAATTCTTGAGTATTGAATTTTAAGGTAACCAAGTTGGTTAGAACATTATCTTAAAATTCAATACTCAAGAATCTAAAAAATCCAAGTTTGAATCTTATGCTGGTACTATCATTGGTCAGGCCAGTAACACCTGAAGAAGAGGAGAGAAAAATACCTCTTGAAATGTTGTGCATATACTAAGCTGTTTGATGTGCTATTATTAATAGTTGAATGTATTTGGAATATTTAGTTAAATTTTTTTAAAGACATTCAATATAGATAATGGAAATAGTCCAATATAAAAATACAACTAGAACAACATCATCATAAACCTTCAGGAGAACACTTGTTATAATAGTGTTTATATATTAGTGCCTCATGTAAATAGGTTTGTTTTAGAATAGTTTAGTATAAACTAGGATTTTGTTCTCATGAATATATATATAATTCAATAAAAAATGTCTTTGGGACAGGCAGATATAACCGAATTTGATGTAGGGGGTGCTGGGGAATGATGTTTTATTCTACTCAGTTGTAAAATTCTTTTTTGCTAAATGGTAGCATGGATGACAAGAAAAAATAGCTACATTCTTATGTCCATCAGGCAGAGGAATAATTGTGATAATAAATAAGTATTATGAATTACTTATTAAGAATACAGTAGGGTATGAGGATATTATAAAAAAGTTGACTGATCATTTTAGCCCCTGTCAATTAAGGTACATAGTCAGCTGCCTCTAAAAAACAAAAGACAAGCAAAGGGTGAATCTATAAAAGATTAAGATTTAATTTTAAGGCAATTAGCAAAAGATTGTTTATATGGAAACTATGTGGATGAAATATTGCTAGATCAGTTATTATCTGGTCTGATTAAGCATAGTCTGAGAAAAAATATGTTGTGTGAAACAGCTTTGAACTTTGAATCAGCTATCAAGAACAAAATAGCTTATGAGCTAATATTACACAAGTGGCCTGTTTTAATAATAAAACTGAAAACGAAAATATTGTACTGGTAAGAATTGTATGTTCATCTAACAAAATTCAGAATCTAGGCAAAAGTACTTTAAATCCATTCATGCCAAAAATACACAGGTCAGGAGCAATCACGGATTGTGCCCTGTTTATGTTTCTCTAAAACTATAATACTATGAACAACATTTCTGATGATAACAGATGAAATTTATTTGTTGTCTCAGAGACACAGCAGAGAAACAAGAAATCTACAGAGAAAAGATGGTGCTATATGACTTCAAACCCTTGATAGGATGTGCTAGTTGCTGAGTATAATACTATTTCACTGAGAGTCATTAATAAATGTAATAGGCTGGCTTAAGATCAATGGAATCTAAGTCATATATAACACAATCTAATTAACGATGTGTACACATAAAACATGAGACCAAACATTTAAATAAGTGGTTATGAAATGTTAATAATTTATTAATAATAATTTAATAGAAATTGAATAAGCAAATAATGATTATATAATTTAATAAATACATTGGTGAATCTATTTACAAGTCATAACTAATAGCATCTGTGTTTCGCATAATTATTAGCAGTAATTTGCATATTTTAATAGATTACATAATAATAAACACAGATTAATGATTAAAGAATACACAACCATGAATTGAATACAGATGGATAAAAGCTAATAGATAATTAATACAATGTAGGTTAATATGTTAATAGACGAAAATATCAAATTTACATTGATTTTATAGTTTGAATGCTCTGATTATTTCAATAAAAAATAAATGACCTTAAGGAATACAGATAAATGAAATTTGATTACATAATTCTATTTATTATGTTTTTTAATCATAACTAAAACATAGTTATAAATAAAAGGTGTACTCAGTCATCAATCATTTAAAAATGAAAGAGTTATTTGTGTATTTTATCAAATCATTTGGATTTGACAGAATTTATTGAATGTTATTTAGTAGTGTATATAACGACCATTTAATGAGAGGGCAGATAGTTTAAATAAGCTTCAAAATGACCTTTCTAACCTAAAAAATAATATAAAAGGAAAGAATAGGGTGATTTACTTATAGATTAATAATCAGGCAATATAAAATATTAATTAAGAATTGTGTGCTGACCCATATGATAATGCCAGAAAGATTAAGTCCATCTTAAGATGAGAGGCTTCATCAAATTTATGAATGTGAGAAACTCACTTGAACTTGTGACAGGGTGGTATCTGAAGAAATGGTTGATAGGGATTTCATGATTGAATGATTTGCTAATCTTATCCTATGCAGAGCCAACTACAACCTGGGTCAGTGCTTCCAAACTCCATTTTGTGATATGCCATAAGAAATGATCTGGGATCTCCAGGTATTAGTTTGATAAAGCAAGATATACAAAGTTTATAATGTTTTCAAGGTGAGCCAATAATTTCGATCAGCTCATGTTATATTTTCTGTGTATGTAAATGTACACACATACACACACACATATATATATATATATTAGGTATAAAATAAGAAATAAATGCTGTGTGTATAGAAATTTTTTTTTTGTGGTATTATTTATTAGTTTATTTATAGTAGGTTTTTGGTATTATTTATTAGTTTTTTTTATTGGGATTTAAAAAAAAAAAAACAAAGAAAAGTAAAAGACAAAATGATAGATTAGTTATTTTTTTAATTGGATTGAGAGATTACATCAAAAGCGATATTAAAAAAATATATTTTTTGTTTTTGGAAACAATTTTTAATTTAATCTGAATGGAGGGAAGAGAAAAAAGAATTGTAATAATTTCTATTGTTGTGACTTATAGTTGGAAGGTGTAAAAACAAAAAAATGATTAAAGAAATGCAATCACTGGCTGGGAACGTGATCAAATAAAAGGACAATGGATAAAAAGGACTATAAATAGAAAGAAAAACCTATTGTATTAATTATTAGCTTATTAGTTTTCTTTTAATAAAAACAAAAGAACTATTATATAGAGAAAATGGAAATAAAAATGATTGAAGGATAAACAGAATTCATCCCCAGTCGGGACACTGCTCCATTCCTAGATTTTCATTGAACCAGGAAACCACTTCATAGAAGACCAAACTGCATAAGAGAAAGCAAGCTAGTTGGGGAACAAACTTCACTGCAGAGATTCAACTCCCAAGAGATAAGGTGAGATGCGTATGGACGTATACTGATTGATCAGGGTAACATAAACTTTGTTATTGATTGAACTATAGATTGGTGAACTTAAAACATATCTAGTTAGGATTATATTTAATCAGCCATGAACTATAAGTTGCGAAGATAAAAGGGGTTTTTGTTATATATATTTATAATGTTTATGTCTACATTACCCAATTAGTTTATTTAAAATACATAATTTATTTATATTTGTATTTTTTAATTTTTCTTTACGGAGAGTTTTTAACTAAATTTTGACAAAATTTTCAAGACTATTGAGAGAGGTTAAAAATAATAATAATCCCATGAATGAATCCCAGAAATAGTTATCGAAATAAAATGTAAAAATGATTTAGAAAGCAAAAATGAATAGTTCTAAGGATTGAGTAAATATTAAAAGACAGGGTAAAGGGTTAGTGTAATAACTGGCTCCTAATAGTAAGCCACTTAGTCTCTATACTGATTTAGATATAGGTCATTTTGGGACACTTATATAAGTAAAAGTGCATGTTCCTTCAAGAACGAAATACATATATTACTCTTCACTTTTTTTTTTTTACTATTTATATAAAAAACAGAAAAAAGAATGATTATGTTAGTTATGTTACAAGTATAGAAAGTAGGAAGGTAGAGGGGGAATTGTTAGTGATTTGTTTTACAAATGGTCTTGAATAAAAAAAAAGTAAATTATAATAAAGCGTATTATTAATTGAAACTTATAAAAGTGTACTTGTTTGTTTCTTTAGCATTTGTATATGATAATAAAACCTATTATCATACTGTATCATATCCATATGCATTAGAAATGGAATTGTAAAGAGTGAGTTCTGCTGGGTCTATCATATGTATACAAATTAACAGCTGTGAATATGACTCTTCTAATTTTGTGGCTCTAGGTTCTTTTCCTAGTGGCACCCTCATATGATAATGATTCCAGCTTTAATTAAAATTTTTAATTCTCAGTGTACGATCTTTTAGATACAAAAATTAATGGCATAGAGGGGCAGGGAAGGTAAGATATCAAATGGCAATGTGTTGGGGCTTATGAGAATAATAAACGGCCGGAGATAAAGCTTGTGAGATAGGTGAGATGGATGTTTTAGATGAGATCAGAGAGTTGGTGTCTAGGTCGGGGAAAGGGTTTATGCTATACAAAGTAATTTTGTTTAGAAAATAAATAACAGGAGGAAAAAAAAGTGAAACAGAATAGAAATAAAAATTTTCAAAGGAAAAGAAGAGGAGACTTTATTTGAACACATAGAGAGCCAAGAAGAGTGTTTCAAAATATACAAAGTAGGAGAGAAAAAAAATAATAGCCAGTAACCATTTGGTAGGAGTAGTACAGTTTGGTGGAGAGCTATATATGAGAGGCCGGACAATTTTAAAAATACATTAAAGTGTTAATGTGTAGATTTTGGAGCATAGAAAGGCAAGAAAAACTGCAAAGGGATGTAGAAAGAGAAAAATATATGAAAAAGGAGGGGATGTATACATAGTTTTTTCTGAAACAAATAAAGTTAAAAAAGGCAATCGAATATGTGATTGTGGAAATCCAGATGATGAGTATAGTAAAGAGAAACATGCCAAAAAATATACAGCATAGACTAACTACCTGCATCCATAAAAAATTGGAGGAGGTATTGGAAGCAATTTGAAAAGAGAAAAGCACAGAGGAACAAGGCGATCAAGAAGAAACTAAACCCAAAGTGTTAAATGTAGTAATAGAAGAAAAAGAAAGAGTACAGACAATGGCTGACCAAACGTGGCCGGTGATCACTGTAAATGTACAGGGGATTCAAGTGCAAGCATTGTTGGATTCAGAGAGCCAAGTCTATAATTTTGAATGAAATACTAAATCAAATTAAAAATCAGGAAAGGAAAATACACTTATTACCTCTAAAAAAATCAGAAATAATGATGGCAAATGGTAAAAGAGTTAGACTCGACCCCATGCAGATATATGGAGAAATACGGGTGAGAAAACAAAGGATACAATATACGCTATTATCGATGACAAATTTAATAGAAAATATGATACTGGCATCAGACTTTATGCAGCAGACTTGCACCAAAATTAATTACTATAAAAATAGCAATAATAGAAAATGTAAGAATTCCGCTTAGTGAATGAAGTAGTCAAAGTAATAAACTAGCACATACGACAGTAGAGGATATTTACAAGGCAATAGAGAAAAAAGTAAGAAAGTTAGAGAAAAACAATAACAACTGGGAAAACTGATTCAGAGAAATATTACAGCAGCACAAATGAGTATTTGCTATGAACTCCAGCATTATAAAGAGATATGTACACCGGATAAGAGTAAAAGAGGAAACTCAGTTTCAGGGGAGATCATGTTCTATTCCAGTTAAATATAAAACCAAAGTAGGCAGTCAAATACAACAGGTGGAACAATGGGGAATCATAAGAAAACAGCAGTCTCCTTATATAAACCCTCTGGTAATTGTAAAAAAAAGATGGCTCCATGAGGGTATGTTTAGACGCATGGCAGTTAAACACTATTATGATACCAGATAGAGATGTACCACCTCACATAACAGATTTACTGTTAGAATTTCGTGAAAAGAAATACTTCTCATATTTCAACTTAACCTTGAGTTACTGGCAGAATCCACTTCATAGAAAAGGTCAATATACTACATTTAGATATGAGGGATATATGTATGTGTTTCAACCTGTGTCATTCGGGCTGGTTAATAGCAGATCTGGTTTGTTATGCTGTTTAGATCAGGTACTATTCAACAGGGTGAAACAGTTCATCGTATATTATATGGACAACATTGTAATAGCTACATGTTCCTCTCAAGAGCATTTAGAAAAATTATCAGTGTGTTTACAGGAGTGTCAAAAGAAAAACATTATGACATTTTGCAAAAAGAAATTTTATTTTTAGGTCATCTTGTCTGCATGCAAGGTGAAAGTCCGCATCCTGATAAAATTGAAGCAATAACCAATTTTCCTCAACCTAAGAATAAGAAACAAATCTGATCATTTCTCGGCATATGTAACTTTTATCAGAGATTCTATGAGAATTTTTCTGGAGACACTGAAGTGCTTATACAACTGCTTAAAAAAGGAAGTCAAAGAGAGTGGGGTGAAAAGCAATGTGAAGCATTCAAAATGATTAAAGAAAACTTTCTAAAAGTGGTTACAGTTGCTTATCCTGATTTTAAAAAACCTTTTATCCTACAAATGGACAGCAGCAAAGTCGGATTGGGGGCCATTCTATTTCAAGAAAATGAAGAAACAAAACTGCAAGTTCTATATTTTTTAAGTAGAGCTCTAAATCAAGCAGAAAGAAATTATACAGCTACTGAAAGAGAGGTGCTGGCCATAATTTGGGCATTAAACAAACTCAATCATTTATTACTAGGATCGGAGATTATCATTATCATGGAACATAAGAGTGTGGAGTTTATTAACAAGTGTTATTTAACAAATGATAGACTTATAAGGTGGGCCCTGTATCTTCAAAGGTTCAATTACTGAGTAGTACATTGCTCAGGAAAAGAAAATATAGTACCCGATAGTATTGTGTAGAAATACGGCTCCAGACAAAGGTCAGAACCTAACACTAGAGGGAGCCTGATTAACCCCACTTGTGATGGATTCTGATAAAGCAATGGAAAGTGACATGAAGAGAATAAAGTTTTTTCAAGCATCTGATTTTACATGCAAAAAATGAATACAAGGCTGTAATAATGAGGTAATAATAAATTACAACAGTATAAAATGATGAATGGGACATTGATGTTTCAGATTAAGCAGGGGATAGATTTCTGGAAAATAGTTATACCTCAGACTTTAAGGGAATGCTTGATAAATTATATACATAGAACCTACAGATATTATGGGTTGCTTAAGATAAATAAACTCATGCAAAGGTGGTATTGGCCAAATATGTACCAGTCTGTTGTGGGCACAATATACAAGTGCCATGAATGTCAACAAAATACACCCATGAATAAGAATTATGCTGAGATGCTTACACCTATTATACCTAAAAACTCAAATGAGTTATTGGCCATCGATTTCAGTGGATGTTTGCCTTCATTTCGTCAATTTAGGTACATCTTAGTGACATATGACATTTTCTCAGAGTTAGTACAAGCATATCTTTTGCATAGAGCTGACATAAAGTCATCGATCACTGTGCTGAGACACAAACAGTTTGTACAGGTGGGTAAACCTAGCACAATTTTGAGGTGTCATGGTATGCCTTCTATGGCCAATGAATGGAAAAATTGGCTTCAGCGGGAAAAGGTACATCATATTTTAACCTCCATTAGAAAACCTCAATCTAACCCTTGTGAAAGGGTTGTGAAAGAATTGGGGGTGTTTATTCTGGGCTCATTTGAAAGGAAACCACAAGCAGTGGTTTAATGTACTTCCACAAATGATCAAAATTATAAATTGTACGTAGCACAAGTCCACCAGCCTAGCCCCTGAAATATTACATTATGGCCAGATCGATTTGTCTCTTCTCAAATACCCGGTACCATCAGAAAAGGGAATAGTTAATGTGGAAAATGATCAATGTCAAGCTATAGGACAGTTAAAAAAGAAAGCTGGACAGAGAAAAAAAGGAAAATGTATATCCAGGGCGTTTTGAGACAGGAGACTCGGTTTATGTCAAAACTCAACCAATGAGCTGGGTGCATGAGAAGCAATAAAAGAAATTTTCCCCTACATTTGAAGGCCTATACAAAATTGTCCAAAAATGCAGACCTAATGCGTTTATAGTGTTAGGAAAAAGGAAAAGAAAAGGGACTGATAATGCAAGGTGTTTAAAGCCTTGTAAAAAAGACAATTGACAGGAAAACCTTCACGGAGTAATTAAAGCTTTTTTTATTTTTTTTTATCAGGAAGGGATGCAATGAGCTGATAATTTTGATTGGCTCATGTTATATTTTCTGTGTATGTAAATGTATGTATTAAGTATAAAATAAGAAATAAATGCTGTGGCATAGAAATTTTTTTTTTTTGGTATGATTTATTAGTTTTTTTATAGTAGGTTTTTGGTATTATTTATTAGTTTTTTTATTGGGATTTAAAAAAAAAAACAGAAAAAAATGAAAAAGACAAAATGGTAGATTAGCTATTTCTTTAATTGAATTAAGAGATTACATCAAAAGTGATATTAAAAAGAATATTTATTGTTTTTGGAAATAATTTTTAATTAAATTTTCTAATCTGAATGGAGGGAAGAGAAAAAAGAATTGTAATCATTTCTATTGTTGTGACTTATAGTTGGAAGGTGTTAAAAACAAAAAAAGGAATTAAAGAAATGCAATCATTGGCCAGAACATAATCAAATAAAAGGACAATGGATAAAAAAGACTATAAATAGAGAGAAAAACCTATTGTATTAATTATTAGCTTATTAGTTTTTTTTAATAAAAAGAAAAGAACTATTATATAGAGAAAATGGAAATAAAAATGACTGAAGGCTAAACAAAATAGAATCTGTCCCCAGCCGGGACACTACTCCATTCCTAGATTGTCATCGAACCTGAAAACCACCTCCTGGAACACCAAACCGCATAAGAGAAAGCAAGCTAGCCAGGGAACAAACTTTGCTGCAGAGAATCAATTCCCAAGAGATAAGGAGAGACATGTATGGATGTACACTGATTGATCAGTGTAACAGAAACTTTGTTATTGATTGAACTATAGATTGGTGAACTTAAAACATATCTATTTAGGATTATATTTAATCAGCCATGAACTATAAATTGTGACAATAGAAGGGGTTTTTGTTATATTTATTTATAATGTTTATGTCTACATTACCCAATTAATTTATTTAAAATACATAATTTATTTATATTTGTATTTTTTAATTTTTCTTTACGGAAAGTTTTTAACTAAATTATGACAAAATTTTCAAGGCTATTGAGAAAGGTTAAAAATAATAATAATCCCGTGAATGAATCCCAGAAATTGTTATCAAAATAAAATGTAAAAATGATTTAGAAAGCAAAAATGAATAGTTTTAAAGATTGAGTAAATATTGAAAGACAGGGTAGAGGTTTAGTGCAATAACTGGCTCCTAATAGTAAGCCACTTAGTCTCTATACTGGTCTAGATTTGGGTCATTTTGGAACACTTATATAATAATATTAAATTGTGCTTTCACACTTCCAATGTAAAGCTATAACAACAAATTGAATACTAAATTAAATGGCTGAGCACTTTCAAGAAGATGTAGCGCATGTTCCTTCGAGAACAAAATACATATATTACTCTTCACCTTTGTGTTTTTTTTATTATTATTTATATAAAAAAGAGGGGAAAAAACCATTATGTTAGTTATGTTAAGAGTTTAGAAAGGAGGAAGGTAGAGGGAGAATTATTAGTGATTTGTTTTACAAATGGTCTTGAATAAAAGAAAAGTAAATTATAGTAAAGCATATTATTAATTGAAACTTATAAAAGTATACTTGTTTGTTCCTTTAGTCTTTGTATGCGATAATGAAATCTATTGTCATATTGTTTCCATATGCATTAAAAATGGAATTGTAAAGGGGGAGTTTTGCTGGGTCTATCATATGTATACAAATTAATAGCCACAAATATAAGATTCTTCTAATTTCATGACTCTAGGTCCTTTTCCTAGTGGCACCCTCATATGATAACGATTCCAGCTTTAATTAAAAATTTTAATTCTCAGCGTATGATCTTTTAGATCCAAAAAGTAGTGACACAAAGGATAAGCAATGCAAATAGAAATCAGGTCCTTAAAGACACTGATGTATTAACTAAGGCCCTCTTAAATTAATGAAATCTGGCATAATGACATGACAAAAATTAACCTATTCTTAAAGGTATGCAAATGAACTTAAATACTAGTTAGAAAGTCAAACTATAAAAGAGGGAATATGTAGTTCGCTTCATTAAACAACTACTAGTATGCTTAAGGAGTAGCCAATTATATAATAAAATTATCACACTGGATGGTGTGGTATGCAAATAATTGATTAGAAGAAAAGGTAAGGTCATTATGTTATACTTTAAATAATATCAAACTCACGAAATCAATTGCATAAATATAGAAATAAATTGATATCTTAAATATGACAGTGCATAATCTGCCATTAAATAAATAAAACAATTTAGTAATAATATTCAATTAAGCAAACTTGTAGTTTGGTAAGAAACTTACTTTTAAATATTTATGATCTCATACTAGCAAGATGGAGAATTAAAATAAGATTGGTTTGCAAGATTGAATTATTAGCATATCAAATCAAATATAGTCAAATAAAATAAAGTTAAAAGTTTGCTGCATTTAAAATAATAAATGGAAATAGTATGAAACCCAGCAAACATATTTAGAGAATAAATTTATAGATTTGTGCATTATATGTTACAAAAGAAAAGAGAAAATCATTAATTTATTAGAATTATGATAATCAGCACTACATCATCAATAATTAAAGAGATAGACAGTTACATTTATACTTTAAACAAATTAAAAATTGCATTGATGGAGGTTCTAAAGAATTCATATTAGTGACACTGATGAGATTTATGGAGGTTCTAAAGAAATCATATTAGTGACACTGATGGGATTACCTTCTATCACTTGATGATTTGATGGCTGTACAGGTTGATACAAATACGGAAAAATAAACATGGAAAACACAGTTGGCAATGCAGAGTTTGGAAAATAATGGTTGGCATATTTGTAGAATTAGATTAGAATTTCATTACAGCAGTCTTTAGGTGGTGATGGCATAGCAGCATAGTGGTATGGAGACAATCTTGAAAAGATCAGGGAAGCTAATTTTTTTACTCTACTCAGAACTCATAGTTTTTGAGTGATGTACATTTGTTCTGCAACACTGTCTGAATAAAAGCAAAGAGTGCCTAGCATAGAAATTCAGTTGTATTTATACACCAACAAAACCTTGGCAAAGCCCAGATGTGCATAAACTGGCCTGACTGCACTTATCCATTGTTTAAGATTTACATTTTAAGATGATAACACAATAAGTTCTGCAGAGTATTGTTTTAATCTATTTTGAGTTTGGAAATAGATTTAAGAGATATATTTTCCATTAATGTTATGGAATTGTAAAATAAATGTACTTTAATATCAACATTTTTAAATTGAACAAGGTACATTCTTTTCTTTATAAATCTAAGTTATATTAATTATGCTCTAAAACTTTCTCTGGTATTGTGTCAGCTTCATAAAATATATGAATTATAAATGATAAAATATAAAATATTTAATACAATGAAATATGATTTACAATATTTTTAGTTATCTGTGATACATACACACATATACACAACTATTTACAGTGGTGGAAATTTAAATATTTCCAAATTCAAACTAATATTCTTCAATCAAAATGGTGTTTAACTTACAAAGGAGGGGAAATCATATGTATATGTGTACTTGCACTCCCTAGTGATTAACAAGTGTATGAATGGGTTTAAATCTCTGGTTCAAGGTTCCCAAGAACACTAGATAGTGAAACAAAATATGTTAAACAAAGTTTACTGCTTCATATTTCCCTAGTTAGAGGACCAAAAAAAAACAAATAAAAAATGATTTTACTTCAAGTTAATGAGTGTAATTTCAGGTGGCAAGAAATTACATGATTTATTGTCTCTGTTAAGAAAACAATTTTTTAACATAACTTTATGTTACCTACCCCTGTCATTAAGGTTTTCAATCATGTAGCTATAAGATATCTTTTTATAAAGATATTTTCACTGTTGCAAAGGTGTCTATACTTGGATATTTCTTTTAATGTGATTACTGGTCTCTTGTAGCAAATTGGTCTGACCCTTTAGTGGGGATTTATTGTTATTCTCAAGCAGAACATATTGATTTATGTGTTGAGAATTATAAGTTCCATTAAGAACCTCCTTATCCCTTAATAGGAATGCATTAAGGTTTTCAATCATGAAGCTATAAGGTATCTTTTTATAAAGATATTTTCACTGTTGCAAGGGTGTGTATACTTGGATATTCCTTTTAATGTGATTACTGGTCCCTTGTAACAAATTGGTCTGACCCTTTAGTGGGGATTTATTGTTATTCTCAAGTAGAACATATTGATTTATGTGTTGAGAATTATAAGTTCCATTAAGGACCTCCTTATCCCTTAATAGGAATGCATTTTCTGTGCATTTCTTATGGATTGTATATGATCCTTTATGGATAGGAGAAATTTTATACAGTTAATGTTGGGCTTTCCTTCCAGATTAAAAATTGTGGATCCAGAGTTGCTCTTCAATGTCACTTATATTAACTTTCCCAGGTCCTACAACTGGTCATTGATAATATTTTGGATATGTTTCATCCATGATATAGCCTACCATGCCTCCTGAAAATTTTTTTTGGTTGGGAATCTGAATCCTATTCCCCTTAAGTTTCTTATACCTTATTTCCTTACAATTTACTTTTTTAAGGCTACTAAGATGACAGTTTCCTTGCACAAGTAATGGTTTCATTGGGTATTGATCACTATCCAATTTTACCACATTCAAAGTTCTGCCTGCTAGGCATATTGAAGATTGTATATCACTGCTTTTTATTTGTCAATTGTCATAATCTGGTATTATCTCTTTTTCATCAATATCCTCCCAGTCTAATACATCATTCTCTTGAGAATCCATCATGTTCTCTACCATTATGTCCATTTCCTTCTCATACATGTTACTTTCAAAATTTTCATCACAAGATTCCATAAATTGATTAAATCCCTCTGCATCTAGGCTGGCTATTGTCTTCTCACTTGCAGCTTCAATATTTTCTTCACTAATACCCTTGTTCTTATTTATTCCTTGACTAGTGTCCTTATCATTGGTTTCATTATAGATTTTTACATCTTTTGCATTTTTAGATTTATTGCTAATTTCCACCAGCCTTTCTACTCCATTGTGAGAGTCCTTTTCTTTTACTATCATAGACATTATACATTTTTAATCTGGTTTATAATCCATGGCATTACCTTCTATGATCATTTTTAGACTGCTGTGATTGTCCACCCCAATTAAAGCAGATTCTCAGAATGTAATGCTATTAATCTTTTTATCAATAGGCCATATCAAGCATCCAACCTTTAACACTGGCCATTCCATTTTTGTATCAAGATTTATAGGTTCTCCTAGCAGTGTGCACATTTTATCTTTGTAATTGATAATGCCCTTATACTGAGTGAGAAAATCAGATCCTAAGACCATGTTCGGTACAAATCTGGACACAATGCGAAATGGAAGTCTTATGGGTTCCTGGGACAAGGTTATGGGTTCTTGGCACAAGGTTACTTCCATCCACACCAGATAATTTCTTTCTTTACCTTCCTTCCATTATCCAATATTAAAGGAATAAGGCACACCAGGACTGTCATCACATCCTTTAAATGACCACTATAAGTTTTTAACCAGGTTTTGGAAATAATTGAGACAAAACTACCTGAGTCCAGCAACTCAAGTACCCTACAAGTGCTGATTTAATCTTTGATGGTTGGATATATGCTTCAAACTCTATTTGTGGTTTGTTTTTCATTTTTCATGGATAAGGGTAGCAACAGGGTTTACCTTACAAATGTATTGTATCCCTATATTCCTTCACATGCCTTGAGAAATTACTACCTGGTGTGACACTCAGAGGTAGAATGACTTAATTTCTTTTTCTGGCAGTATGGTTGTGGTTCATCTGACATCCATGATTTCTATTTTTATTATTTATACTGATCATCTTGACCCTTGATTCTTTGAGTTTTCTTGATTTTTCAGGAGGTTCTGGAGCCAGGTGACCATAATCAATAGATGTTAGGAAGTGAGTGATCCTTTCAATACCAGTAATTTGGCTTTGGAACATTAGTTTTTGTACCCAGGCAGGTATGTTATAAAAAATCATCCCTATAATCCTGGCATCTGAGTTAGTGAAGGCCATTAATGATCTGAACTTGGCAACTTGATGTGCAAAAAATTGTTTGTTTTTTTCTGACTAGGTTTATGTTTTTTCATAGATAATGTGTGTAAGATACCATCCTGTTGTTCTACATTCCAATAGCTTTCCAGGACACCTACCCTATAATCCCAGAAAGTTTTAGGTTTTAGTTGCAAAGAGTTTCACCAATCTTTACCTTCCCCTCAGATAATGACTAGCAATAGCCACTTGCTTTTTATGCCCAGCTGGGTTAAAGAAAAAGTTTTTTTTCAAGCTTCCCAAATGTTCTTGTGGGCAATCACCAGGTTCTCCATAAAAAATCTGCACTTGGATAAACCTTGCCATATGGGAGTTTTGACTGCTTGGGTTACTTGTTCCCTGAAATTTTTCTACTGTGGCCAGTTCCTTAATCAAGGTAATATTTTTATGTTCTTTATCTGATGAACTTTCATTTTCTTAATATGATAGTGGATGATGATATTCTGCTACTATGCTCTTGACATCACTGACTTGATAGGATCTGTTCCAATCATCTAACAGGGGTTTGCAGACCTTTCACGGTTACCTTAAAATATACTCATATCTTTGCTTGGTTCTTCTGGGTTGCATCCTTTATCTCTTACATTTCTGTCTTTGATTCTAAGTAATCATGCTGAGCATTTTCCTCCATTTCATACAGTTGATCCTTGATCTCTCCTTTTGCCTGTTGAAGGTCTTTTAACTATTTTTCATGTGCCCTAATGTTACATTGCATCTCTGCTAATATTGTTTCAGAGACTTGGATCTAATCATATATCTGATGGCACTCACCCTTCACATCTTTAATAGTGAGCATTGTTTCTTTAAAAGTCTGTCTTACCAAATCTTCCATCCTTTGGCTTCTGTCCTCAATCCTCTGAAATCTCTCATTATTTTCCTGGACCATTTTTAGTATTTCTTGGAAATGTATCCAAGATTCCTCCCTAGATTCATCTTGTTTTCTTATTTGTTTCCTAGATTATTCAGCTTGCCTTCTAGATACTTCATTTTTTATTAAATTCTCAGTTTGTTTCCTAGACTCTTCAGCTTGCTCCTTGAACTATTCATTAAAATTATCAGGCCATAGTTGCCTTCTTCTGTTCTTGGTTCTAAATTCATGTTATCTCATAAGCCTTCCAGGTCCTTAAAGGTGATATCTGGGCTTGAGGAATCAATAGTCAGTGTCTATTGGAATGTCCTGTTCTAATCCAATATTACTGCTTTCACTTCTATTTTTTACTTGGCTGTCATTTTCAGAATCACTATTTCTTTTTTCACTATTATCCCTTTCTTGGTCACCCATTATACCACCTTTAGAGTTATTTTCTTCACTTTTATTATTACTTATGGCTTATTTATTTTCCCACCTTCCCTTGATCATCTCTTATGCTAATACTTCTACCCACTTCTCAATTTTCTATTTCTGCCATGCTTTACTTTTACAATGCCAATCCATTCTATTTTATTGCCTAATATCTACATTTATAATATCATCTAAATAATACACACATATATCAAACATTAATATAATATATATAAAAAAAATTTTAACATGCCTTCATTCAATTGCCACCTGTTCCATTTGTTTCCCTGCACCTGAAATTGACTACTACTGTCTTTTGTTACTTTGCTTTTAAGAAAAAATACACAATATAATGACTCACTCTTTTATTGTTTACTCATATTCTGATTCTCATATAAACAATTGTTTTGCTTTACTTAAGTATTTACCAGATGAAAAAAAATATAATTGTATACAATACAAGAGCATTATGCCAACATGGTAGAATTAATACTCATAATAATATTTTTTATTTCTTCATGCACACACATCAATAGATTGCTAAATTTCCTTGTTATTCTTTACATAATTAATAATTATATATCTGATTATAATAATTTTGATCCCAGTCCTTTTGTAAGAATATCAAAATAATAATAAATACAAAAAAAAAATCAAATCATTCAAAATTTTGCAATAGTATGCACAAATTAGAATAAAGATTAATAATAAAAAAAATTTACTGCAGTTTATATAAAAAAATTTAAAAGTAATTAATATTCAGTGTGACATGGATTTATAACACCCAGGGCCTACAATGGCATCAAGCCTGGGAAGGAAATTTTTTTTTATACATATAACAAAGCTTATGTTGCAGCAATAAGCATAAAGTATTGTCACCACCCAGGTATGTAAGTTACAACTTGAAGGCCCACATTGATGCCAAGTCCAGGAAAAAAACCCTGTACCAGTCAGAATTATATGTTTATCTAACAAGATTCAGAATCTTGGCAAAACTGCTTTAAATACATTCATGCTCAAGTAACAAAGTCATGAGCAATCATGGATTCTGCCCTGTTTACCTTTATCTAAAACTATAACAATATGAACAACATTTCTAATAATAACAACAGATGAAATTTATTCATCTGTTCGAGTCCCAGAGACATAGTGGAGAAACAAGAAATCTACAGAGAAAAGATGGTGCTACATGACTTCAAACCCATGACAGGATGTGTTAGCTGCTAATTACTATTTGACTGAGAATCATTAATAAATGTAGTAGGCTGGCTTAAGATCAATGGAATGTAAATCATATATAACACAATCGAATTAATGATGTGTACACATAAAATATGAGACAAAACACTTAAATAACTGGCTAAAATGTTAATAATTTATTAATAATAATTCATTAGAAATTGAATAAATAAATAATGAATATATAATTTAAGAAATAAATTGGTGAATCTATTTGCAAATCATTATTAACATCATCTGGGTTTCACATAATTATTAGTGGTGATTTGCATTTTTTAGCAGATTACAAATAATAAAATACAGATTAATGATGAAAAAATATGCAAATGCGAATTGAATAAAGATGGATAAAAGTTAATAGATAATCAAGATAATGTGGCTTAATATGCTAATGGTGGAAGATATCAAATTTACATTGATTTTATAGTTTGAACACTATGATTAATTCAATAAAAAATAAATGACCTTTACAAATACAGATAAATGGAATTTGATTTATATAATTCTATTTATTATAGTTTCTAACCATACATTAAAACATAGTTATAAATTACAAGGTGTACTCAGTCATTAGTTATACTTTATCAATAATTTAAAAAGAAAAGAGTTATTTGTGTATTTTATCAATTCATTTGGATTTGACAGAATTTCTTGAACGTTATTTACTAGTGCACCTAAAGATCATTTAATGAGAGGGTGGGTAGCTTAAATAAGCTCCAAAAACATAGAAAATGATATAAAAAGATAGAATAGGATGGTTTACAAAAATCACAGCATTACAACTTATAGATTAATAATTATGCAATATAAAATATTAATTAAGAAATTGTGGTGCTGAGCTATATGATAACACCAGAAAATTATGTCCATCTTAATATGAGAGGCTTCATCAAATTTATGAATGTCAGAAACTCACCTGCACTTGTAACAGGGTGGTATCTGAAGAAATGGTTGGTAGGGATTTCATGGTTCAGGATTTCCTGATGTTATCCCATGCAGAGTCAATTTCAACCTGACAGTATCCTGGACTAAGTGCTTCCAGACTCCATTTTGTGATATACCATAAGAAATGATCCAGGACCTCTGGGCATTAGTTTGACAAAGCAAGATATACAATGTTTATACTGTTCTCAAGGGTAAGCATCACAAAATCAGGTCCTTAATGATGCTGATGTGTTAACTAAGGCTCTTATATATTAATGAAACCTAGCATAATGACATGACAAAAGTTAACCTATCCTTAAAGGTAAAATGAACTTAAATACTAGTTAGAAAGTTAAATTATAAAAGAGGAAATATGTAGTTCCCTTCATTAAACAATTATTAGTATGCCTAATGAGTAGATAATTACATAATAAAATTATCACACTGGATGGCATGGTATGCAAATGATAGATTACAAAAAAAGATAAGGTCATTACGTTTACTTTAAATAATGTCGAACGCACTAAATCAATAGTGTTAATATAATAATAAATTGATATCTTAAATATGACCCCATAATCTGCCATTAAAATGAAACAATTTGGTAATGTTATTCAATTGAGCAAACTTGGAGTTTGGTAAGAAAACTTACCTTTAAATATTTACGATCCCATAATGGGGATAAAGAATTAAAATAAGACTGGTTCACTACATTGAATTATTAGCATATGAAATCAAATATAGTCAAACATAAAATAAAGTTAAAAGTTTGCCACATTTAAAATAATAGGGTAGAAATAATATAAAACCCAGCAAACACATTCAGAGAATAAATTTATAAATTTGTGCATTATATTTTACAACAGAAAAGAGAAAATTATTAATTTATTAGAATTATACTAATTGGAACTACATTGCCAATTATCAAATAGATAGAGAGTTACATTTATATTTTAAACTATTTAAAAATTGCATAGATGGAGGTTCTAAAGAGTTCATGTTAGTGGCACAGATGAGATTTTCTTCTGTTATTTGATAATTCGATGGCCATATGGGTTGATATGTATATGGAAAAATAAACATGGAAAAACATGTTTGGCAATGCAGAGTTTGAACAAATAATGATTGGCATCTTTGTAGAATTAGATTAGAATTTCATTACAGCAGTCTTTAAGTGGTGATGATGAGCAGCATAGCACTATGGAGAGGAACATGAAAAGAAATATCAGGAAAGCAAATTTCTTTCCTCTACTCACAAGTCATAGTTAAAATTTTGAGTGACGTAGATTCATTTTGCAACACCTTCTGAAATCAAAGTAAAGAGTGCCTAACATAGAATTTTGGCTGTATTTATATGCCAACAAAATCTTCTAGAAACTTCTAATATCTTGCCACTGGTGAGGCCTGGATGTGCATTAGCTGGCCTGACTGCATTTATCCTTTGTTCAAGATTTACATTTTAAGATGATAATGTGAAGAGTTTCAAGATTTACATTTTAAGATGATAATGTGATTTTCCATTAGCATTAGAATTTCTAAAATAAATCTACTTTTATAATGACATTTTTAAATTGAACAATATGCATTCTTTTGTTTATAAATGTAAATTATATTAATTACTCTCTAGAACTTTCTCTGGTATTGCATCAGCTTAATAAAATACAAAAATTATAAATGATAAAATACTTAATAAAATGAAATATGATCTACAATATTTATGGTGGTGGAAATTTAAATATTTCTGAGTTAAAACTAATCTTCTTTACTCAAAATAATGTTAAACTTACAAAAGAGGCAGGATAATCACATGTACATGTGTACTCACACTCCATAGTGATTAACAATGTATTTAAAGGAGTTTGAACCTCTGGTTCAAAGTTTTTAAGATCACAAGGCAGTAAAGCAAAATATGTATAACAAATTTTACTGCTTCAAAATAGGCATATGAAAAACAGATTGTAAAGAAGCAGATACAATAAATGGATCAAAGAAATTGATTATTTGTTTCTGCTGCAGTAAAAAGGGTACTTAAAAAGCCAGTGAAGATTTTTGGGAGGAAAATGCCATAACTGTAATGTAAAAGAACATGTTGGAAGAAAAGTTCCATAACTGTAATATAAAAGAACAAGTAAAGTTGTGTAAGAAAAAGGCAGTCATCAGTGGCAGAAGTAGTATAAATTGAAATGCAAGTGTAACAGATCCAAGGCTCCTCACTGATGAAAGCCACAAGCCAGAAAATAGTCTGGGATATTGGATGAGTAGGCACTAGATAGGGATTTTAAACATAAGCCTTCTGGCATCCATTGATTACTCTGGCTTGCACTGAGTGCCAATATGTATAGACAGTTTTGCCTGTTGTAACAGATGATATGGTAAATATAATAATATGAGAGCAACTCTGTCTAATAAATTTATATTAAAATTAGAAATGTATAATAGAAACATCAAAATGAAAATCGATAGCAGATCGGACATTTGATTGTGCTCAGAAAAATTATGGAAAGTGATTTAAGTAAAAATGCACTGGAATTCTAGTTAGACAGACAAATATAAGAACTGTAGATGTCAGTGGTAATGAATGGCCTATGCAGGGCTATATTATAGTGCCTATAAAGCAAAAAATAGGATATTAATATTGTTTATACATTGTAAGAGAAAAAATCAGTCCACTAATAGGGTAGGTCTGCTTTCACAAGTTAAACATGGATATAAATGTTGTGAACAATGTGACAAGCAGACAAATTGGGAAAGCAAAACCTATGAGTGGTAATGTTAACCTATGATCATTCGCACAAGAAGCTAAGGAAGAGAGAAATATAGTGAGCAAAGAAAAAATGACTCATGTGAGTTTCAGAATTGTAGCACAGGTATGTGGTACATTCATCCAATAAAACTTGCTTTAAAGGGGAAGCAATAAGGAATCTGCTGAATCAAGCAGAAATGCTTAATGGTGACTATGATGGTGTAAAAAAGGCCACAAAAACCATGTTAGAGATTGAGATAAACCAGTCACTGTTGAATATAGCAGATGGAATGAAAAATCCGAAAAGAAAATGAGAAACCCCAATACAGTTAATCATGAAATAAAAATGATACTGTCATAAGGAGGGAGGGGATTGATAGAAAAGTAAATCGTGAAAAAACATTTTAGAACAGAAAGTTGCAGTTGTAGAAATAAAATCATCCAAGCCTATTCATAAAAAATGTTAAACCAGATAGACTTTGTGATTGCAAGTTAATAGGGTTTTTTCTCTGAAGTGGGGGGAGGTCCTGTATTTTGTAGAAAATATATTAGTCTTTAGGAACTCTAGAGATATAGCTTATAAAGTTAAGTTTTGCTTCAGAGAAAAATAGTAACAAAATGTAAATACATATCTAGTTTAAAAGGCAATAAAAAGATTGCTAATAATTAATGGAAATGTAAATATAAATAGATATGTAAGTTTTAACAAAGTAAGGAAAAATAAATTCTGTAAAAATAAAGGAAACATTATTTTAATAATTTACGTTTAGGTCTAATTCAACAAAGAAAGATTGGTTTGCAGACAAACTAGACTTAAACAGATAAAGATTGTATAAAAGATTGCCAAAAGATAATGCAAATGATTATTTTTAAGGGCAGATATAACTTGTGGATATAAATACCAAGAAAACTGTATTATTAAAATCAAACTATTAAACTATTTTAATAGAAAACAAATGGAATAAATATTTGAAGCTCATTACTGTGGAATGCAAATGGATGTAATTAGAAGCCAGATTTTTATCAGCATTGTAAAGATACATTAATAAAATGGATTTACTGTTACATTGGAATGATAAAAAAATTTTATGATATGAAGCAAAAAGAAAACAATATAAATAGTGCATACAAAAAAAAGTGTGCATTGGCAGCTTTCACATAAATGTTGCCATTGCTGTCATAAGGACCTTTGAGAAGAGCTGAGGGGAAAGAGCCCTAGACTTTTCTGCAATGATGGAAATGTCCCAGAGCCTGTGCCTATGAAGGTGAAAGAAAGCCAGTTAGGGAAAATGATGTGAATCTTCATGAGAGTTTTGACACTTCCAAATTAAAGGTGACTTGCCTCATGGTTAGGTACAGTTATGACTAATACTAGCAGCTTTTTGCTCCAGGCTTGGGCATGCTTCACTACATTCATTGTCTGACAATCATCTGATGCTTGATATCTGAAAGTAGTTCTGTGTTTTATCAAATGGATTTTAATATATAGCAAGGTGCTTATTCTATACAGGGAACAATTAGATTCACTGAGCCAGTTTTTCCAATTCGCCTGCTTATGTCATTTGCTATTTATTTCCTTTTGTTATTATTTCATTGTTCAGTTTTATTGTAACTTGAATTCCATTATTTAAGAATTACTCTCTTTCAAGATAATTTTATTTGACCTATAAGTGATTACAAAAAAAATAAAAATAAAAAAAATAACAAGAAATAACTAGATGAGGTTACAGGGTGGTATATACAAAGAAGAAATGATTCAAAAGTCAGTAGAATATAACCTGTGGATGCAAGGTGAATATTAAT